>CAUYUJ010022392.1:292175-314675 GCA_963575745.1 Prorocentrum cordatum
GCCAGCAACATCACCAAACGAACAACACATACAATGTAAGGCATGCTCGCAATCAAAACAAAACTAGCAATAAACAGTAAATCGGCGACATAAACCATCAAGAAGAAAACACGCGATGGCGATGGTAACCAATACCAGGGATTCAACATTCAACAAGCAACACCAATCACACACTCAAACACGACAAGCAACCAACCAAGACCACGCAAGCACTAGCTAGCAACCGATGGCAAGCAACCAACTACAGCACGCTAACACGCACTACCACACAGCATCGAACAACTAATGAAAATCCAGCGGTAGCCGCAATTCGAAACAACAACACCATCGACCACCCCAATCAGTGGTCCCCCCCCGCTAACTAATGGTAGACACCAAGCTTGTCCGCTCTTGCTGCAGACCGCTAAAGACTGTCTGCTCTCTTTTCTCGTCGTCGTTGCCATCCTTATCCTGCCCCCTTCTGGATCCATCTGCACGTGCTCATCCTGCTCCTGCTGCCGCTGCCCTCTTCTACTCCTCCTCCTCCCTCCTTATCCGCTTCCTCTTGTCTTTCTCTTCTGGCCTCTCTGCTTTTTTTGCCGCTTTCGCAATGTCCCCCCAAGCCGATTGCGTAGCAAATAATGTGCCACACCTTAATCTGCCGCTCAAATCTTCTGGGACACCCTGGTCGAGTACAGGACATAATTAAACGCGTTGGGAAGGAATGTGTTTGAAATCAGACGCGGCGCGAGCGCACATTGCTCGACTCCCCAGTCTCTCAATTAGTCTCTAAATGTGTATGGCATCTCTTCGTACATATATATATATATATGCATACGTATGTGACATATAACAATACGTGATCTCTCTCTACTCTTTCTATTGTATATACCCTCTCCGCTCGCCCTGCTCTCTACTCGTTCTCTCTCTCTCTCTCTGTATTTGTATATATATATATATATATGTACAACCTACTCTCTGGTGCCGACTGTCTACTCTCAACTCTCTATTCGGACGTGCCCGTAATGACCCAGACAACTGGCCGCAACCAAAAACCCTGGGACTGGAACCTTGAATCGAGCCAAGAACCCAAAAACCTGGCCGCCCACCGAACTCAACCCAGCCATGTTGCCACGCCCTTCAAATCCCAATAACCCGGAATCCTGGGAAACGGCCACCTACCAACATCTCTGGAGTCCGGGATTACTGGGAACCCGGCCGTCTATCGAAATCGTCAAGATAACCTCGCGTACTCTTTCAATTTTCGCTAGGAAGGAACCCTTCAGTACAAGCACCAGCTGCGAAATGACACGCAAACGCGCAACCAATATCGAGTAAGAGACAGCAAATTCGCCAGCAGTGAGTATCGGACGACAACTCTATCAGCAACCCAACACAATTGCGGGGACCTGATCCATCGTCGAATCCGCCGGTCTACCTTGCCGAATCCAGCGGGGTCACGATTTGGGGGTTGGGCATCACCAGCAATACCCCGGGAACGTGGAACAACTCCTGCAAGCAATCCTGTTTAGGGACCACGCGGAACAATCAACGTATAGTCATGTTAGCGCCTACCGACACGCAGCGTTGAACTTTATATGATTGGTCGGGTTAAAAATAAAGCTGAATCATGTGCTCCTCAGTAATGACGCAAGATAGCTCAATTCGGAAAAAAGATTCGTTCCAAGGGCTTTCGCACTTTCCCATGAGCTTGCTTCTTGGATTTCCAACAGGACCTCGTGATGAATGGAAAGCTCTGGGGGTCTCACGCACAACGCCCAGAGCGGCGCGATAGCCACATATCCCGTGCCACTAAGCAAACACATGGCGACCTCGCCTCGGCGAGCGCCGCTTCGGTTAGGGGGCTTCGCGAACTCCTTTCGGAGAGCCCGCAATGGCCCCCTCTCCTCGCGGTTCGACCCTCGGCTCATACGCCAACAACAGGGCCAATGTCAACTATGCCAGACAGGAGCCGCTGTTGGGGGAAAGGAGGCGACGGGGGGCTCCGGCAGGGGAGGGCAGGGCAGCCCTCGCCCGCGCCCCGACGCTCTCGGGAAAAAGGGCGGCCCCCCTGAGCAACTATTGCCGCGGGGGGGGGGGGGGGGGGAATTGCCTCCAACGCCCCACGGCCGTGCTAGCAAGGGGGACGTGGACAGCGCGCAGCAGTGAAAAGGACGGCCGCTGGGGCCCCAGATCGAGCCCGCCGCGTGCGTCCATCGACCGCAGCCTAATAGAAAAGGAAGCGGCCTCCTGAGCAGCGGTCACCGCAACGGGGGGATTACCTCAGGCGCCTCACAGCCGTGCAAACAGGGGGAGGTGGACAGCACGCAGAAATGACAAGGACGGCCTCCAAGGACCCCAGATCGAACCCGCCGCGCGAGACCAGCGCCCGCCAACCTAGAGAGAGCGGCCCCCCTGTGCAGCCGCCACCGCAGGGGGGAATTACCTCCGGCGCCCCGCGTGGGTGCAGGCAGGGCGAGTGGACACGCGCGCAACAGTGAAGAGGACGGCCACGGGGGCCCCAGATCGAACCCGCCGCGCAGGTCCAGGGACCGCAGAGTAAACTACGCGCTGTACCTGATGGGGTGCCGATGCGCATATATAGGAAAAATGAAACAATCTCGGCTTCAGTCCGAATCGGAAGTCCCCCGATCCCGCTCCAGCCCCCCCCCGACATCGTCGGGCAAATCCGAGGACAAGGAGTGTGGGGACTGGCCGTCCAGGCCCTGCCAGAAAGACCCGCGGGCGCCCTGCTGTCGGTCTTCCACGCCTGGAACTCCTGCTTCACGACTGGCCGCGCTCGATGCGAAACTTGGTGGGGGCTGGGCGGCTTCGGGCCAGGCAACGCCGGGGGCCATATGGTGCAAGGCGTGCTCGCGGCGGTCCCTCGACAGTGACGCGTCGCGCGTCGCTGTTGCGGGTCCGGTGTATCCAGGAAACTGAAAACGCTAGATGCGCGCGAGGTTTTCCTTCCCTTTCTTCGAAGGGGGTTGGCAGGCATGCGGCAGACGACGCGGGTCCACCGCTGCAGCGCGGCCGCTTCGGGCACTGAAATCAAGCGAGTGCCTTGGCCAGAACTGCAGCACATGCGACGGGTGAAGTTCCTCTCCCCCAACCCGAACTCCCGACTCCGCCGCCCGAATCTCATCGACATTGGCGTGCAAGATCGCTTCGCAACAAGCGGGGGGCCGGCGCTAGGTGGCGCGCGCCGTCTTGAAGCGGCCTTGGGCACGATCGTGTAACAAGTACTACAAATATAGTTCTTCGATTCTTCGAACCATGTAAGACGAATGGATGCTGTCTGGCTAAAACCATAACAATCACTGAGGCTCTGCTCAGGCGCTCAGCGGACACCGGTTCGCGCTCGCACTCTGGCAGATCGAGTCTCGGCCAGCGTTGCAACAGTTTGCCCGCCAGCTTAGAAACCGCCTTAGGACACTCTGATACAAAACTTTAACGCATCTGGCTCTTGTTCCGAGGCTACAGGGTGAAGGTTGGCTCCTGCCTTCGCTGCTTTGTCAGCGGGGTCGTTTTCTAGCCTGTGCCATTTCTCTCGGGGTTCCGATCCAACCTCGTTGGGGTCGAGGTGGGCCCTGACTTTACCGACCTCCGAAATCTCATTCAACGCCTTGTTGCAATAAGATCATGGAACCATCGTAGGGGCGCCATGGAGCTCCCTTGGGGCCTGGGCAAAGTCGACAACGTTTTTGCAATCGCCATACGCCGAAGACGGGCCAGTGACTTCTATCCCAGCCCCCGCCAGTGCGGTGAATCCTCCACGCTGTGGCGTCTGCGGGAAAGGAACGACAATGGGCGCGTGAATGGCGCGCTGCGCAGCCCCGCCCTCGTCGGCCAGACAAAGACCACACCCGGCCCTCGAAAGCTCCGAGACAAGATGTTTAAAACATCGCCCATCTACAAGGGTAGAAGCGCTGAAACTGCCATCATCAGGAGGGGGAACGTGCCAAACAACCTTCGCATCGAAATCTCGGGGCCGAGCCTGGGGCCGAGGGGGCGCGTCGCCAGGGCAAGGGGGGGCCCCATGCAAACCGGGCGCTCAATCAAGGGGTCCGACGGGTCAGCCGCGGCAGCGGTGTCGATGCTATCTTGGTGAACCAGCTCGGCTCTGAGCTCATCATGGCAAAGGCGCTCCCGGAGCCTGTGAAACGGCGTGTCTGACGCCTGACCGCATTGATCGCGGCGATCATTGTCCAGGATGGAGCTGGCTTGGACAGCGCGCCTTTACGTCCACAGGCCGTCGCAACGCAGACTGCGAATCCATCCCTTCTCCATCGTCGACCTCGAAGCTGTCCTGTGACGATGTCAAAACACAATCGATCGCAGGGGGGCTGAGCTCGCCGCTGGAGTCTCGCTCGAGTTGTCAGAAGACCGCATCGCGAAACCGGGTCTCGAGTGGCGTTGGTGCCACCAATGTTAGTTGGATGGGTCGCCAAGGTCCGAGATAAGGGGTCACGAAGTCCGACGTGCTCCAGCCGATCCTAGCAGCAGGCAAACGCATGGCCGTCAAGGGCCCACTGACCCCCCTCCACTTGGGCGTCGGTCCTCGAAAGCTTCGTTCCAAAACTGCCTCATGGTGGGGTGGGGGTGGGGGTGGGGTGGGGTGGGGTGGGGTGGGGGGGGGGGGGGGCATGGGGGTGTGGACAGCCCAGGCTTCTTTTCTGTATCTGACAATGGCGGCCGCAGAGCCTATCCAGGTGGGGTCGTCCTGGACAAGAACGGTGGAAGTAAGGGGTCTGCCCTTCGTTCTAGGCCGCGAAACTTTGCCCGCTTCGCGACGGAGTTTCGTGGGCTCGAAATCCGAAATGCCATGCAATTCGGCTCCGTAAAGAACGCCGGGCAGCGCTCCCGGGACCCAGGCCCGCCTCGTGAAACTGCCAAGCTGGGAGGGGGGCCTAATTATTTTATGACTGGTACTCTTAATGTGGTGCGTTCTGATTTTGAGCTTTCCGCTGCGTTGTCCGATTCTCCTGGGCCTGCCAGCCGTGTCATCGATCCCGAGGTTGACCGCGCTATCGATGGGCTCTCCAGCCAAGGGGCCGAGGAAACTGCGGAGCTGCTCCTTCGCCTCCCTGCCAGAGGTAACAGAGGCAGCCTTGTCGCGCGAGATGCCGCGCTCCATCTCTGAAGCATTAGCGCTGTGGGGGCTATCGGACACGGGCTTCAAGCTGGCGGCGACATGGTTGACAGTGCCCGTGGCGGAGACGCCACTGTTATCGATGTATTGGTCCAGTTGTGTGTGTGTGTGTGTGTGTGTGCGCGCGCGCGCGCGTGTATATATGTGCGTGTGTGTTAAACTATTTTTCTTCGGGGAATTATGTTGGAAGTGTCGACGCAGTAGACCCCGGCATGCGAAGTGGCGAAACTGCAGCCGGCGATAACTCCTCTCCAAAGGGAAAAAGGGGCCCACCACCAGGTTCTCCATGCTCATAAATCTGGCCGGACTGTAGGCGGAGAGACACAGCTTCTATATGGGCAGGAGGGAACTGGAGCTTGGCACAGTGAGCCTCCAGCCTCTCTAGGGAGATGCCGTCGAAAAACTTCGTCATGCCCCGGGGGGGGGTAGCAGGCGCTGCTCCCCTGGAGTTGGCCGCCCCGGACCTCGCCATTTGGCGCCAGTCGACATATGTGGCCCCAGAAAAGGCCCGCGCCGCGAAGTACGGCCAGGCGAAGCGGACTTCCCATAGCTGGGCGTAGACGCGACGGCATCTCCCCCGGAGGCGGTATAGCGAGCAGAAAAGACCCATGGGGCGGTGACCGCCGTGAGGCTTCATCAGCAGGATGACTTGCGTGATCTGGAGCTGCAGTGACACGCGCGACGCGGATTCCATTGTCTGTATCATGGCGGAGACTGACTCGAGGCAATAATCCGACATCCAAGAATAGTGTCCCATGTGGAATCCGTCCAGGGCACAGACAGTCATCGTGGAATATTTCTTTGGGACTTCCCGGGTGAAGTCAACGCTGGGAGGGGGGGGGCGCTCTTGGATGGCCCTGAACTCAGCGCCCTAAGCCTGGGGTTCGGCCTCCCAAATGCCCGAGAACGACGCGGCCTGAGTTTTCAATGGCGCCTGGGGGTCCGAAATCACGTGTCCCGCGGAAGAAGGGGTAGCGGTCGCGTTCCAGCCTGCCGCGGGCGGCCTGGCGATGTGGGCGTCTCCCTCCCTTCTCGATGTTGGCCAACCGCCAGCCATTCCACGCTTGACTAGCCAGGCTCCTTGCAGCGATCTGCTCCGCGCGCAAATCCTGGGAGATGTCCTCAAGCAGCTCGGCGTCATCGCACCCAGCTGCCTCGAAGTCTGCATCGCTGCGAAGGTCGGCATAGGGCTGCGCCCCGGCCTTTGCGGCGCCAGCTGGACTCGCTGGGCCCGTTCTGACGCGCGATTTCGAATGCTCGTCGGGCAAGGCGCGAGAATTGGGAGCTCGCCGGCCCGCCCTCCCCCGGCGCCTCTGCCAACGGGTGGCGTGGGCCGAGAGAATCTTCTGAATGCCCCCCGGAGGGCCCCTTAGAAGATAGGCGCGCTGCTGGCTTTCAGGGGGGCCCACCTTGGTGCTTCTCCACTGGCGGAAAGCGTTGGCCGGTCATTTTTTTCGCCGAAGAGGACAGGGTGGGGAACCTCGCTGGGTTTAGCGTGGACCACGGGTGCCCATTTCATCCTGGGGGGCGACTTCTAGCACCGTATCGGGTGGGCTTAGTACGAGCCACCTCAGCGACTTCGCACTCGGCAAGCTTGCTCCACTTGCGGTGCAAATGCGCGAGGGCCTCAGGGCAGCCCTGGGTCGACTGGCCAATGACGAGCCTGGGCAACGCTTCTCTTCCAACCGCCTCGACTCGTAGGGCCGATGGGGCGAACCGCGGGGGTGGGGGAGGGCTCGTCAAACGCCGGGGCCTGCAAGGAAGCCGCGCGTTCATGAAGAACGGGCCGCGCTGGCGAGTGATGGGGTGGCGCATGAATTGCAAGCGCTTCCTTGACCGCCCTCTCTAAGCCCTTGGAGGCGACGCAGAAATCGAGCGTTCTCGCCCTCCAGTGGCGAGGCGCGTGCCATCGCAGTCAGGCGCGAACGGCTGCCCTGAGAGACGCTCGGGGACTCTACTAGAACGAAGACTATCAGGGCACATGTTGGAACCACCGGCGATCAGCATTTCGGAGGCGTGGATATCTTGAAGGCCGCCGATAGCGCCCATGATGTCCACGTTTCTGTTCGAGAGTCCCTCGGGGCAGAGAACATGCATAGAAACCAAGAGAATATGGTGCTCATGATCCCCTGGGAGATGAGCGACTCCATCAACCGCTCGAGCTGGGGCGACTTCCGAAATTTGGCTTGGGGGCGGGTGAAGGCCTGAGAGACTGCGAGCTACGATCGCCGCTCCGCCCGAGCTGCCCTCGCCGACACCTGGGCGCGCAGGAAGGGGAACCCCCGTCCGACTATTGCGCAAGCACCGGGCCTGCGCACTGTCGCAGGCTTCCGACGAAGAGAGATGGCGTTCCTGAGCGGCCGCCGCGTGGGCCTGGGCCCCGTCGAAGCCATTCCAGGCACGACCCCCATGATGTGGCGTTCGTGGTTTCAAGAATGAAGCCGAAACTATCCTGGGGCGGCGTCGGTGGCACCTGGAAGAAATCAAAACTGGAGCCCGCGCCGACGCGAGATGAGACCGCCTGGTCCCTCATACAAAACCCTCGGTCTACTGGGGGCCCCGTCCGAGGAATACTTACACGGGAACGAAGGAACGTGATCCTGACCCCCCGCCCATGGGCCTGGACGGGGGGTCTCTGTTGCCCTGGGGGGGCAGGTCCCCCAGGGCTCGGCGAAGGCGAGTGCGAAGATCAGGGCTGGCCCCTGAGGACGGCGCCGCGTTGGCCTCAGTTCCTGCAGCAGCTCCTCCTGCGCCGCCTGCGAGGCCAGCGGCCTGGCCTGCGGCCTCGCCCTCGGCGCTTCCCGCAGCGGCTGCGCGGGGGGCAGATGCACCTGCTGCGTCGACTCCATATGCTGCGCGCCCCTCCTTTTTAGACATCCGAGCGAGGTGCCGCTGATGTTCCTCTCGGGCGTTCTGGAACTTTGACACAGCCTCGCCCAGGAGCTTCTTGGCCATGTCCTGGGAGCCCGTCTGCAGCAGCTTCTTCCTGTCAGCGAACTGCGACTGGTCCTCGGCCGTGAGGTCGTATTCGTCCAGGCTCGTGAACAGCTCATCATGCAACTGCAGGTTGGGCTCGTCGCCCGCCACGAGGGCCTTGAAACTGATTGCTGGTGACTTGGCCTGCTCGGCAGCAGGCTCGCGAGCGACCTCGTCCCTGATCTGGCCCACGAAGTCTGTGTGCTTCGCTTGTTTCTCGTCCAACTCAGACGACAACGCACGAATACTGTCCTGGAGCTCCTGGGTTTCTTTCTGTCAGCGGTCGAGCTTGTCCAGCTCTTTGTGCGGGCGCTTCTCCAAATGCCTAATCTTAGACTGGGCCTGCGAAGCACGGGTGTGCAAGCTGGCCTCTGGCTTTGGTACCAGGCTAGCTTGCAGGACACGTTTGGCTTTCTCGTACGGCTTTGCCAGCTCGGACTGCCCTTGTTTAGTGGCGATCGCCTGCAAGGAAAAAAGCTCGTCCATCGCGAGACCGTCGGTGTTGATCATATCGCGCGAAGGGGGTGGAGGCCATCCGCTGGAACGGCCAACGGGTCCGACAGGGAGTGGAAGCTGCACAGACCAAACTTGAGACTCAACATGGCCATCGTGATCAGAAGACATCGAACCGCCCTTAGAGCCGAAGTTTGTCTTGCGGTGCTTGCACCACCACCACCACCACTCCATGTTGTTCTCCCAGCAACCGCACGCCCGACATGTCCAAAAGGTCGGACGGTAGGGCGCCTTCCTCTGGGCCCAGGGCCCCGACATGACTGCGGAATGGCGGAAAGGATAGCAGGCGCCACCTGCGTACTGTAGGCTGAAAAAGGGGGGAGCAGGTGCCACCTGTACACGGTAGGCTGGAAAGACGAAGCCCGAAAGCTCGGTCGTGCAGCGCCGTTCCGAAGTTCGCACGACCAAGCTCATAATCAATCTGAGCCAGAACGGCTACCTTTAGCCAAAATGGCTACGGACTCAGCTTCCTTCTTGGAGAGAGGGGGGCAGGGAGGGAGCAGGAGGGAAAGATGAGGCAGGACGACTACCACCAGGAACTCAGCACTGAACGTACGACCATCCCTTAGAGAAGGCGCGCAGTAATGTGCAGCCGTGCCCTGTGCGCCGCAAGTCAGGCATCGAATTTGGGCAAGTTCGCAAACTCAAAGGGAAGCAGTGCGCAAACTTCTCGTGCAATCTTTTTGGCCGACGTACTCGGCCGCCCTGCTACATACCGCAAAAGCAAACGACGCCATGGTGGTCTGCAGCACAGCTGCCCTTGCACGGAATAGACAATGTGAATCTAGCAGTCACGCGCGAGCGCACTAGATGCGGCAAGCTGAAACATATCAAAATAACCTTTCGACAATCATGAATATCAAAAAGCGCTTCACTGAAAACTTGAGAATGCGGGCTCACGCAATTCCCGGAACTGATTAATACGCCTCAATTCCTACCATATCCTGCCAACGCGCAGTCGGCAATCGCAGTATATTTGAACCTCATCTCCGGCTGGCTTGCCCACTGGAACCGAATCGGAGTTTAGCCGGAAGATCAAATATACGGCCCGACATCACGTGAGGCCTGCTTCGAATGATGGCGGGATGCCTGGTCAGGGAATGCAGTTGGCGCAGGCTGAGCAGATGCTGGGGAGCAGTGGTGTGCTCCCAGCTCGGAGGAGCGCCAGCTGAGATGACCCGCCCGCCCCAGGCCTGCCAAGCATCGGCCCCCCGACCCCTCCCGACGTCCACCCCAGCCCGTCCTTGCTCAGCGGGGCCCGGCCGTGGCGACGAGGCGCCCCAGGGAGGCCCCGGAGGGGAAGCCGAAGAGAAGCCAGGGGGAGGGCCGCCGTTGTCTCGCCCGGCCCCCCCCTCCGGATCCACGCGCCCCCGTGGTGGCACGGCTGCACGGCGCTCAAGCATCTATGCAGCTCCGGCGGGTGGGCCCCCGCGCGCGCACAGCGAACGCCCGAGCCCTGCGCGGCGGCTGCTCGCCCCCCCCGCCTCACCCCCAAGACGCCCGCCCGTCCCTGAGCTGCCGCTGCCTCAGAGGGGGGCAGGGAGGAGGCGGGGGAGAAGGGGGGAGGGAGGAAGAGAGAAGAAGGGTGAGGCAGGAGGTGGAGGACGAGGGGGAGGAAGAGGACGAGGATGAGGAGGAGGAGGAAGAGGACGAGGGGGAGGAGGAGGACCAATGTAAACCCAAGAACCGTCAACGATGTTGGAATAAACCCTCCTTACAGGCTCCCTCTTCATAGGCCCCTACAATGGTTCACTTCCATTGAGGGAACTGCCTCGTTGGATGACAATCGTTTGAAGACCCTGGAGCATGCCAAAACATCGTTCTTGGGATTCCAACGCCACGGATCAACCTGACTGTGCCGTCTTGACGATCCTGAACCGTGCCAGAACGTCATTCCTGGGGCTTAAACACAGCGAGTCAGTGTAACCCTTGCACCCGCATATTTCTGCATCCTTTCAAAACATAATCCCTGGCACATTGATGATGGGAATCCGTGAAACTCTTGCAAACTCTGTCAACGAATGTGCGCGGCGCTAACGCAATATTCACATGTTGAAAAGGCACCGCCCTCAATCCGTGCAGCTCTTGCGTTTTTGAATGCGAATTTGCGCCGCGTTACGGCGAGAACTACATTTTGAAAGCCACCCGCCCTCAATCCGTGAAGCTCTGGCAAATGTTTACAACGAGTGTGCGCCGCGCTAAAGCGAAAACCACATGTTGGAAACCACCCGCCTTCAATCCGTGAAGCTTTTGCAAATGCTTACAACGAATGCGCCGCGCTACGGCGAGAGGCACATTTTGAAAACAACCCGTCCTCAATCCGTGAAGCTGTTGCCATTTGTTTTAAAAGGAATCTACGCCGCGCTGAAGCGAGAACCACATTTTGAACACCACCCGTCCTCAATGTGTGAAGCTCTTGCATAACAAATGCGCCGCGCTGAAGCGAGAGCCACATTTTGAATACCACCCGTCCTCGATGTGTGAAGCGCTTGCATAAAAAAGTGCGCCGCGCTGCGGCGAGAGCCACATTTTGAAAACGACCCGCCCTCCATAAGTGATACGGTTGCAAATTTGTACGCTTCAGATTTATAAATTGTGAGGAACTCTAAGGCGAAACGCCCCGCCCGCCCTAAAAACTTGCCCCGGGGTGCGACAAGGAGAGGTCAATGATAAAGAAAAGGAATGGAAGAGGAGGAGGAGGAGGAGGAGGAGGAGGAGGAGGAGGAGGAGGAGGAGGACGAAGAGGAGGAGGACGAAGAGGAGGAGGACGAGGAGGAGGAGGAGGAGGAGGAGGAGGAGGAGGATGAGGAGGACGAGGACGAGGAAGAACAAGAGGATGACGAGGAGGGGTCCAGGGGGCGATTTTGAGCTGCCGCTGCCTCAGCCCGCCCTGAAGCCTCTACTGTAGGCACGGGACTGGGGCGGAAGGCGAAACTGGAAGCCGGGCGGGCGTCTTGGGGCTAAGGAGGGGGGCGAGCACCAGCCGCGCCGGGGCAGGCGTTCGCTGTGAACCCTCGCGCCTCTCGCCCCGACCCCTTGGCGACAGCACCCTGGAGGAAGACAGGAACCTGCATATACATAGACTTCCGAATCTCCGCGCGGATCTGATTCGCTCAGCGCTGGGCCCCCCCTTACCGGCGACTGCGGCGCCGCACCTGGCGCGCCCCGCGCGCCAGGGAGGGGTCCAGCGCCGATCCGAAAGATCCGCGCGGACCTGCGAAAGTGCAATACTTACGCAGGACGAAGGAGTTTCCTCTTGAGGTGAAAATGGCCATAAGGAGTTCGCGAGACAACGTCGGCGCCGCCGAACGGATGGCGACCAGACGAGCTGTTCGCAGCAACCGGGGGGAGAGGGATGTATGTATACATGTTGAATGGGGCCCGCTCGCGCGGGGAGTTGATGGGAGTGCGCGAGACGACGCAGGGCCCATCGTGGAAAGTTGATTACCGACCCCCCCTCCCCCGTATAATCTTAACACGGGCGGTGTGTGGAGTCCGCGGATCCGATTTCTTCCGGTTCCCTGTTGTAATTTAGTATATAAATCTTAAACAAGGTAGAAAACGGGTCCGCCGTTGGAAAAAAGGTGGAACGCGGATCCGGGAAAATCCGAAATCGGAACCGCGCAGACGAAAACCGGATCCGCCGACACACAAACCAAAACCAAAATTGGACCCACGCGAATTTACTTGGATTCGACGGCGGGTATCTCATACGCGCCTGCTCAAGACTTCAAACCTTCGCTCCGGGCCGAAGAGGAAAAACTTTCGTCCTGGGAATGGGCGGTTTGGCCTTCGCACGTGTTGGTTGCCACGTTGCCCACACACCACACCTCGCCGCGATTCCCCCGCAACGTGCAGTCAGGAGTTCCCGCTCGAGACGTCCTCGCAACACCCCGTTGGGTCAGGAGACGCAGGGCCGAAACGCACTTACGCAAGACGAGAGATTGTCCTCTTGAGGTGAACATGGCCATGAGGAGTTCGCGAGACAACGTCGGCGCCGCCGAACGGACGGCGACCGGACGAGCTGTTTGCAGCAACCGGGGGGGAGGGATGTATGTATACATGTTGAGTGGGGCCCGCTCGCGCGGGGAGTTGATGGGGATGCGCGAGACGACGCAGCGCCCATCGCGGAAAGTTGATTACCGACCCCCCCTCCCCCATAGAATTTTAACACGGGCGGTGTGCGGGGTCCGCGGATCCGATTTCTTCCGGGCCCCTGTTGTAATTTAGTATATGAATGTTAAATAGGGTAGAAATCGGATCCGCCATTAAAAATAAGGTGGGACGCGGATCCGGGAAAATCCGAAATCGGAACCGCGCAGACAAAAATCGGATCCACCGACGCACCGCGCGGAAAAAAAATCTGATCCACAGCCTGCCTCAGCCTCAGCGTCAGCCTGCCTCGGCCTCAGCCTGCGTCAGCCTCAGCCTCAGCTTGCCTCAGCCTCAGCCTGCCTCAGCCTCAGCCTGCCTCAGCCTCAGCCTCAGCAACAGCCTCAGCCTCGGCGTGCCTCAGCCTCAGCCTCAGCCTGCCTCGGCCTCAGCCTGCCTCGGCCTCAGCCTGCCTCAGCTCGGGCATTCAAAATATGGCATAGGACTGGTGCTCCTGGAACACGAAGATCACGAAGTGGCCCACAGCTGGCTCCGGGCAATCAAAATATGGTACAGGAATGGTGTTCTGGGAACACGAGGAACACGAAGTGAACACGAAGATCACGAAGTGGCCCACAGTTGGCTCTGGGCAGTCAAATTATCCTGGCAAAGCAACCTAACAGCGATGTGTATAAGCATATCTGTCAGCCTCAGCCTGCCTCAGCCTCAGCCTCAGCCTCAGCCTCAGCCTGCCTCAGCCTCAGCCTGCCTCAGCCGCAGCTTGCCTCAGCCTCAGCCACAGCCTCAGCCTCAGCCTGCCTCAGCTTCTGCCTCAGCCTGCCTCGGCTTGCCTCAGCCTCAGCCTCAGCCTGCCTCGGCCTCACCCTCAGCCTCAGCCTGCCTCAGCCTCAGCGTCAGCCTCTCAGCCTCAGCCTGCATCAGCCTCAGCCTCAGCCTCAGCCTGCCTCAGCCTCAGCCTCAGCCTGCCTCAGCCTCAGCCTGCCTCGGCCTCAGCCTCAGCCTCCCTCGGCCTCGGCCTGCATCAGCCTCAGCCTCAGCCTGCCTCAGCCGCAGCTTGCCTCAGCCTCAGCCACAGCCTCAGCCTCAGCCTGCCTCGGCCTCAGCCTCAGCCTCAGCCTGCCTCGGCCTCAGCCTCAGCCTCAGCCTCAGCCTCAGCCTGCCTCAGCCTCAGCATGCCTCAGCCTCAGCCTCAGCCTGCCTCGGCCTCAGCGTGCGTCAGCCTCAGCCTCAGCCTGCCTCAGCCTCAGCCTGCCTCAGCCTCAGCCTCAGCCCCAGCCTCAGCCTCAGCATCAGCCTCGGCGTGCCTCAGCCTCAGCCTCAGCCTGCCTCGGCCTCAGCCTGCCTCGGCCTCAGCCTGCCTCAGCTCGGGCATTCAAAATATAGCACAGGACTGGTGTTCTGGGAACACGAAGATCACGAAGTGGCCCACAGTTGGCTCTGGGCAATCAAAATATGGTACAGGAATGGTGTTCTGGGAACACGAAGAACACGAAGTAAACACGAAGATGACAAAGTGGCCCACAGTTGGATCTGGGCAACCAAAATATGGTACAGGAGTGCTGTTCTGGGAACACGAAGAGCACGAAGTGGCCTACAGTTGGCTCCGGGCATTCAAAACGTGTACTGGGAATGGCGTTCTGGGAACACGAAGAACACGAAATGGCCTACAGTTGGCTCCGGGCATTCAAAACGTGGCCTGGGAATTGTGTTCTGGGAACACGAAGAACACGAAGTGGCCTACAGTTGGCTCCCGGCATTCAAAATGTGGCCTGGGAATGGTGTTCTGGGAGCACGAAGAACACGAAGTGGCCTACAGTTGGCTCCGGGCATTCAAAATGTGGCCTGGGAATGGTGTTCTGGGAATGGATTCCTGAGGATTCCAAAGAATTCATAAAAATTCCCAAGGATTCCTGGGGCTGCCGGATTCTGCCGGATCCCGCGTCCGGATCCCGCCCAGACCCCCCTGGGGCGTCAAGATGTGCTCTCTTTTGACCCCACTAGAAACCTATCAGTCTTCGCTGTTAGGTAAAATGTGTCTGTGTGTTCTTTTCCCTCCTGATCTTGGCCGTGCGGGAGGGCCGCCACTGCCTCCACTCGGGGACGCGCACTGACCCGGGCCAGTGCAACGCCGGGGCGGTCGGGCTTTTCTCTTGCAGGAGCCGGCCAACATCCTGCAGGGTCCTGCGCTGCATGGCCCTGGTCTCGGCGGCGAGCGAGGGGGGAAGCGAGAAGGAGGGGGCCCTGGGACACACAAATGAATACACACAAATAAACATATTCCCCATAATTTCCCATGTTTTCTGGGTTTGTGTCTTCCCGCCCAATTCCCACATTTTCCAATATTTTCTTGGGGATCGACGATTCATTGTGTCTGTGTGTTTTTCCCCTCCTGAGAGAAGGATGCCCTCTCAGAAGGCGGCGGGACTTCTTAGAAGCCCTCGCGCCTTCCGAGAGGCTTCTGTGTCTTCGGGGAAGGCATAGAGAGCTTCTCAGAAGGCCGGGAAACTTCCGAACCTTCTGAGAAGACCTTCCCCTCCTCACTTCCCCCCCTCGCTCGCCGCCGATGGTCACGGCAATCCTGGCTTCGCGAGATCCTGCAAGATCTGGCGCTCTGGCCGACCCGCGTTTGCATGGACCCCCGCCTCAAGGCTCACGATCAATCGGGCGGGTGGTAAGGGGCGGTGACCCAGATGGGGGGTGACGAGAAGGGCCCCAAAGGGGCCCTTTATAGGGCCCCTTTTAGAGCCAGCTGGTGCCCCAAAGAGGCCTCCAAGGGTCCTGCAGGGCCTTTCCCCCCCCCCCATTTTAGCTCGCCCCCTCATCACCACCCGCCCGAATCAGCCGGCCCTCCTCCGAGCCACTCCCCGGCTCCCGACGCCGCGGCTGGCCAAAAAAGAGAAGAGACGGGCACCGAACGCGCCGCCTCTGCCGCGCTGCTCCGGCGCGACGGCCCTCTGCCCGGACCGCCCGGCCCGCTCCTCTGCTGGCCGGAGTTGCACGTACGGCCGGCGTCGCAAAGGTGGCGCCCAACAGCGACCTCCGACGAGCACGCCACCCCCGTGAGGCGACATCCCCGCGAGCGCCCGCCGTGCGCACGCACTTCCCCCCCGCGAGGGCCTCGGCGGAGCACGCTGCGCCCCCGCCGGGGGCCTCCTCGGTGCACGCCGTCCCCGAGGTGGGGGAGGGCGTGTCGCAGGCGGGCCGGCGGCGCCACGCCCCGCGCCATCTTTGCGGCGCCGACCGTCAAAACACGAGCCTTCGCAGACCCGCGCAGAGATACCTCCTGGGTGGGCGCCGAAGCACTCCCTTCCGCACGCGCCTTCACCCGCCGGCGGCGCCCGAGGCTGCCGCCAGCGGCGTGAGGCGAGGCGAGGGGGGCCTGGCATCGACCCGAGGCAACCGCGCGAACCTCCCCAGCAAAAAGCACTGCCGCTCGAGCGGCCTCCGCACGGGGCCGTCACCGCGCCATCGGCGGGGCGCTCCTGGACAGCGGCGAGGTCGGTGACGGGTACGGCGCATTGGCGTCGCCGGCCGCGCGCCTCCTCGGCGGAGAGGGGTGGGCCGTCTTGGAGCCGGCGCCCGTCCTCATCTGCACCTTCCAGAGGGCCTCGCCCCCGGCCGCCGTGCCGCCGTGGGTCGCTCCAGGGGCGGCGGCGCCCGGGGCGACCGCGTCCTCGGCGCATGGGGCCCGGGCGGGCGCGGCGGGGAGGCGGGGGGGCGACCAGAGAGTGCAGGGAAAGGCCCCGAGAAGGGAGCCCCGGGGGGGGGGGGGGGGCCTGAGCTGCCGGCCCGCGTCCAACAAGTGCTTGGGAAGGGAGGTGCACCTCACGCCTCCGTGTGTCCCCCCGTCCCCCCCTCCCCCCCACCGTTGTCGTCCGTCTGGGGAGGAGCCCGCATACCTTGGCGCGCAGGCCCAGTTTGGAAAGCCCGTCCCCTCGCAAGGGACCTGTAATACTGTGTGCGGTCGGTATCCGTGGCAAACGCGTCCCAGTAACGTGCATCCACCGACCAGAGTCGTCGGAACGTCGAAGGTACAAGTGTTTGTGTGTATATATATATATATATGTATGTTGTATGTGTGTGCATGTGTGTATACTTGTGTGTGCGTGTGTGTGTGTGTGCGTGTGTGTTTGTTTCTGTGTGCGTGTTGTTGTTGATGTTGCTATTGTTTTTGTTATTGTTGTTGTTATTATTGTTGCTGTTGTTGTTGCTGTTGTTGTTGTTGTTGTTATTGTTGTTGTTGTTGTTGAACACTCATTTCTGAATGATAATGATTGTTGATCTCGGGAAGCGGTTCCGCGCGCTCTCGCCTCGACGCCAGCTACATGTTCTCTGATAACAGGGTTCCCGCGCGAGCGTTGGCTTGAGTCTAGATGTGGGCCCTTGAAGGCCCAGCTACGACGACAACGGCTCCCGATCGATACTTCCTCACACTTTACCTCGAGACACCCTGGCCAGAGAGGTCCCCCGAACTCAGGAACGGCGCTCTCGCTCGAGATTTCCTCGCAATTCAATCAAGTTGGCGGAGGCCTGGCCACGACGAGAAGGGCTCCTGCTCGATACTTTCTCACGGTTTACTCCGAGAGCCCCTGGCCAGAAAGGCCCCCGAACTCAGGAACGGCGCTCTCGCTCGAGACTTTCTTGTAATTCAAACAAGTTGGTGGAGGCCCAGACACGGCGACAAGAGCTCCCGTTCGATATTTCTCCATAGATATTCCGAAACCCCCTAGCCAGAGAGGCCCCCGAACTCAGGAACGGCGCTCTCGCTCGAGACTTCCTCGCACTTCAGTCAGTGGCCGACAAGGAAGATATTCCCCCCGAAAGGGGGTGCAATCGAAGACGAAGTGGGCGGGTATAGAGGGTTGGTGTATACAGAATTGCAAGACACGTGTGACAGTAAGAGCGAACAGTCTCAACATGCTTGTTGTTATTGTTTTTGTTGTTGTCGTCTTCTTTGTTGTTGTGTGTTTGTGTGTGGTGGCTGGGGGGGGCGCCTCCCTGAGGAGGCTCCAGGCGCCAGGGGAAGTGTAACTGAAGGAAGATTCGGTTGAGCAGGGACCGACCGTCCCGGCATTCCTACAGGCCTACCACGACATGTTCTTAGAACCCAAACATGTTCTAACAGCAAAGATAATGTTCATAACACATAACGCCACTGTGTTCAAACAAGACAGTCTTAGCCAGACACGTTCTCATATCATTTCGTGCAACCACAGAAAGTTCTTAGAACCTTCTTTGGCGGGCCTATAGGCAAGCGGGGGCGCTTCGCCACTGCTTGATAAGGGGAGGAGAAGGGCAAGGAGGACTGGCATGAGGGAAAGGCGTCGTCCTTACGGAGACGGGTCCGAGACCCCATGGCGCTCCCCGAGAACAGCTTTGCATCCCGAACCGTGTTCCCCCCTGTAGTGGGCACCCGTCTGGAAAAGAGCGCTGCTGCTCACTCCTCCTTCCCCCTTCCTCCCCCTCCTCCTCTCCCGCCCCCTCTCGGCTCCTCCCTCCTCCTGCCTGGCTACCCTGCCTCCCTGAGCTCTGCCAGCTGCTCCCCATCGCGACATCGTTGACACGCTCGTGAGCCTGTGGGGAGCCCACCAGAGCGCGGTGCTGCCCAGATGAAAACGAAACCTCGCCTCGGCGGAGGCTACCAGCTGCACGACGGTCGCCACCTCTAGTGAGCTCGAGGAGGATCCAGCGGAGAGCTTTGGCACGCCTGTCGGGAGGACACGTCGGCCACCCTGCGTGCCGCCACCTGCGCATCTGTCGCCGCAGCTTTCGTGAGCTCGTCGGGGGGCCCAGCAAAGTGCAGTGCACTCATGCTACTCAGGTCAGAGTGAGACATCGCCTCCCCGGGATCTGCCAGCTGCGCAACCGTCGCCACTTTCGTGAAATTGTGGGACGGTCAGTGGAGCGCAGTGCTGCCCAAATCTGCAGACCCCTTGTGGGCCTCCAGCTGTGTGAGACGGTTCCACCCCCTGAATCCCCCCCAAGGACCCCGAACTGCAAATGTGAAGGTGGGGGGGCCTGGCCCGGCACGGCCCCCCTGGTGAACTACATCAGGGAGGTTCCGCCCCTCCCCGGTTTCCTTTTGGAACTTCAAATCCCAGGGGTCGGCAGCTGTGGCGCAAGCCTGCACGATCCACGTCCAGAGGCGACGTGCTAAGCGGCAGCGTTTTCCGGCGAACGCCTGAATGCAACGTGTCCAATGTATCCGATGCTTGCGTAATGGCTACATATTGTAATGTGTTGCATATAATGTCTCCCCCCCTAACCCCCCCCCCAGGGGCCACGCCACATCCACCGACCCAAATATGGTGGCCCCCTTCTAAGCTTCAAAAGCCCTCCAAACCGATGGAACATCGATGATTTGGGCCCTGTGGCCCTCCCGGGGGCCCAAGAGGGCCTCAAAATGGCTCACGATGGGCTCTAGATGGCCTACGACGGCCCCGAGACGGCACAAGATGGCCTCAAGAGGGCCCAAAAAGCGCCCAAGACGGCCCAAGAGGGCCACCACAGGAGCCCCGATAGCGCCTCCGCAAGCCTAAATCATTGATTTTCCGGAAGGGGTTTTGAAGGATTTTCGCGTTCTCGGTTTTTTCGACTCCTGACGACCCAAGCAGCCTCCAAAATCGCCCCATGACGGCTCAACAAACGCCCGAGAGGACCCCAAGACAGCTCCAGAGGGCCCCAAGATTGCCCAAAGAGGTCCCCAAGACGGCCCAAGGGGCTCCCGAGACGGCCCAAGAGGACCCCAAGAGAGCCCCCAGGCGGCCGCGAGAGGCCCCCAATATGGCCTCTGCAGGGGCCAAACGGCGCAACAGCGCCCAATACGGCTCAAGACACCCCCAAGAAGCCCAAAGAGACCCCGAAAAAGAGCCCAAGAGACTCCCGAGAACCTCCAAAACGACTCGACTGTTCGTACTCCGGACGTGCACCCCGCGAAGCGAGAGGAATCCACGTCCGGAGGTGACGTGAGCCGGACGTGTTGCCGGAAGCAGGTCCGCGGACGCTGGAATTCAACGTTCCGGCGAACGCCTCGATGCAATGTGCCCAATCTGTCCACGCATTGCAAAATTACTACACCCTGCGAAATGCTTAAGAAATCATGGGTTAAGAAATTCATAGTCTCAGAACTTGGATAAAAACCCAACATTTCCATTGAAATCTTAGGATTCACATTGAAACGTTAAGAAAAATCGAGACTCTGGCCGAAAACTTGAATTTTCTTAAGCATCGCCCAAGGTGTATGGCATTGTTTTGCAATCTTCCGTCTCCCCCCCAAACCCCTCCCAGCGCTACGCCGCGTCCGTCGCCCCAGGGTGGAGACCCCCCTTTCTGTGGAGACCCCCGGGTGGAGAACCAGTGGATGTGAGCCTGTTGGCCCTCTGGGGGGCCCACCGGGGCTTCACGACGGACCAAGGGGGCTCCGCGACGGCCCAAGACGGCCCCGATGTGGCCCAGAAAGAGGGCCCCAGAAGCCCCCCAGACGCCCCAAGAGGGCCCCACGAGGACCCCCAAGAGCGCCTCATCTACTGCCCATGCGGTTCTTGAAGGATTTCAGCGTTCTCGCTTATTATGGCTCTTAGAAGCCCAGGACGGCCGAAGCAGCCTCCAACATGGCCTCAAAACGGCCCAAGAAGCCCCCAAGAGGGCCCCAAGACGGCCCAAGAGATCCCCAAGACGGCCCAAAGAGGCCCCCCAAACGCCCCCAAAGGCTTCCACCAAAACGGCGCAAGAGGACCCCAAGAGAGCCCCAACGCGGCCTCTACAGGCCCCCAAGACGGCATCCGAAGTGACCAGACAGCGCAAGAGCACACCAAGACGGCTCAAGACGCTCAAACGGGGCTCCGAGAGGCCCCCAAGAGCCCCGGGGTCCTGAGGATAGCAGGGGATCCAAGGGTGGATTTACATTGCTTGAGGCAACTCGTGCTCAGGACCCCATTCCTCAGGACCCCCCTCTCTGAGCCACCAATGGGGTGCCTTCTGACCAGAACTTTTGGGGCGGGTCCAGCCGTGGCGACGAGTCCTCGGGCCCCCCCTCTCTGAGCCACCGGCGGGGTGCCTTCTGACCAGACCTTTTGGGGGGCGGGTCCGGCCGCGGCGACGAGTCCTCCGGACCCCCCATCTTTAGAACCACCACGGGGGTGCCTCCCGACCAGGACTCTTGTGGGGCGAGTCCCGCTGGGGCGACAAGGGAAGGACGAGGGAACAGGGTATGGGTATACTGGCCTCTGTGGTCCTCCTCTTCCCGAGGCGCGCCGACGGCGAGGACCCCCCTCAGAACGGGAGCGGAAAAAAACACATGGGCACGATGCCCAGCAAGAGGGGAAACACACACACACACACAGAAACAGTGAATCGTCGATCCCCAAGAAGATATCGGAACATACGGGAAATGTGGGGGAGACGAACATCAAGAACATGCTAGAACGTATCGGAAGATATGGGAGGTGGGGGGAGGGGGGGAAGACGAATTCAAGAAAATGCTAGATGATGTTGGGAATCCTCGGATTTGCCTGCATTTATCTGTGCCCCTGGGCCCCTGGAACGATGCCCAGCGGCGAAAGTGGTCCAATCCCGACAGCGGCCGCTGTTGGGCAAGCGGCTTTTTGTTTCAGATGGGCAACTTCCGTGGCGACACCAGCAAGGGCTCCTTCTCAAAATTGGCCAGAGTTTTCAATCGCACACCATGTCTTGCATTCCACCTGAGTTGCATGAACCCACTTTACTGCGCTGCCTTGTCCGACGGGTTGCGCCATGGACTGCCACTCCTTGTTCGAGCTGTGCTGTGCAAGAGTTGGCAGGCATGAATGCCGGTCGTCGTCCCCATTTCTACGTCACGTGCTCGACCATGGACACCTCACTGCCCATCGCTCCTGGGCCGTCTTCGCGGTCTTCGGACAGCCTTCGGCGGTGGAGGCCTCCCAAATGGGGTCCGAGTAGATGGGGTCGGTTGATCTCGCTGCGTCGCCGATGCATGTGCGTTGCCGATGCATCAGCGATGCATCGGCCATGCACTGGCGACGTCGACGATGCATCGGGCACCACCACGAGCCGCATCGCCGATGCATCGCCGATGCGGCGCGATCCTCCGACCCCATCCGCTCCGACCCCATCCGGGGGGCCTAGAGGCGGTCCTCGATGGTCTTCGGACTCGGCGATTTCTCGAGTAGGGGATCGACTACAGAATTGATTTACCCCAAAATTGATTCTCCATCGAATCTACGACGAAGACCTAGAATGTTCAGCAATCTACTGAGAGTTCTGCAATTTTTCTCAGATTCGACGAGAAAAAAATTGTGGGGTAAATCAATTCTGTAGTCGATCCCCTACTCGAATTTCAGGCGGTCTGCGGCGGGAAAGCAGGATGGCTGCGTTCCAGGAGCCCCTGATCAAACACCCCTGACTGGTGTCGGCCTTTGCCCCCCCAATCTTCGAGTCGGGGATCGACTACAGCATTGATTTGCTCCAGAACTGGTTCCCGAGTCGAAGCTGCGAAAGATGCGTAGGCTGCTCGTAGATTTGAAAGGACATCCTATGCAATTTTCGTAGCTTCGACGGGGAAGCAATCAGTTCTGTGGTAAATCAATTCTGTAGTCGATCCCCTGCTCAAAAATCTGTCCATACCCGCTTCGGCCGTGCCGAGCCCCGTCCTCGCGAGCGCTCAAGAATAGAAAAGAAAACAACGGCACAAACATAAACTTAGGTCGGGCATGTCCCCCTACCGGCGGATTTTGGGCGAAAGACAGAATATAGTCAACAACACATTC
>CAUYUJ010022392.1:319675-429675 GCA_963575745.1 Prorocentrum cordatum
CAGTCCGTAGGAGGCCCTTCCAGGGGTCAAGGAATGGGTGGGGTCCCTTGGAATTCCTAGGAGTCGTCAAGGGGCCCTCTCTGGAATCTGGCAATTGGTGGGATCCCTCGGGATCGCGAGGGTTCCCTAGGCGCCCCCCCCCTCCCAAGAATCCGGGAGTTGGTGGGATCCCGAGGAATCCCCCGGATTCCTTAAGATGCCCTCTCAGGCATCTGGCAATTGGTGGGATCCGGAGGAATTTCTAGGATTCCCCAGGAGGCCCTCCCTGGAATCTAGGAATTCGTAGGATCCTTAAGAATTCTTAGGTTTCCCGAAGAGGCCACCTCAATAATCTTGCAATTGGTAAGATCCAGAAGAATTCCCAGGATTCCCTCGGAGGACCTCCCAGGAATCTGGGAAGTGGTCGGATCCTTCGGACTTCGTAGGACTTCCTTAGAGGCCCTCTCAGGAATCAGGCAATTGGTGGGGATCCCTAGGGGTTCCTTGGATTCCTTAGGAGGCCCTCCCAGGAATTCTGGGCACTGCTCGGACCCCTAAGAATTCTTAGGACCCCCTAAAGGGCCATCTCAGGAATCATGAAAGTTGTAGAACCCCTAGGAATTCCTAGGATTCTCTAGGAGGCCCTCCAATGAATCTGGGAATTGGTAGAATCCTTCGGGTTTCGTAGGATTCCCTCGGAGGCCCTCTCAGGAATCTGGCAATTGCTAGGATCCCTAGGGATTCCTGGGATTCCCTCGGATGCCCCCCCCGGTACGTCAAATGTAGTGCTATAGAAAACATCATGAGGTGCACCGCATAGCACGGCACCACCGCGCGCGCCGCACGGGGTTCCCTAAGAGGACCTCTCAGGAATCTGGCGATTGGTGGGATCCCTAGGGATTCCTAGGAGGCCCTCCGAGGGACGGCAAAGGTAGTGCTATATAACACATCATAAGGTGCACCATACAGCACTGCACCACCGCGCGCGCCGCACGCACCGCACACACTGCACACACCGCGCACTCGGCGGACACCGGACACACCCCGCACACCACACAAGCCACACACACACACCGTACACACCGCGCACACACACACACACACGCCGCACATACAGTAAACGTAGAGCACACATTCACAGCACGCATACACAGCACACACAGCACACACATCACACACACAGCACACACGCACACACATTCAGCACACAAGCGCGCGCACGCGCCGACTGGTCCATTCCCCGGTTTCTTTGTCGGAAACCAAATGATTACAAATAAATCCACTACTCTGTTCTGGGAACTTTGTGGGGCGACCCCGTGTGAAACATTCGCAACAAAGACACCAGAACACTGGTCCATTCCCCGGTGGCGCCGGGGAATGAACCAGTTTATCGGGGTATGAACCAATTTACCGGGGAAAAGCGGAGATGCATGCCGCTACGCCCAAGACCTCTTCCGGGGTGCGCTCTGACTAGGACTTCGAGGCGAAGCCAGCGGTGGCGACTGGGGCCTCCCAGGAGGCCCAAGAAGGAGAAAACGGGCGAAGGGTAGAGGTCTGGGTACCTTTTCTCAAGGCCTCCTAGAGGGGGTCCGAGGGGTCGGAGGATCGCGCCGCATCGCCAACGCATCGGCGATGCATCGACGATGCATCGGCAATGCACTGGCGACCTCGGCGATGCATCGGCGACGTCGGCGTGGCGAAAAACAGCCTCCACATCGAGCCGCATCGGCGATGCAGCGCCGAGGCATGGGCGATGCATCGGCGATGCAGCGCGGTCTTCCGACCTCAGCAACTCGCACCCCATCTGGGAGGCCCAGAACGAAACGCATCACGTTGGCTGCCGCCACCTCCTGCCGACCTTCCGCTGGTGGACCTCTGCCGCCACGCCGCTGCCTGCGATCGATACTTTCCCGCCTCCCAAGGGGGGCGATGGCGACGCTCTCCAGATCGGTGGATCTGTGGGGCGTTCCAAAAAGGGAGATGCCTTCGAGGATCGGAGGAGTGGCCACCTCGTCCGCGGCGGAAGGGGGCGGAAGCTGGCGGAAGTGCAACATGCGCCCCCAAGAGATGAACACATTTTCGGGTTCAGGGTTGCTGGAATCGTCCGTGTGGAACCATCGCCGGCGTGGAGGAACGGATCAAACGCCAGTGGGGTGGGATCTCCTTCCCTTCGCCTCCATGCGCGCGGTTGGCGATCCGCAGTGGCCTCCTCAGGCCCTGACTCCGAGCATGTTGACAGCCCGCGTTGACTTCCGCCGCTTTCCGCCGACCCCGAGAGCGAGGCCCTTTCTCACACTCCGCTGCGCGCAGGGGCCACCTTAGACAAGGGTGGCCTTTGTCGCGTGGCTTTCGGGGGCCGCGGGGAGGCCAACTCCGAGCGCGCGAGGGGACCCGTTGTGGGCCCGCACCCAGAGGTCACTCCGGCGAAGGGCCACCCTGACGCGCAGCCGACACGTGCCCGGTCCGAGTCCTGGGTCGCAGGCCGCCCGATGAGCGGCAGCTGGCTCGGCGCGCCCCCCGCCGTGCCCGCGGGCCCGGCGGAGTGCGAGCGTGCGGCGCCCAGGGCTGCAGAGGCCCGCGTGCCTGAGGCGATCCACAAAAAGATATCCTCTGCACTCGGCGACAGGCACTCGGCTGAGCAGGGACCGGCCGATCCCGGCATTCCTATATAGGCCTGCCACGGATTCTTCCTATAGAACCCAAAGGTGTTCTGAGGACAACAAAGATGCCCTCAGAACACAAACCCGATGTGTTGAGACAGGACGACCTCGGCCAGAAGTGTTCTGAGAACACCTCGTGCAGTTCACGAGAAACCCGTAGAACATTCTCTGGTGGGCCTGTAGGCAAGCCGGGCAGGGCCTCTTCGCCACTGCTTGACTGGAGGGGTCTCCCCCTCGACGGGCGTCCGCCTCGCCTCGTCGGCCGCGCCGCGCCGCATGCCTGGAGCGCCCTCAGCACGCGGGTGCTTGCCCGCGCCAGGGTCGGCTTGGGGCCGCTGGCGGGGGTGGGCCCCTCCGCCCTCGGCTCTTGCAGTCGGCCCGTATCAGAAGGATGCGCGTTCAGGATGCAAGGGCCCTGGAAGGCCATCTCGAAGCTCCGCAGGCGGGGCGCGGCCAGCGAAAGTGGCCAAGGATGGGCCGAGGAGGCCAGGATGCAAGGGTACCCTTGGGAAGGTTACCCATCCTTGCTATGCAGGTTGACTGTATTATGGAACTCGGAGTGGGCGTCGCAAGACACAAGCGTAACGAATGACAGCCGAACGACAAGATACAAGGCAGCGCGTATCCGCCACAGCGCCCACATGATGCGGGCGTGCTAGTATGCCAGGTGCTGCTTAGGGCTTCTGTATTCGAGCATGGCCCCCCCCCTCTACCAGCAGATTGTCGCTTGCAAGGCGGCGATCCCTTGCACAAAAAGCTGATAGAGCTACGATCCCCGACCTTGGAACACAGGTGGGCAGGACTTACGAGAAAGAGAAAACTTAGGAGGGGGATTCAAGCCATGTGTCTCATCGGCCACCGTGCCGCGAGGGACGAGTTGGAGTGTTCTCAGATCCCCTGTAGTCCTCCATCCTGAGTCCCCAGGATTGAATAATCTACGCCGCCTATGGCGAATCACCGCCGTCCCCTGTCTTTTGGAAACGCCCGTGCGGCCAAACGTTGGGCCGAAGTCTGGCCAAGCTATTGGACTATGTGTTCACCCAGTCGTTGTGGACCCCCCTGGGAGAACACTGGGGAAAGGAATAGACATGAGGAGGAGAGGGAGGGGGAGGAGAAGAAGGAGGAGAAAGCCTCTTGAGGCCCTCTTTTAGGCGCCCGGGGGCCCTACTTGGAGCCTCTTGTGGGGCTATACGGGGCCTCTTGGGGCCTCTTGAGGACCTTTTGGGGTTCTCGTGAAGCCCCTTGGGGGCCAACTGAGGGCCTCCGTGGGCCCTCTTCGCCTTCGGAAGCCGTCTTGGGGCTCGCTTCAGGGGGCTCCCAGGCCGGCCTCGAGAGGCCCCTGGGTCGGCCCAAAGAGCCGCCCAAGGAGCCTCCAACGGCCCCCCAGAGGCCCAAGGAAGCCCCCAAGAGACCTCCAAGGGCCCCCGGGAAGCTCCCAGGAGGCTCCAAGAGTGCCCCAAGAGGCTCCCAAGTCCTCCTCCTCCTCCCCCTTGTTCCTCCCTCTCCTCCTCTTCCTCTTCTTCTTCTTCTTCTTCTTCTTTCTCCCCCACGTGTTCCGCGAAGGGCTTCCACAACGGCTGGGGGACCACATAGTCAGATAGCTTGGCCGAGCTCTGGCCGCAACGTTCGGCCACGTGGGCGCTTCCAAGAGGCAGGAGGCGGCGGTGATTCGCCGTTCGGCGTCTTCGATATGCAATGCGTTCTGCTTGCCAGGGAGCGCGCTTCTCCGAGATCAGCCGGCACCGAATTGGGAAACCGGATCGCATCAGAACGTGCACTGCATCGGGCCGCACCGGCACGGAGTCGAACTCGAATCTTATCGGCGCGCCACGATGCACGGGATCGGGCCACGTTGGATCGCCAGGACATCGATGTCGGATCGGATCGAGCTGGGTGAACGCAGCATCGGATCGGATCCCATCGAACCGAAATGAGCCCGGGCTTGTCTCGGGCCGTTTCCTCTATAGTATCCTCCTCCATTTCCCCCCTCGCCTCCTCCTCCTCTCTTCCTCCTACAAAACTTCCCCCAAAGGTTTCCATGACGGCTGGGGGAACACAGTCCGATAGCTTGGCCGAGCTCTGGCCGCAACGTTCGGCGCCTCCAAAAGGCAGGGGGCGGCGTCTTCGATATATGCAACACATTATCCTCGCAAAGGAGCGCGAATTCTGCCGTGAGCTTTGCAGAGCTTTTGTTTGTCTGCGGCTTGCCACGGAAGCAGGCTCTCGAGCGCCTGCGCCAACGGTCCCAAGACGGCTGCCACGGCAGCCACCCACACACGAGTGCGACGCGAAGCGTCTGTATTGTACAAGCACTTGGCGCTCAGCGTCCGACTAATATTCACCATCCACTGCACCTCCACGAGGTGCATCAATACAAGCAGCACTGAGAACTGCAAGTGCTATCAACATAATTGAAAACTCAAGCCAGTGCAGATCCCGCCGTGAGCTTTGGTAAAGGGAGCGAAGAATAACCTAAACATCAAATCTCGGAGATCCGCGCGGATTTCTCGGATCGGCGCTGGACCCCCCTCCCTGGCACGCGGAGCGCGCCAGGGGCGGCGCCGCCAGGAGGGTCCAGCGCGGATCCGAGAAATCCGCGCGGATCTCCGACACTTCAAGCTTATGGTTATTTTTCGTTCCCCTATTTGCGGAGCCCCGCCCGGGCCCTCGTCTGGCTGCGCCGCCATCCGAGCCGGCGACGTGCTCGCGGCCCCAGTGATCCCCGGGCCCCGCCCGCCAGGCGCGGGGGGGCCCGCGCCCGGCGCACGCCCGAAGTGCACCTTGGGGGGCTGGGGCTCCGAAAAGTCATCAATTCGGATGCGCTGCTGTTTTCTTATTACAATATTATAACTCATATATATATATATATATATATATGAATGCAGATGTGTGTTTTCATTCACATTTACACATATACATTTATGTATATGTATATATATGTATGTATGTTAGCCAGCAAGGACACCAATAGTGCTCGCTCAGTGATATATGTGGTGCAATATATGTGATGCAGTCCGTGTGGGACAATATATATATATATATATATATATGTTGCGTACTCTGTATATATATATATATGTTGTACAACCCGTGGGTGCAGTCTATGTTGTGCAAGCTATGCAGTGAATTACATGCTGGGAGCCCCGATGTTGTGCAATCTATGTGATGCAACCTGTGTTGTGCAATATAGGTCGGCCAATCTGTGTTGTGCGATCTAGGTGGTGCAACTTGCGTACTGCCTTCCATGTGGCGTAGTCGATGTTGTGCAAAATATGAGGTGCGATCTACGTGGTGCAATATATGTGGTGAAATGGATTTTTACCAATGATTTGACACATCCCACGCTCTTGCAAACATCCCACCCACCCACCCGCAACTTGGTTTGCAAAACCTCTTAAGACCGACTGCGACGACACCGACGACAACGACTACGACGACACCGACGACATCTCCGACGACTTCGGCGACGGCAACGTCGCCGACGCCGACGACGACGAAAACGACGACGACGCCAACGAAGACGACGACGAGGGAGGAGGAAGGACGACGACGGCGACAACGACGACAACGACGACAACGACGAGGGAGGAGGGAGGACGGCGACGACGCGAACGACGAAGAAGGAGGAAGAACGGCGACGCCGACGACGACAACGACGAGGGAGGAGGGACGACGACGACGACGACGACGACGACGACGGCGACGAAATAGGAGGGACGACGACGAGACGCCGACGACGGACGACGACGACGACGACGACGACGACGGGACGGACGGAGGAAGGACGACCACGACGTACGACGACGACGAACACGAGGAAAGACAGAGGACGACGTAGGCGACGACGACGATGACGACGCGGGAGGAGGGAGGACGGCGACGACGACGACGACGACGCAAGAACGCGCGCGCTCGCTTTTGTTGAAAATCCGTGTTGCGAAACCTGGTATTTTTGTAGGTTTTTTGGACACACGATTTTGAAATCCTTCCGGAACCGATGGGTTCTGAAGGATTTCGGCATACGCGCGCGACGACGCGGGCGTCCGCACTTCGTCTTATTTTTTGCAGAAAGGGTTCTCGCGACGGCACACGCGCAAGGGCGTTCGACAGACTTCGACATGCGCCCGCGCGAAGCCCGTTTGGTAGTTTTCGCAAAAATCTTGAAAAACCTATGGTTTCTTAAGATTTCGCAAGAGCTCGCGCGTAAACTTTTTTAGCAAATCAGTGTTGCGAAACCCTGACTTTTTGTATGTTTTTTTGGAAACTCGATTGCGAAATCCTTCCGGCACCGAAAGTTTTTGAAGGATTTCGGCATGCGCGCGCGACGACGCGCGCGTGTGCACTTCGTTTTTTTTTTGTTTCCAAAGGATTCATGAACAAGTCTTATGATAGAGCAAAAACTGCCACCGCATATATATATATATATATATATATATATATATAGAACAAAGGAATCTCAAGGGGGGGATACCGGTTGGCCTGGGACATTGTGATTTCCTATTTTGGATGGACATGTGGTCATAATCGTATGTGCTTTACATACCCGAAAAAGGGGAGTGATAACTCCGGGGGGGGTAGAGTCTATTCTGTTTTTAGAAAAAAGAATTCACTTGCCGAACTTAAAGATGTCAACTCCAGTGCTCGCGCAATCACCCCACCCACCCATCCGCAACTTGGTTTACAGAACCCACGCGGGAGCGATTGCGATGAGTGCTGGGTGTTGGCTGGTGCATCTATCTCTGCGGCCGCGCTAGCCCGCGCATGCTCGCGCGCGCAGCGGCCAGCCAGTTTGGCGCGACCGACGCGAAGGCGGTGGCACTGACCGCTCGGCACACCCCAGCGGGCACTTCACTGCGATTCTGCGACTTGGGCGGGCGCGGTATCATGGCAACGTCGACATCGGTACACACGATGATGGTAGTGGCGATGCTGGTGACGATGCTGACAGCTACGACGGGGCAGCCAGGCGCCGATGCTGATCGCGCCGACGACGATGACGGTGTCGTCGCGTCGGTGATGAAGGTTTTGGAAGGAATTCGAAATGCGCGCGCGGCAGACGCGCGAGGATGGTTCGCATAGTATTATTTGACACGGATCCTGCCACCCCAGCGCGCGCGCAAAGGGCGTTCGAACGATTTCGACATGCGCGTGCGCGAAGCCAGGTTGGTAGCATTTTATGAAATTTTGAGGCACTTATGGATTCCGTAAGAATTCGCAAGAGCGCGCAAGCTTTGGTTTAGCATCTGGCTGCGAAACTTTATAGATAATAGAAAAATATGAGTATGCGTTTGTTTGGTCACTCGATATATATATATATATATATATATATATATATGTGTCTATACATATGTACAACCGTCCGAAACCTCAGGTTTTGAAAGATTTTAGCATGCGCGCGACGACGCGCGCGTGTGCACTTCGTCCCATTGTTTGAAACAGATTTTTGGAAACTGTAGATGAACGAATGTGCGCGCATAGTATTTCTTGTGCAAGGGAACCGAAGGGGGGCGCCGATGCTGGCCTGGCTGGGATAGTATGAGTTCTTAGGTCAGATGGACATTGGGTCACAATCGTGTGCGTTTTGCATCGGTCCCCGGGGGATCGATAAGTCCGAGGGGGGGGTAAAACCAGATCCTTTCTAGAAAAGAGAATTGGCTTTAACAAACGAGCTCGCACATCCCATGTTTTTTTGTTGCAAATATCCCACCCACCCACCCGCAACTTGGTTTGTGCGGTGGCGATTGCGATGCATGCTTGGCGTTGGCTGGTGCATCTCTGCGGCCGCGCCAACCCTAGCACGCGCGCGCAGCCGCCAACTAGTTTGGCGCCACCGATGCGGCCGCGGTGGCGCTGACCGCTGGGCACATCCCAGCGGGCACTTACCTGCGAGACGGCGGCTTGGACGGGCGCGGTATCATGGCAACGTCGGCATCGGTACACACGATGTAGTAGCGATGCTGGTAACGATGCTGAGCCGGCGAAGGCGCGGCCAATGAGGGCGCCGATGCTGATCGCTCCGACGACGATGACGGCGTCCTCGCGTCGGTGATGAAGGTTTTGGAAAAAGTTCGACATGCGCGCGCGGCCGACGCGCGAGAATGGCCCGCATTGTCTTATTTGACGCGGATCGTGCCCTCCCAGCACGCGCGCAACGGCGTGCGAAGGATGTCGGCATGCGGCGCTAGAGGCCCCTTTGTCAGAATTCGGCATGTTGAACAACCTATGGTTTCTTGAGAACGCGCAAGATCGCGAGCGCGCGCTTGTTTGAAAACGGATGTTGGGAAACCATGTGTTTTTGTTTGTGTTTTGAAAACTCGGTATTGCAAGGGCTGCGACACGGCAGGTTTTTGATGGATTTCGACATGCGCGCGCAGCGACGCGCGCGCACTTCGTCACAATTTCGCAGAAGGGATTCTCGCGACGGCACGCGCGCAAGGGCGTTCGAACGCCGCGCGCTCGAAGCCCGTCTGGTAGTTTTTTTGTTTTTCCTGAAAATGTGGAAACACATTTTTCAATAATAATCCAGCCAACAATAACATGAAAACATACAAAGAAAAACGAATCACAAGAACGCGCGAACATTTTTTGATTTGTTAACAAAAAAATCGGTGTTGCGAGACCATCCGTTTACTGATCTGATTGTTGGACACTCGATTGTGACGCCCTTACGACAACGAGCGTTTTTCATATAACACATGAAAGCAATATTTTGGCATGCGCGCGCGACGACGTGCGCGCGTGCACTTCGCCGCGTTTTGAAAAGGGTTCTTGAGAACTTAGGTTTCTTGATGAACGAGTGCGCGAGCATAGTATGTTTTGCAATGCAAAAGGATGGCGGGGGGGGGGGCGATGCCGGCTGGGCAGGGATGGGACGTGCCCATGTTTAGGATGGGCGATGGGGCAGAAACACTTGTACATTTGATGCGAAAAATGGTGTCGATGATCCCGGGGGGGGGGGGTAAGTCTCTTTCCTCTTAGAAAGGAGAATCTATGTAGACCAGTGTATGTGGTTCAATGTATGGGGCGCAGTCTATTTTGTGCAAGGCACTCTATTTTGTGCAATCTATGTAGCGCAATCTGCGTGGTGCAATCCATGTGGTGCGCAAAATATGTTGTGCAATCTGCGTGGCATGCGCTCGAGGTGGGCGGCCGCGGGGCGGCGGCGGGGCAGCGATTGCGGCGACGTAGCCACCAGACCGAACCGCCGCGCCAACCCGGGCGGCGGGCGGCAATGGCGCGGCGACGGGCGGCGACGGCGGCAACGCAACCGCCGGACCGCCACGCCGGGCCAGAGGGCGGGCGGCGACGAGGCGCGGGGCGGCGACGGCGGCAACATATCCGCCAGACCGCCACGCCGGCCCAGACTAATCGCGGCGACGAGGCGGCGACGGCGCGGCGACGGCGGCAACGCAGCGGTCAGACAGCCGCGCCAGCCCAGCCGACGGGCGGCGACGAGGCGGCGACGAGGCGGCCACGACGGCAACGTGGCCGCTGGACCGCCACGCCAGCCCAGTTCCGTAGTACAAAATTAAAAACCGTAAGTGCAATTATTTTTGTTCGGGGGTCTTTGCGTGCGTATATATATACACATATATACATGCGCATAAAGCATTACTACTGCTCCTACTACTGATACTATTACTACTCGTATTACTACAACTAGGACTACTAGTACTAGTAGTAGTAGTCGTAGTAGTAGTAGTAGTAGTAGTAGTCGTAGTAGTAGTAGTAGTAGTAGTAGTAGTAGTAGTAGTACTACTACTATTCCTACTACTACTACTACTACTACTACTACTACTACTACTACTGCGACTACTACTACTACCACCACTACTACTACTACGACTAGTACTACTACCACTACTATTTTTGCTGCTGCTACCCACTGCTACTACTACTGCTACTGCTACTGCTACTGCTACTGCTACTGCTACTGCTATTGCTACTACTACTAGTACTAGTACTACTACTACTACTACTACTACTACTACTACTTTTACTACTACTACTACTACTACTACTACTACTGCTCCCACTACTCTTACTACTCGTACTACTGCCAGTACTCCTACTACTATTAGTGATAATACTGCTACTACTACATCTACTGCTGCTGCTACTACAACTACAACTACGATCACACCAACATCCGCAGACCACCTCGCGTCTTGACAGACTCGCAACGGATTCCGTGTTGCCATGCCCAGCCCCCCGGGAGCGTCAAAACAACTCAGGATGGAAAACAGGCCCTGGGGCAGGAGTCGAAACCTCTGGGGGTCAACGCGGTGAACAAAAATACGCTGTCAGGGGTTTGGGTCCCTGGCCAGGGCGGTCCTAGGCCCGGAGTTGGTGCATGCGTGCATGCAACCGTCCGATCTCGACCAAGAAGGACTGTGATCCATATATCGTATCCCAAAGCCCAAGATGGGCTTGGCCAGGGACTGTGGCGGTGGCGTCTATCTGCCTTCTGCGGGATCGAGGGCGCGTATCCAGCGCTCCAGGGGATGCCCGCGCCTTGTCTTTACAAAGGCGTGCTCAAGTCTGAGTGACGGGGCCGAGCAATCTTACACTATCCCTGGGTGCGTGGGTGAAGTGGGATACCGTGGCCCCGATTCTACTTGTGCATTCGTTCGCTGCTGAACTATCATGTCTAAAAGAGAAGAATTATTGTTGATCCCTCCTCCGGTGCGCATTGTGTTGTTTCACCCGAAGTGCCCTGCCCAAGGCTCGAAGTCTTTTCTTAAAGCGGAACAAATTGAGGCTCAGGCTGCGCTGTTGGCCCACAAGCTACCACAACAACGGCTCGCGCCTGACACTTCCCCACAACTTGTTGAAAATCGCGCTCTCGCGCATGCCTTCCTCACAGTGTATTCATGAATCGCGCTCTCCCGTGGGGTTTTCCTCGGAATGTATTGAAGCGCCGCGCTTTTCATACCCAGGGATCGCGCTCTCGCTCTGGACTTCCTCACGATTTACTTGGGAATCGCGCTATCGCTAAAAGCTTCCTGATGATTCCTGCAAAATTGGAATTTCAGCGGCCCAGCCTCTGGACCCCGCCGTCTGGGCCCGCCTGCTCGATCCGCCCGTTAGGGTCTGCCCGCCCGACCCGCCTCCCTGTTTCAGCCGCTCGTTTGCCTGATCCTAGCCCCTCTCCTGCTAATCTCTGTCGTGGTCCATCTTTCTCCCTCCCGCTTGTCCCCTCTCCTCCCTCCCTTCCTCTGTTTTCAAGGCTGCGCTACTCTCACGTGGCAACCAAGGAAAAATATCCCCCCCAAAGGGGGTGCGAACAAGGACGAAGGGGGCGGGTATCGATAATATTGGCTATACTAGTTGGATGACATGCGGGCAAACAAGAGGTAACAACGTTGAAATCATTGTTGTTGCTGCTGCTGCTGCTGTTGTTGTTGTTGTTGTTGAGCTACCAACTCCGTAGAATTATGGTTGATCCCCCTCTGCCCGGTGCACATTATATTTTTCAATTGAAGTGCCTTTCCCGGGGTCGCACCCTGTTTTTTACAAGGGAAATCTTTGAGCGTCAAACTGCGCCCCTGGCCCACGAGTTACAACAACGGCTCCCGCCTGATAGTTTCTCACAATGCATACCAAAAACGGACTCTCGCGCGGAACCTCCTCACAATGTATGCCGCAATCGCGATCTCGCGTGGGACTTCCACGCAATTTATGCAGACGCCGCGACCTCGACACTCGGGAATCACGCTCTTGCTCTGGATTTCATCACGGCTTATTTGGGAATCGCGCGGTCGCTTGAGACTTCCTCGCGGTTCACGCAGGACGCTCGCTTCAGCAACCCGCCTGCTCGACCTGGCCGCCTGGGTCAACCTTTCCGACCAGCCTGTTAGGGTCTACCCGCCCGATCTGCCTGTCTGGTTCTGCCACGTGTGTTCTGCTCCTAGCTCCCCCCTCCTGCTACTGTTTCTCTTTCCCTCTCGTGCTCCATCCTTCTCTCTCCCCCCTGTTCCTTCCTTTTATCCGTCCTCTCTTCCCCTGCCGTAGGAGCTGCATGCAATACACGTTGCATGTAAGGAAAATATACCCCCAAAGGGGTACGATCGCAAACGAAGAGGGCGGGTATCGAAGGTTTGGGATATACGTGTTGAATGGCACGCGAGCAGCTAAGAGCGAACTGTCTTAAAATGATTGTTGTTCTGCTCTCGCTGTTGAAGAATTACCATTCTTGATCACCTCACCAGTGCACATTCATGTTTTTCAATGAAGTGCACCCCTCCAGGCTCGCACCTTTTTTATCAAAGAAAATCTTCGTGCTCTAAGTGCGTTGATGGGCCCCGAACAACAACACCAACGGCTCCAGTCAGCTGGTTCGTTACATCTTTCCTGGAATCGAGCTCTCGCGTAGGTTTTCCCCACAGCGTATGCAGGGACGCTCTAGCGTGGGACTTCCTCCGAATTTATTTCGACGCCGCGTCCTCGACACTCAGGAATCACGCTGTCGATTTGGCTTTCCTCACGACTTATTTGGGGATCGCGCTTTCGCTAGGAGAGTTCCTCGCGATTCATGCAGGATTCGCGCTTCAGCAACCCGGTTTCTCGATCTGGCAGCCTGGGCCCGCCTTCCCGACCCGCCCGCTAGAGTCTACCCGCCCGATCACAGAGACTGGGGAAGCCTCAAGGCCTCTGGGAGTTCTGAACAAAATCGGAGGAGGTAATGAGCGGGAGCGTCGTTGCTTGCAGGGAAGGCCTCCTGCGGCGCCGTGGCGGGAACGCCGGTCCTGAGCAAAAAGCAACGAAAGACCGAGCGGGAGCACCAGGATTGTTGGAAAGCCAGCTGTCGGCGGCGAGCAAAAACACCGGTCCCGATTAAAACAAAAGGAAGTAATGAGCGGGAGCGTTGAATACTCATTCCTAAAGATTTATCATTTGTGATCTCCGGAAGCGGTTCCGCGCGCCCTAGCCTCGACGCAGGCTATATGTTTCTGTTTCTGAAAACGAATCAACTTCCGCGCGAGCGTTGGCTTGAGTGTAAATGTGGGCCCTTGGAGGCCCGGCTACAACGACAACGGCTCCCGCTCGACACTGCCTCACAATTTGCCCCGAGACACCTTGGCCAGAGAGGCCCCCGAACTAAGGAACGGCGCTCTCGCCTGAGACTTCCTGGCAATTCAATCAAGTTGGCAGAAGCCCGGCCACGACGACAAGGGCTCCTGCTCGATATTTCCGCACGATTTACTCCGAAAGTCCCTGGCCAGGAAGGCCCCCGAACTCAAGAGTGGCGCTCTCATTCGAGACTTTCTCGTGTTTCAATTAAATTGGTGGAGGCCCAACTGCGACGACAAAGGCTCTCGTTCGATACTTCCTCAATGTGTATTCACAAAAGCCCTTGCCAGAGAGGCCCCCGAACTCAAGAGTGGCGCTTTCACTGGAGACTTTCTCGTAGTTCAGGCAAGTTGGTGGAGGCCCAGACACGGCGACAAGGGTTCCCGTTCGATGTTTCTCCATATGTATTCCGAGAGCTTCTGGCCAGAGAAGCTCTCGAACTCAGGAACGGCGCTCTCGCTCGAGAGTTCCTCGCACTTTAGTTAGTGGCCGACGAGGGAGGAAGAGATTTCCCCCGAAAGGGGATGCATTCGAAGACGAATTAGGCGGGTATCAAAGGTTGGGGTATACAGAATGCAAGACACGCGTGCCAGAAAGAAAGGACACTATTCATATGATTGTTGTCGTCGTCGTCGTCGTGCGCTGCGGCGGTCCCCCGAAACGCCTGAAAGTGAGCATAATTTTCAGAGGAAATGCAGCTGGCGCCGAAGCGAAGGTTCCAGGGCGCAGTACTAGTACTAGTAATACAAATACTTTTACGTATGGTACTTCGTGTTGCTAGTTGTATCATTAATGCAACTCGCATTCTTCTTCTTCTTATTCGTATTCCTCTTATTCTCATTAGTATGAGCATCGTTATCGTTACCATTATCATTATCATTATCATTATCATTATCATTATTATTATTATTATTAATACTATTATGATTCGTACTACTAATATTATTATTGCTCTTGTTCGTATTACAAGTATCTGGTGATTAGTATTCTACGACTCCCGCATGATACTTCCTCACAATGTATTCAAACATTGCGCTTTCGCGCAGGACTTCTTCATGACTGATACCGGAACCGCACTCTCGCGTGAGACGCCCTTGCAATTTATTCAGTCGCCGCGCCCTCGACACTCAGGAATCACGCTCTCGCTTTGGCATTTCTGACGATTTACTTAGGAATCGCGCTATCGCTTGAGACTTCCTCGCGATTCATTCAGGACGCACGCTTCAGCAACCCGCCTGCTCGACCTGGCCGAGTGGGCCCGCCTGGGCCCGCCTTCCCGACCCGCCCGATCTGCCCGTCTGGTTTTGCCGTGTTTTCTGCTGCTAGCCCCCCTCCTGCTAATCTCTCTCGTGATCCATCCTCCTCCCTACCCCTTCCATCCGTCCCCTCTTCCCCTGTTGAGAAGGCTGCGGGAAATACACGTGGCAGGTGAAGAAGATATGCCCCCACGGGGGTACGATCGAAAACGAAGAGGGCGGGTACCGAGGGTTTGGGATACACGTGCTGAGTTGTACGCGAGCAGATAAGAGTGAACGACTTTAAACCGATAACTGCTGTTGCTGCTGCTGCTGCTGCGGTTGCTGTTTGTTCTTGTTCGTTGTCGTCTCCCGCGCCCGCGAACCCCCCCCGCGACCCCCCCCCGCGACCCCCCTCGCGACCCACCCGCGACCCACCGCGCGACCCACCCGCGCGGCTCCGACGAAGACTAGGCGCCCGCGGCGGGCTCCGTTGTGCCGTGGGCTCTTCGACCGTCGGCGCCCGCGGCGGGCCTTCCTCGGCGCCTCGCGTGCCTGCCGCCGACCTCGCCGCGCCCCCTCCCTCGGATCTGCACGTGCGGGGTGCCGCGGTGTGCCCCCGCGGCCCCGGGCCCTCCCTGGGCGGGGAGCCAACAGTACCGAGACCGCTGCTCCCCGGGCCTCCCTCGTGGGGTGCGTCCTGGCCAAACGTTCGAGGCGAGCCCAGCGGTGGCGGCGAGGGCCTCCCAGGAGGGCCCCCCCCAAAATAGGGAATCGATGGAAGGGCAGCGGTCTCAGTGCCCATCGGTCGGAAGCAGTGGGCAGAAGCACGAAGCAGGAAGGCGTGGAAAGCAGATTGGGTTTTTCCCCCCGCCCTCTGAAGACGACGAGAAAAGTGAAGCCTCCCGACGATCGAAGCAGGACGGCGCCTGAAATGGATTGGAATCTGGGAATCCAGAAACAGCTACTGCAGGTTCCTGTCGTGTCGACCCCGGCGTTGGTTCCCGACACCGCGCTGGATCGTTCAACCTTGAACGATCGGCCGTCTCCGCAACGTCCGATCGTTCAACATCGACCGATTCTGGGCCGCCGTCGGCGTTCAACCTTGAACGACCGCGCTGGGGTCGCCGCCGGTCGACACGACGCGAACCTACCGTAACTGCTTTCAACGACCGGTCGGTACCTTCTCCTCCTCTGATTCCCTGGCCAGCGAAAAGCTTTGGGCGGCGGGGCACCAGCGAGAAGAGCGGCTGTGCGCCGGGCCCGCCCCTGGGCGACGAGCACTGCGCCCCCGCGGGGCCAGCACGGGCTTTGAGGTCCAGGCTGCCCTGGAAGGCGGTCACGTCCCTCGCGTGCGGAGATCCCAAGGATAGCAACGATAACAACGACAACGGTGACAACGACAAGAACGATAGCAGCGATGAGCGATGACAGCGATAACAGCGATGGCAGCGATAGCAACGATACGAATCGTCATTCCCAGTGTGATTGTTGTCGGGAGCACACACAAACACAAACACAAGCACAAGCACAAACACAAACACAAACACAAACACACACACACAAACACAAACACACACAAACACAAACACACACACACACACACACACACACTCTCACATACATCTAAGACACACGGGCGACGAAGAAGATGGGGTCCTTGCGCACGGCACCATGGCGGCATCACGCGGTGGCTTGCGCGGGCCGCTGGCGCGTCACACCGCGTAGAGAAGAAGGCGCGCTTCAGCCCGCCCTTTCCGTGGGCAGCTTGCGCGCCAACGTCCGCGCGGTCGGCCTCTGTTTTGCGTCGTTATGGGGCTGCCCCTTCAAGAGCGGGCTCGCCAAGTGCGGGTGCTGGAATAAAAGATACAGTCTACGAGCACAAGCCAAATATATCCGCCCAGTCTCCTGACCTCCCTGCAGGATCTCGGATTAGATCATTGAGTCCAGGAGAACAGAAGTCTGCCGATCCAGCGTGAGAGGTTCGAAATCCCAAGCTGCAGCCTAGAGCCTGAGCTTCAGCTCTGCTTGGGGGGTTGCCGGGGTGTCTCTGCCGGGGAAAGGGCGGGGGGGGCCTTGGTGCGCCTGTGCTCCACTTTGCTCCGCTTTCTTGAAGGGCCTCGGGCACGTCAAAATGTACAACTCATGGCCTCTTAGGTACAACACAATCGCTGAACGATCGGGCCGGCCGTAAACGCGTCCAAGACGTCCCAAGAGGCCCCAAGAGCACCCCCGAAAGGACGCCGAGAGGCAAAAACCATTTCATTTCTCATTTTTAGTATGTCCGGCTTCTCGGTCTTCGCGACGTCCAAGACGCTCCAAAAAGTTCCCAAGATGGTCTCAGAGACCCCGACAACCGCCCCACGACGCCCCAAGAGAGTCACGGAACCGCCAAACCCGAACCAACAATTCCTGCCTCCCGGCCCAAGATACCCCGTCGAGGCCCCAAGAGGCCCCCCTGAACCCCCAAGAGACCCCCATAAGGCCCCCAAGACGCCCCAAGAGGCCCCAAATCGGCGCCCAAGAGATAATGCCCACAGAGCCCCAGCTCATCTCCCCCTCTAAGAACACCACAGAAGAGAAAGAAACGGGGCGGGGTACGAAAAAAAGGGCGAGAAAGGAGGAGACCGCTGCCGCCTGCACACTCCTTTGTCGCACAAACATCCAGCCCCCCGGATCGGCGGCACTGGCCGGAGGCCACTGCAATAGAGCACAACTGCACACATCTCAATCGACGCCTTAGGGCCTCAGAACATCACAAGCATGAGCGAACAACTCCCCCAGGTATCCGCCAGATGCCAGAAGCAGCCCTGACCGAATTCGACATGAGGGAAGTGGATCCTGGACAGCGGGACGTTCCCCGCGATCAGCTTCTCGTCCCGAGGTCCCAGGGCCCGGGAAGAGCCCCGAGGACAATACGACGACGAAGAAACTCAGGACCCCCGTTCCCTCAGCACCTATTTTTCTCCTTGGCGACGAAAGCTCTTTTACCGCTCCTGCCTCAGTCGCCCCTGCAACATGCCGTGCTGAGAGATCAGCTGCTGGCAGGTGGGCAGCTCGAGAAGCTTCACGGACTTGATCAAGCGGCTGGCCCCGTGCAGATCCTCGTGCGTTTGACTGTTCTGTCTCTGCTTTGATCGGTTCCCTGTACTTCGCCAAGCTACACTGAACACACATGGCGGATTCTGGAAACGCTGAACCCAAAACCGTTTTCATCTCTTGGGGGCGCATCTTTCACTTCCGCCACCTGCCGCCGGCTTCTGTTGGCGGAGGCGGCCTTGTTTCACTTCCGCCGACATTCCGCCGCCTTCCGCGGCGGAAGAGATGGCAACTCCTTCGATCCTCGAAGGCAAGGAAGGCACTTTTCGGAACGCCTCACATGTGCAAACTTGCCCCTCGCTCCACCGCTTAACACCACAAGACCGTCTCATTCCAGTTTTTTTTCTGGGTGGGGATCCAGGCCTCGGACGTCGTCCAACCCCAGCGTTCTCTTCCACGTCGCCCTCTGGAGGCCATCTCTGGGCCCCAAGACCATAAAAGCCAAACCCATGGGGGCCGACAGAACGGAACTCCGGGAAGGGGTCGAGAGCTGCGGGGCCCGCGCATTGAAGCAACCACGACGTCGAAATCAGGGGGGGAGATTGGGCATCAGAAAGGCTCCGGCCTCTGCGAAGAGGCAGCAGAGGTCAGCAAGGTCGGCCTCAGCTTGGTTCTGCCTGGGCCTGTCCAAAGGTCCGACTGCCCGTCCATCGACCCGCCCGTCAGCGCTGGCGGGGTCCTCCTCCTCCTCCTCCTCCTCCTCCTCCTCCTCCTCCCGCTCCTCCCCCTCCTCCTCCTCCTCCTCCTCCTCCTCCTCCTCCTCCTCCTCCTCCTCCTCCTCCTCCTCCTCCTCCTCCCCCTCCCTCCCTCCCTCCCTCCCTCCCTCCCTCCCTCCCTCCCTCCCTCCCTCCCTCCCTTCATCCTGGGAAGAACGATGAACACGGACCAAGAGCAGAAACTGACACTTTCAGAGGTCCGTGCGGATTTCTTGGGTCGGCGATGCAGAGCGCGCCAAGGCCGGCGCCGCAGGCGCCGCCAGGGGGTCCAGCGCCGACCCAAGAAATCCGCGCGGACCTCGCACAACATGTTTGTGCCGTATGCTGTTTCCTTCGGGAACGGCGAAGCCGCCAAAATCGTTTATTCTCTTTGTTGCCGCGACGGGTGACCGGGAGGGGCCGTGAGGAGGACTGGCGGTGGCGGTCCTCGCTGCCTGCTGCAGTCGGTGACATCCGCGAGCGCGCGTCCGCCCCCTGCAGACGGAGGATCGCAACCCGCTCTGCGTCGCCGTCGCCGATGGAAACTATATTCCTGAACTGCCTCGGGGGCGTCTCATTGCACGCGCTTGCCTGGTCTTTCCTGCAGTCGGGACTGAGGGCAGCGAACGCCCGAGAGGACACAGATCTCTTTTGAAGGGCAATTCGTGCTTCAGACATGAAGGACATGAAGCGCGATAGTTAGAAAACATGCGGGTCTCCTTGACTTTGCAAAGTATACCTGCTAATCAGACCCGGTTGCGCCCCCCTTCCCCAATGCTTTCTCCAAGTGAAAATACGGGGTTTGGAAGGACGGCTTGGCGAACGCAAATGAGACCCTCCCACGCCTGCACTCGCGCCGGAAGGCGTTGATTTTGAACGTGAGCGGTGCGTTGAGCGGCTTGGCGGCGATGTGCATCCCCCTCACATGGTGCAGCAGCTGGGGCATGAACAGCTGGCACGATTGGTCTACCCAGCCTGGAGCGCTGTTCGTGATGATGATGACGGTCCCCATTGTCTGGGCCATGTTCAGTGTCTTTAGCGCCACCAGGGCCAAGGCAGACACCTGTCTCTGGACCTCTGGTCGCATCGGGGCGTCGGCCGTGAGGGCGTTCACGCGCAGGAGCCACGAAGTTGGCAAGATCGTGTCGTCCCAGTCGAACACCAGCAAGCTGTCCTGCTTCAGAGAAACGGCCGAGGCAAGCTGATCTTGGTCCTCGTGCTCCTGGTGCGGAATCAGATGCATTCGTCCTTGCCTGTCTTTGCCTGGACGCCACCTCACCCTCCCATGAGAGATCTCGAGGAGGAGGAGGAGGATGAGGAGGAGGAGGACGAGGAGGAGGAGAAGGAGCAGGAGGATGATGAGGAGGACGACGAGGAGGAGGGATAATGATAATAATAGTTACTGGTGGCGATCATGTGAATTATACTGATAATGATGATGCTGCTGCTGATGATGATGATGATTCTGATGATGCGGATGATGATGATGACGAGGAGGAGGAGGAACAGGGGGGGACCAGTGTAAACCCAAGGCGAAACAACGATGTTGCCATACACCCTCTCTCCAAGTTCCCTTCTCACAGGTTCCTACAATAGAAGAATACAGAACAGCATAAACATAAACTTTGACGCTCCTCGCAGATTTATTGGATCCGCGCGGAGCGCCAACAGTTTAAAGTTTATGCTGTTTTCTTCTTCTTCTTCGATTCAAGCATGCGTCTTTTGTTGCTGAAGTGCCCCGTCGGAGGATTGCTGTCTGAGCATCCTCAGTCCTGCCAGAAAACGCAACGCCTGAAACTTCAGCGACGCTTTGGGGGAGGAGGAGCAGGGGGACGAGCCGCAAGAGAACGGGGCTCGAGGCGGGGGCTCATGCGAGAGAGCGTGATCCACCGCCGCTTTCCTGTGGAAAATTCCCCTCCCTCTTCCTCCGGAACCTGGGGTTCCCCCCCCCTTCGAAAATTCCCCTCCCCCCCTGCACGAACTCCCCTCCTCCCCCCTTCCTTCCCCCGGCAAAGCCTCCCCCCTAACCCCTTACCCCCCCCCCTTCTCCGGAAAACTGGGGGGGGTCACTACCGGTTCGAACCCCCCTCACCCCCCCCGTCCAGAAAAAGGGGGGGGGTCACTACCGGTTCGAACCCCCCTCCCCGTCGTCGCCGGCAAAAGACCCCCGGGTCCCCACCACCGTCCTCACCACCGCCCTCACCACTGTCCCCACCATCACAGTCCCCACCACTGTCCCACTGTCTCCACTGTTCCCACCACTGTCCCTACTGTCCCCACCAATGCCCCCACTGTCCTCCCTGTTCCCACCACTGCCCCCACCACTGTCCCACTCTCCCCACTCCCCCAACCGTCCCCACCACTGTCCCACTGTCCCACCACTGTCCCATTGTCCCCACTATCCCCGCCGCTGTCCCACTGAGCAGTCCCACTGTTCCCACCACTGTCCCACTGTCCCACTCTCCCCACTGTACCACAGTCCCATTGTCCCACCACCGTGCCAACCACCGCCCTCACCACTGTCCCCATCACCACCATCCCCACCGCTGTCCCACTGTCCCCACCACTGTCCCAGTGTCACCACACCACTGTCCCCACCACCACCGTCCCCACCACTGTCCCACTGTCCTCACTGTCCCCACCACTATCCCACTGTCCCCTCTGTTCCCACCACTGTCCCCACTTTCCCCGCCAGTGCCACCACCACTGTCGCACTGTCCCCACTGTCCCCACCACCGTCCCAACCACTATCCTACTCTGCCCACTGTCCCACTGTCCCGACCACCGTCCCATTGTCCCCACTGTCCCCACCACTGTCCCACTGTTCCCACTGTGCCCATCGCTGTCCCACTGTGCTGCCCCACTGTCCACACTGTCCCACCACTGTCCAGCTGTCCCCACTGTCCCCACCACTCCTCACTGTACCGCTGTCCCACCACCGTCCTAACCACGGCCCTCACCACTGTCCCCACCACCACCGTCCCCACCACTGTCCCACTGCTGTCCCCACCACCACCGTCCCCACCATTGTCCAACTGTCCCCATTGTCCCCACCACTGTCCCACTGCCCCCACAATCCCCACCACTGTCCCCACTGTCCCCGCCAGTGCCCCAGTGCCCCCACCACTGTCGCACTGCCCCCCACTGCTCCCACCACTGTCCCCACCACGGTCCCACTCTTCCAACTGTCCCCGCTCCCCACCACCATCCCCACCATCGTCCCAACCACTGTCCCCACCAGTCCCCCATCCAGGGTGGGAGAGGAGGGGTAGTCGTTGCGGCGAGGGGGGAGGGGGGGAGGGGTTCGAACCGGTAGTGACCCCCCCCCCTTCATGATGGACCGAGGGGGGGAGGAGGGGGGGGGGTGGAACCCCCAGTGACCCCCCCTGGTTTTCGAGAGGGGGGGGGGGCGGGTTGAAACCCCCAGTGACACCCCCCGGTTTTCTGCCAGCAGCGGTAGAACACGCTGTTTCGCGCAAAACCACAGCCTGGGTGATCGATTCTCGCGGACCTTTGTGAGGGCGGTGGCTATGGATCACCGCCCGCCCGCTGTGTCCCCAGGACGTCGGCTCCCAGACGGTGGGCATGTACACGGCAGGTTCGCGTCGTGTCGACCCCGGCGTTGGTTCCTGACACAGCGGGGATCGTTCAACCTTGAACGATCGGCCGTTTCCGAAACGTCCAAATCGTTCCAAATCGAACGATTCTGGGTCGCCAGCGGTGTTCAAAATTGAATGCCGCTGGTGGGGTCGCAGCCGGTCGACACGACACGAACCTACTGTGAGTCCTCGCCTCGCAGGGGGGAGGGGCGGGGAGAAAGGGGGGGGACATGGGGGAGGGGCTCGCTCGCTCACCGTCGGCCTGGGAGGGATCCGCACTCGCCGGCAGGCTGGACAGAGAGGAGGGAGGATGAGGTGGGCAAGGGAAGCGGCGGACGAAAGAGACCATGACAAGAGGAGGCTCTCGAGTTAGGTCGAGCATGTCCTCCTGCAGGCGGATTTTGCAAGACAGATCCAACATAGTCGGAAAATAAATGAGAAAGGTATCCAAAAATAGGGCAACAATCGCCCCCCTGATTCTTGATGGGCCATTTCTGAATCTTCGTCCTGTATGGGGGACATGTCCGACTTAACCCTCGAGAGAAGGGCACGCAGAAGGGGGTGCTGCGAGGTGCCTGCCTCGCCGGACCCGGCAGAACTCACGCCCTGCCCCGCCCCGCGCTCCCCTTAAGGCGCCGACCGCACCCCGGCAGGTGCTCGTGCCGAGCCGAGCCCGGCCGTGGCGGCGAGGAGGCCGTCGGCGACCGAACGCGCACACCGACCTCGAAGACGACGGCAGACCGTCTCCACCCTCCTCCTCCTCCTCCTCCTCCTCCTCCTCCTCCTCCTCCTCCACCCTCCTCCTCCTCCTCCTCCTCCTCCTCCTCCTCCTCCTCCTCCACCCTCCTCCACCCTCCTCCTCCTCCTCCTCCTCCTCCTCCTCCTCCTCCTCCTCCTCCTCCTCCTCTCCGTGCCTTCCCCCCGCCTCCGTCCTCCTTCCTCGGGTACTCCCCCTCTCTCTCTCTTCCTCTGTAGCTCTCTCTTTCTCTCTCTATGTATCTCTCACTCTCTCTCTCTCCCTGTCTGTCTGTTTGTCTGCTGCCTGCCTGTTGTCTGTCTGTCTGTCTGCCTGTCCGTCTGCCTGTCCGTCGGTCGGTCGGTCGGTCGGTCGGTCTGTCTATCTGTCTGCCTGCCTGCCTGCCTGCCTGCCTGTCTGTCTCCCTCCCTCTCTCACTCTCTATCGTCCTCCACATCTCTCTCTCTCTCTCTCTCTCCCTTTCCCTCTCTCTCTCTCTCTCTCTCCCCCCTCTCCCTCTTGTCCTCCCTCACCCTGCCTCTCTCCTACAAAGGCAAGGAGTGCCCTGGATCGGCGGCGCAGGCCAGAGGCCTCCACAGTATGAGACTGGGCCGACATCGGGCACGGGGTGGGCGTGTCATCAGGTCCGTTGCCTACTCCCCAGAAGCCTCAGTACTCACTCCCGAGAAGGCTTTGAATGGTCTGGAGCCCAAGTTGCCAAATCTTCCAGGGCTTGCCGCGGCTTCTCACATCTTCACGCGTGATTGTTTTGGGCCCAAGAATGCCCAAAGGCGGGCCCAGAGGGCCTCAAGAGGCTCTCAAGATGGCCCCAGAGAGCCCCGAGTCGCCGAAAGATCGCCCCGAGACGCCCAAGATGGCTCCAAGACGGCTCGGGAAGCCTACACGACGCCCCAAGAGGCTCCCAAGAGGCCCCCCAAGGGGGCCCCAAGAGGCCCAAATCATTAATTCCTCTCTGGTTTGTGACGGTTTTTGGCATTCTCGCCTTTTCGGTTTTCCGACGCTCCAAGACGGCCAAAGGGGCCTCCAAGACCACCCCAAGAGGCCGCCCGGAGGGCCCCAACATGGCCCAAGAAGGCTCCAAGACTGCCCGGAGGCGCCCACGACGGCGCAAGAAGGCCCAGAGAAAGGCCCACGAGGGCGAACACGAACCGAAAATCCGAGTCCCCAAGATGTCCCCAGGAGGCCCCAAGAGAACCCCCAAGATGCCCCGAAGACGCCCCCAAAGAGGCCCCCCAACGGCGCCCCGAGAGGCCTCAACACGGCCCCCAAGAGGCCTCCCGCGACATCCCAACGAACATCATTGAGGCCTCTGACCCACAACTCAGGTACGGTGGCGAGATTGCCCGACGGCCATTAGATCCGCCACCGTGCCGCTGGGCACGGAGTGGGCGTGTCCTCAGGTCCTGGGCCCAATCCTCTAAGCCTCAATCCTCACTCCTGAGGAGTCTTCAAGGGGCCCGGGTCCCTCGCTCTCAGATCTTCGTGGGCTTGGCGCGTCTTCTCGCGTGTCTTTTTCGGGCCCAAGAGGGCACGAACCCACAACCCAGGCACGGTGGCGGAATTGGCCGAAGGCCATTCGACAGCTCGGGATCCCAACGCCAGCGGGCCCTGGAAGACACATCGGACGCCGCGGCCGATCGAGGACGCTCTGGAGTGCTCTGGGAACGAGTTCTGGAACGCTCCTCCTCCTCCTCCTCCTCCTCCTCCTCTTCCTCCTCCTCCCCCTCCTCTCCCTCCTCCTCCTCTTCCTCCTCTTCTTCCTCCTCCTCCCCCTCGTCCCCCTCTCTGGCGGCTGATCTTCATCCTAAGCCTGACTGAACATGTAGAGGCCTCCCAGATGGGGTCGGAGAAGATAGGGTCGGAGAATCTCACCACATCGCCGATGCATCGCCGACGCATCCGCGACGTCGGCGCTGCAGCAGCGCCGTCCGCGTGGAGAGCATCGGGTTCTGCATCCAGCCGCATTGCCGATGCATCGGCGACGCATCGACAACGCAGCGCGATCCACCGCCTCCACGTGCTCCAACCCCCCCGGGGAAGCCCAGAGCATGGCCGGCAACAAAAAGCAAGGACGGGCGCGTTGGCGCCGGACGCTCTGCGGCAGTGCTGGGGACACACTGGGCGGGGAGGAGCGTTACGTTGTGGGGGGAGAGGGGGGCGTAACGCGCGTTGTGGCCCAGAGGGTAAACAAAAACACTCTCGTTGGTGTCGTGGTCCTGGTTCTCAACCTTCGACTCGGCCACATCACCGGTCTCGTCAGAGCGCGGGGCCTTCGGGGCTCCAGGGAGAGAGGGCTCACGGAATGGGCGACGAACTCATCGTGTGGCTGGAAAGTCCCCGTCGCAAGCGGCAAACATCGTCTCTTGCTTTGGATCCTGAAGTCAATATTGATCAACACACCCTGAATCATTGTGCAGGGGGGCCAATGGCGATAGGTTTCCGAGGCCGGGTGTATTCAGGACGCCTCCCAACTCAATGATCTCAACCTTTCTCAATAAGCACCTGTCCTCTGAGAAACAATGCAATGCATTGCCATGCCAGGTGTCGCACAAGCAACGCAACGATACGCATTGCCTCTAAAAGACAATGCAATACGGTCTGGGCGATGCAGTGCGATACGAATGGGAGCCATGTAGCGAAACAACAAAGACAAACACATCAAATCAATGCAAAACAAGCCGAGACGATGCAAAACAGTGCAGGACAACGCGACGCAATTGAATTCGAGATCGGTCCAAGAAAGGAAGTTCATTCGAGTAGAATAAGATCAGCCAAGGAATGTTCAATACATTTTTCGTTGCGTCCTGCCAGCTCTGCTGATCACACGGCGAAGTTGGTGATCCAGGCTGGAGCAGAGGAAACAATCAAGTCGGTCCACCTTTTAGCATCGATGTGTGCCTATTTACGTATCGCTCGACGTCTCCATGCATCATGTCTCTAAGTGCTGCCAGTTGCGCGTCCAAATGCTACAACCCGTATCTACACATATATCCGTCATCGTGCCTCTGGCACGACGTGGAGTGCCCCGAGGCTCATGCAGCACTGGAGAATGCTGTGCTGCTGCTGCTGCAACCAGACTTGCAACTCTAAAGGCCTGGACCAATCGTTTTTCGGGCCAGCCCGGTGTCTGCCGTAATCGCTCGCGTCGGCCTACCCCGCCCATGGGGGTCCCAAGCCGAGCCCACATGGCTCCAAGAGGCCCCCAAAATGGTCAACAAAATCTCCAAATCATCCCAAGATAGCTCCAACATGCGCAATATGGCCCCAAGATAAGCCAAGAGGGTTCCAAGACGGCACAAAAAATCTCCAAGAGGCCTTCCAAGAGGGCCCCAAGCGGCAAACATCACTGATTTCCGAAAAAGGATTTGAAAGATTTTGGCGTTCTCGCCTTTCCGGCTTCCCGACGCTCCAAGACAGCCCAAGAGGTCCCCAAGAGGGCCCCGAGACGGCCCAAGAGGGCCCCAAGACGGCTTAAGAAGCGGCCAGAAAACAACCGAAAAGGCACCACGATGGCCCACGTATCGGAGGTTTGGGGGTTAGATCGAAGTGAAACAGAAGCTCCCACCGGAAAATCAGATTCGGTTCCATGTCGTCAATTATCTCGCGCCCGCCCGAGTCACGGATCCGCACTGACGCGCCACCGCGGCATTTGAGATGCGTTGGGGAGGTCCCATCGGTAAGTGCCATCGCGGCCGCATAAGCTGCGCCAAACTAAGTTGCCGCTCTGCGCGTGAGCGTGCGCGGGCCAGCGCGGCCGCAGAGACGCGCAAACGAGCTCCAATCGGGAACCGCAATCTTTGCTTAATGCGTTTCGCCAAACATATTGCGAGTGGGAGGCTGGGGCGTTTGCGCGGGCAGTGGAAATAACGACTTCGAGACGACCGAAATTCATTGAACCACCTAACTGGCGCCGCATAACATACACAACATTGCTTACACCGCATAGTTAACAACACAAAACTTGTACTCCAAACGTTGCGCCGTACATGTGTAAATGTATACTGGAACCACGCGCGCGCTTCGCGCGCGCTTAGGTTCTAGCAAGCGCAGGCGCTTGACAATACCACGGCTGCGCGCATTGACAAAGTCACGGCTGCACGAATGCACGTACCGACGAATGGCTTTAGCATGGTTTGAAAAATCAACATGGGCCTGGCCCCAGCAGAGAAGGGTCTCTTGGGCGCCGCCGGGGGTTGGTCCAGGGTCTCGTTGGGTGTTTGCGGCCCATCTCACTGTGGAGCTCACGCTGTACAAGATGATTACTCGATCAAGCGAGGCCATATGTATGGGGGAGCGGGCAAGGAGGGACTGAGGAGAGGGGGGCGAGAGAGAGGAGGGAATATAAATAATGGAACCGATGCCCCAGCGTCCGCTTGTGCCAGGAACGAATGCGCCGGATGGCATGACCCACTGGGAGACTTTTCGGAAGGAAGGGGAGAGGAGAAGAAGGGCGGTTCCAGGAGAGGCCCTGGGAGGGTGCCAAGAAGGCCTTGAACGACTACAGCAGGGCGCGACCTCAAGTCACGCGAGAACCTCCAAGCGTGTCTTGTTTGTGGACCCCCTTGGGGCCTTCCTCCGGGCACCTGGCCTTCTCTTGACGGCTCTGGAGGGCCAGAGCCACCCCAACAGGGTTCCAACAGTGTCCCGAACAGTGCAAGACATGCTCCACATGAAGTTCTGCGGAAAACGCAACATAATAACGGGGGCTCGTCCGTGGCTGCTTGCGGACTGCAGGGGCTTCTTTGGGGCCTTCAGTGGGCTTCGTGGGGCCTCTGGAGTGCTTCTTGGGGGGAGGCAATTTTGAAATGTTTCGAAGCCTCCGGGGGGCCGTTATGGGGCATCTTGGGGCCTCTTTGGGGTCTCTGATGGGGGCATTTTGAAGCCTCTTGGGGCCTCTTGGGGGCCTATTGGGGCGGAAATCTCCATTGTCGGTTCGTGTTCCCCCTCTTTGGCACCTCTTTGGGCCGTCTTGGAGCCCTCTTGGGCCGTCTTGGGCGCCTCTTGGACCGTTTGGGCGCCCTCTTGGGCTGTCTTGGGGGCCTCTCGGGGGCCTTTTGGGCCGTCTTGGGGCGATGTTCGAGGCTTCCTCGGCAATCTTGGAAGGTCAGAAACCCGAAAACGCGGGCAAGCAAAAAACATTGAAAACACACAATGAAAATCTATGATTTTAGCCTCTTGGGGCTCTCTTGGAAAGCCTCTCGGGGCACCCCTGGGGCTTCTTGGGGGCCCCTCGGGGGGGGGGAATTCGGGAGGGTGTCCTGGCCCGGGGCCCTGGCCCCCGGTACCCCGGTATATGATATATGATATATGATATATGATAGGATATATATATATATATATATATATATACATATATATATATATATATATATATATATAGATAGATATGTCTAGATCTGTATACCTATATCGATATGTTGCATCACATCGCTTGCGTCTAATGGCGTACACCAAAAGGCGTACACCAACTAGCCTGCACCACGTAGCTGAAACTACGTACCTTATACCGCGTAGCTGGCATATTTTAGCTTGCACACTATAATTTGCAACGCGTAGCTTACAAACCATGCTGGCACCGCAAAACTAGCGCAACTCAGCGTATACCGCGCAGATTGCTCCACATAGCGTACACTACATATATTGCGCCAACTGTCTTGCATCATGAGTCGTATCTAGGACAGCGTAGCTTGTACCGCGTAGATTGCGCATCCAGGGTGCGCGAAATCACTGCTCGTGGTCCACATTGGCAAACGCATGCGCGTGTATGATACGCACGGCATGCGATGATACCGGTGATGATGCTGCCATTCATGCGGACTTGGCCTGGAATGCCACCCGAGCTTTAGCCTTGCCCCCGTTCTCTCTCCCTACCCTCCTCCTCCTCCTCCTCCTCCTTCTCCTTCCTCTCTCCCTCCTGTCCTCCTCCTCTTCCTCCTCGAGCGCGCCCGAGCGTCTGACCCTCAGCAGCAATTACCTCTGCAGAGAGAAACGGGCAGCAGGCAGGAGGGCGCTGGCCTCGTCGCCGGAGAAGGGAGCTCCGCCGCGCTGGCGCACTGCTGCCGTGGCTTCCGCGTGAAGCGCATCTATGCCGCAGTCGGAAGACGAACTGATTCGACGGGCGGACTCGCGAGGCCAAGGAAGGAGAGAGGGGGGGACCGAGGCTCAAAGTCGACAAGGGAGCGAAGAAGGGTGAACATGCGAGGACAGGAAAGATAGTGGCTGAAACTATCTGGGGCCCCAGGGCACCCGAAAATGCGAATGGAGACATCTGATTTCTGAAAGTGGGATTCGGTGCGCCGATTACTGCTGAGTCCTGCGCGCAGCGAACGGGGGACCTGGTTGCAGCCTCCGTCGGGATCAGAGGCCAGACGAGGCCGCGGCTCTCCACTGCCGGGGCCAGGAGAAGGGGCAGCGGGCGGCTGCCAAACAAGAGTGGGCCTGTCACCGGGGAGCAGGGTTCGGGAAAAAGAATTCACCAAATCTCGCTGGAGCTTGCCATTTCCGTCTAGGGCTCACCTCGCGCGTTTGCAGCCGATTGCTCATCTTGTGCATCGGGAATCCGTTGGCTGCCTCGGTCATGTGTTCCCATGGAACTTCTTTCGAACCCCACCAGGAAGGACTTCTTGTGCCTCGGCAGTAGGCAGCGAGCCCCAACTCATGGAGCGCAGCAGCGTCAAGAGCTGACAGTGCCGAGTGCCGCGATGCAAAGGGTCGAGCAGGCCACTCGCGCACGACTAGCGAGGGAGAGCGTCACCAGGGAGGGTGCTTCGGGGCTGCCCCAGGAGTCCATGCTGTGCCACGCAGCGCGGGTCAGTCCACGGAGGGGGAATCGACAGATACGAGCGATCATAGCGTGTTCATGTCGGGCGAGATTCGGAGGGCGAGGGAAGAATTGGGCGACGTGGCCCAGCGATGGGGCGACTCTCATTACATACAGGCTCTGCTTGATGGTGGCGGGAACTTGCGAATCTGCAAGTGCGAGCCCACGCTTTCTCCATGTCGCTGTCGGATCTCCCCAACTCTTAATTTCAGCGTTCGGTCCATGCCACGTCCCCAGGTACTTGAGGTCTTCGACGACCCCGAACTTAGTCCATCCAGGCGCATAAGCGCCGATTTTCTGCTTGTAGAGTGCCGCGAGAGCTTGGGAAAGGGGGCCGCTGAGCGGAACGACCAGGCACTTCGCCGTCTTCACAATGAGGCCGGCGAGGTCGGCGGCATTCATATAGATTCGGTGTGGCTTCTCCACGTGCTGAAGTCGGCGAATGACCGCGCTTGCGTCATCTGCGCAGGCCTCATCTCTTCTCGGTTTTTGGCTTAGAGGTGTTGGAAGAATTCCAGGGGGCACAGTCAGTCGTCGCAGCGTAGGGCAACCCGCCCCCTGGGCACCCTTGGATGTCCCCAGAACCGATGTTGAATAAAAAACCATCTCTTCGCCAAAAACTGTCCAGCACACCGCGTTGGAGTAGATATGGGTGATGAAGTGGAGGAGCGGAGGTGGGGGTCGGAGGGCGCCCGGGACCATCGCCATCCAATCGTGTGCGAGAAAAGGAAAGGCTTGATCCAGTCGTGTGCGAGAGAAGGAAAGGCTTGGGAGAAGTCAAAGGAGATGAAGGCAGGAAGGTCGGCGGTGGCGGATGGGGGCCATGGAATGCCGTCTCGCGGCCGCATCTAGCTGGGTGACGTTGTCTCCAGACTGGCGGCCCGAGATAGAACCTCGCTGCGCAGAACGCGCGATCGACGCCCGGCGTCGAGAAAATGAAGCCGGGCGCGCTCCCACCAATACTTTGTTGTCGGGCCCCCGGCCGATCGAGCAGCTTCTAGTCTATCCCCTTCCTGAGATCCCATGGGAAGGAGGGCGCCCATCAGGGGGCTAGAATCGCATCCAAGCGCGCCGCCTTGGAGAATCCGCCAGAGGCACGCGGGGAGAACGTCCGCTGCACCTGGGGCTTGCTGCCGCGCTGCGTGCGGGGGCCTGTCGGGGCCTGGAGCAGAGTGGCGTTGACGCCTTCGGTGGGATTCGATCTGCCGGCAGGTTGGAGGTGGGAGGTCGGAAAGGTCGCGGTGGGAGGCGAGGCGATCAATGCAACGGCGAGCGGCAGGGCGAGCTATCGATTTAGGCGATACCACCTCTCACCAGTACCGTGAGATCTCTATCCGCCCCTGCCCAGGATCCGCATGGGCCGCGCCGTCGACTTCGATTGCATTCAAAACCGGACGCCGATCGAACGGGGCCCAGATGCGAGCCCTGGTTTGTATGCGTCGGAGCCGTTGTCGAATTGTCTTCTGACAGCTGGGACAGTTGGAGGCCCGCAGGGCCCGTTGTTGGCCTTGGACCTCGGCGCCCAGGTCCCCCATCTGAAGTCGGTCGAGCAAATCAGGAAATTCGGCAGAGCCGCGCAGATACGCAAAGTTGGTCGCGACGTCGACCAGCGCGCGCTCAGCCTCAAGAGAGCGCGCCTGCGCCGGGGCGCTGCCGAGTCTGACGTCGCGCCGCCAGACCGCGCGGGCAATGGGGCGCAGTGGCGTAATCTTGGTCAGGCGGGCGCGGGGTTCCCTCATCAAAATCGCCTCCGCGTGCGTCGGGCCGCGTCTCGGCGCGGCGTCTTGCGGAGCTGGAGTCAGTGGCGGCGGCGGGGCGGCGGCGGGGGCGGCGGCGGCGGGGGGCGGGGGGAGGGTCGATCGAGTTGGGGGAGATCGCGCGCGTCTAAATGGGCCTGGGCGTAGTTTTCGAGGATGGGGGAACTGAAGATCGCCCTGGGGATAAGCATCGTTTTGGGTTCTTGGGCGGGGAAGGTCGGAAATCCACGGCGGCGCCATCGCGGCCAGGCGCCCCCCTGCGATTAATTGCCTTCACCTGGCCCTTTGTGCAGCCTGTCGCTTGCGTTTGTGTCGCGGCCCAGCCCGGCAACGAAACGGGCGTCCTGCCGAGCGCGCAGGCGGGGGAGTTGGCGACGCAGAAGTGGGTCGGGCCGTCGATCTCGATCTCCGTGAGGGAGGAGAAGAGGGGGGCCCGCATCCTGTCCTGCGCGGCTCGCCAACCCGCGTGGCCCACGCCTGGGTCCTGCGCGCCCTCTGGCACCGGCGGCCCGGGCGGAGAGGGGGAGATGTTCAAGCTACCTGCAACAATCATATCTCGGAGGTGCGGTGCCTCCCGCGTTTCTCCCAGGTCCCGTCGGGTCGCCAAAACCGCCCGTCGTTTTTGATTCAAGGTTCGCGCAGTGCGTGTCGAAAGGCGAACCAACAGCTGCCAAGTTCTGTTTCACTGCTACCAGAGTGCGCATGACGTCAGCACGAGTATCGTCAACACATGCCTTAAGACCGTCGAGATCCTGGTTGGTGGCTCGCTGGCGTTGTGCTCCATCTCCTCGGCTTGGTGATCGGCGGGAAGAGACCTGGCACGTTGTGGCGCAACGACCTCGCGGGGGGTGAGCTGAGACTCGGAGTCGGGGAAGGTGGCGAAACTGTCGATCTGGTCGGCGATCTCTCGCTTCTGCTAGGAGGTGGGATATGCCTGCGTCCGTTCCAAAGCGTCATGGAATATCCCCTCGTTAGCCATTTGCGCGCTGCAGCAGAAGATGAGCAAAAAACGTCTGCTATGCACCCTACGGGGGTGTGCCTGAGGAGGTGAAGCAAAAAGTGGAGGTAGGGTCTCGTGGCGCTGCCTTGGCACCTTGAGCCCTAAACGAATACTCCCTGCTCCGGGGAGGCTCCGGGCAACGGCTTGAGCCAAAATGGCTACGGACCTCCTCCTCCTCCTCCTCCTCCTCCTTCTTTCAAAAACCCATCGACGAATTTCTCCTGTTGTGTGCGTGTGTGCTGGTGTGTCTGTGTGTGTGGGTGTGTGCGTGTGCGTTCTGGTCATGATCTGGCGGCAACCCCAGCCGTGGCCACCAGAAGCCTCCTCGAAGCTCAAACTTTGACCGTCGACCCTCGATCCTCTTCCTCCTTGGTGCGCTCCCCTTTCCATTCCCTTCCCCCAAGGGGGGGGGGGGCTCCACTCTGGAGAGGCTAGCCGTAGAGACGATTAGCCCGAGGGAGGCCCCCCCCAAAAAAACGAAGAGACCGAAAAGCAGCTCAACCCTCGAGCCGCGATCCTGCCAAAACTTCTGCTTCCGAGGGGCGGGCTCTCCTATGGCCCCCGTGGGCGTCCCGTCGCGTTGCCGGGCGGGCCCGACCGTTCGCCCCTCCTGGCACAAAAAAACATGTTTTGCTGCTTGCTGGAAAGAGAGAGAGAGAGAGAGAGAGAGAGAGAAGAGAGAGAGAGAGAGAGAGAAAGAGAAAGAGAAAGAGAAAGAGAAAGAGAGAGAGAGAGAGAGAGAAAGAGAGAGAGAGAGAGAAAAGAGAGAGAGAGAGAGAGAGAGAGAGAGAAAGAGAGAGAGAGAGATCAAACAAAGAAGAGGAGGAGGAGGAGGAGGAGGAGGAGGAGGAAGTGGAGGAGGAGGAGGAGGAGGAGCAGGAGGAGGAAGAACGCGCGATACACCGCACTAATGCAACTTCCAGCTGCCAAGCGCCCCCCCCCCGGCGCAGAGCGGAGCGGGGCAATGCAAGGGGGTTCGCCACTGCATCGAAGAAACGGCCGTTCCCTGAGGAAGACGGCCCCCGAGAGCACGCCAGAGCTTTCCAGAGCGACCCCAAACGTCCAAGGACCTCCTCGAGCTTCGATCCCAAAAGCTCGCTTTCCAGGAGGAGCTGGCGGCAACCCCAATGGTGAACCCCCCTTGGCACGGCCAAAACTAAATGGAAACAAACAAATGCGTAAACATAAAATTTCTCGTAGGTCCGCGCTGATGCCTCAGATCGGTGCTGGACCCCCTCCCTGGCGCGCGGAGCGCGCCCAGGGCGGCGCCTCCGGCGCCGCCAGGGGGGCCCCGCGCCGATCCGACAGTCAATGTTTGCAAAGCTTGGTTAAAGGGAAATTAGGACACACACATAAATACACACAAATAAAAATAGTCTCCATATTTTCCAATATTTTCTGGGTTTTTGTCTTCCCCCCCACTTCCCATATCTTCCCATATGTTCCTGGGAATCGCCGATTAATTGTGTCTGTGTGTTTTTTCCCCTCCTGATTGGTGCGCTTCGACAAACGAAAACCTCGAACCTCGATCCTCCCCCCGATCTCTTTCCCCCCAGGGGCGGGCCTCTCCCATGGCGCCCCTCGCATCGCCGAGCAGGCCCTCCGCGCTGCTCGGCACGCGGCTCGGGGTCTCCCACGTGTGAGCGGCGAAACGAAGCGGGCCTTACGCACGCGCGATGACGCAGCGTCGTCGTCGTCGTCGTCGTCGTCGTCGTCGTGGTCGTCGTGGTCGTCGTGGCCGTGGTCGTCCTCGTTGTCCTCGGCGTCGCCGTCACTATCGTCGTCGTCGTCGTCGTCGTCGTCGTCGTCGTTGTCGACCTTACGCGTTGGCTTGCGCGGGCCGCCCGCGCGGTGCGCTGCAACAGAAACGAGGGCGCCTACACGACACCTTTTCGCAGGCAACCGACGCGCGAACGGAGGAGGGGGAGGAGGAGGAGGAGGAGGAGGAGGAGGAGGAGGAGGAGGAGGAGGAGGATGGAAAGGAGGAGGAGGAGGAGGAGGAGGCAGCTGACGCGCGAACGGCGACACCGTCGAACCCCTTCTCCTCTGCGTCGTGCATTCTGCGGCGGGAGGCACGCCCGGGTCCAGCGAGCGCGCCGCACCGCCGCCACGTGCGGCGGTGCGGCGGCGGCGGCGGCGGCGGCGGCGGCGGCGGCGGAGGAGGAGGAGGAGGAGGAGGAGGAGGAGGAGGAGGAGGAGGAGGAGGAGGAGGAGGAGGAGGAGGGTGCGGTTGCGCGCACAGAAGTCGGACTTTCTCCATCCCGACGTCGCGGAAGCATCGCCGATGTGCGGCAAGATCGTCGGGCCCCGTGTGCCTGCCGGCCCCATGCCCAGACCGCCGGCGCCGTGAATCCTTGTTTGCCAGCGCGCGGCCCCTTGACATCTTAGCCCGTTCCCATGAGGGGCAGCGGGAGGGAGGGGCTGGCAGAGGGGGGGATGCGTCGACCTGGAATCGGCCATACATCGTCGATAGATCGGCGATGGGCCTCCGATCACGAATCCGCACCTTCCTGGGCGGGTTGGGGCCATCGGGCCCCTATCGGCGATCAATGGGCGTTGGGCTCCCTCGAACAAGCCTTGAGAATTTCTCGCTCGCCTGCCACAGATAGCATCTACGCGTGCGAGGTCGCCGCGGAATGAGGCTATAGTCGGGCTGCTGAAATCCAGAACGTTAGACAAGGAACCAAACCGCTTTGTGGCACCAGAAGAGTTTGGGTGCACGAGGAGGGCTGGAGGAACTGCCATGTAAGGACCCAAGGAACATCGAGCCCCCTCCGAAGCCGAACTGTTCCTTCTTTCAGCGTCTCGGCTGTACCTCTTCTTGTGCCGCCTCAGCATAGCTTGCAATCTACGCGCTTCTGATCCGGTCGCCGATGCTGCGCGCGACTGTGGTTCGCAGCCCACGTCCAGGGAACCAACGGTACCGAGACCGCTGCTCCCCGGACCTCTCCTGCGGCGAGGCGGATCCAACCGTGGCGACCAGGGCCTCCGAGGAGAGGCCCACAAAGTCGACAGTGAGGGAAGGGTAGCCGCATGGGTATCTCTTCCTCCTCGGACCTCCTGCCCCATCCCTCCCTCCACTCCTCGGGCCACGAGCCTTCGCCCGGGCGGCCCCCCCTGCGAAGCACTCACCCCGCGGGGAAGCCGCCCCCAAAAAGGCCCCAGCGCGCGCCGCAGCTCGGCGGAAGGGGAGCGCCCGCGCGGCTCTCGAGCCGCGCTGCTGCAGCGCGGGGGGGTGGGGCGAGAGGAGGCGGAGTGGGAATGCAACGTAGCATGAGGTCGGGCATGTCCTCCTACAAGGTTTTTTTTTTGGACGGCAGATAAAACATAGCCAACAACAACTCAAGCATAGTCTAACATAGTCAACAACTCGTCCCCTGCTATTTTTGTTGACTATGTTTGACTATTCCCCCTGTAGAGGGACAGGTCCGACTCAAACATAGCGAGAGGAGGGAACAGGCGGGAAGAAAGAAGCAGGGGGGCGCATGGGGCAGGGCGCGAGAGGGAAGGCAGCAGACATCATAGCATTCCGAGTCGTAACTTTGACCACATTGCTTTCCAGTACCCCCCGCGATGGGCGTTACGAGGCAGGAGTGGGAGCAGAGGAGTAGAGGAGTGTTTTTTTTGCTGCTGCTCGCGATGGCGGCCGTGACCCGCCTCCGCCGCCCTCTCCCCTCCCCCCTCCAGCAACGTCACGATGCGTGCGGACCGGGCTGCCTTCGTGTTTTTGTTGCCCCCCCTCTAAGCGTGACGTTACCGGCCCTCCGCCCCCTCCCCCCTCCACTCCTGGTAACGCCCGGGATGTTAAATAAATGCACCAAAGGAAAAACGCCAACCAGATGATTGTTTGAAACATTTGAAGGATCGATCATGCAATCGATGGTGAGCTCGATCGTGGGATCCCGAAATCGGCCCAGAACCAGCAACCCAGAATCCAGGAAACTGGAACTGGGAACCCAGCTGGCTACCGAAATCGGCCCGGGGCTTTCGCCAAATCTTTCAACATCCGCTAGGACCCCTTCAGTGCAAGCACTGGTTGGGGAAAAACGCTCTCTAGGCATGGGGATCCGCCACTGTGCCCCTGTGGTGGCACGAAATGGGGCGTCTCCGGGTCCCTGGGTCAACCCCTGAGCCTCAGTCCTCAGTCCTGAGGACTCTGGACCTGAGATTCCCGGTTTCTCCGAGGCTTGTCGCGCGCCTCTCGGGGCGCGCCACGTCTTGTCGCATGACTTTCCCTGGGCCCGAAAGGGCCCAGACGAGCCAAGAGGGCCTCAAGAGGTCGCCCAGACGGTCCAAGATGGCCCCGCATCGCCGCACAACCGGTGCAAAAAGCGCAAGGTGGCTCCAAGATGGCCCCAGAAGCCTTCGAGGCGCCTCAAGACGAGCCGTTCCGGGAGGGCTCCGAGGAGGCCAAAATAATTGATTCACGCTCGGTGTTTCAATGTTTTTGGGGTCATCATCTTTTGAAACTTCCGATGCTCCAGGACGGCCCAGGAGGCCCCCAAGACCGCCCCAAGAGGCCTCCAGGAGGGCCCCAGAACGGCCCAAGAGGGTTCCAAGACGGCCCCAGAGGCGCCCAAGACGGCCCAAAGACAGCCCCAAAAAGAGCCAAAGAGGGAGAGCACGAACCGAACATCCGATGCTTCCGCCCAAGAAGCCCCCAAGAGGCCCCAAGGATGCCCCAAGAGGCACGCATGAGGCCCCAAGAGACCCCCGAGAGGCTCCCAAGACGCCCCAAGATGCACCAAAACGGCCCCCAAGAGGACCCAGAACTTCCCCCAAGAGGCCCCAGAGAGGCTTCCCGCGACATAGAAAACAAAGCACCCTAGAGGCCCATGGCCCACAACCCAAGCACGGTTGCGGGATGGGCCCAAGGCCACTAGATCCGCCGCCCACTGTGGACTTGCCACAGGGGTGCATGGCCTGCCGAACGTTTCGCAGGCTTTGGTTTCACGGTCCAAGAAGGCCCTACGAGGCCTCCAAGACGGCCCAAGAGGCCTCCAAGACGGTCCACAGGAAGGCCCAGAGAGGCCAACATCATTGATGCTCCTTGGGTTTGTGGAGGATGTTGCTCTTTGCTCAGTTTCAAGCTTCTGACGGCCCAAAGACGGCCCAAGAGGCCATCATGATCGCCCCCAAAGCGCCCACGAGGTCTCCAAGATGGCCCCCTAAACGGCCCAAGCGGCAGCCCAAACAGTCCCCAAAGTGCCCCAAGACTGCCAAAGAGGCCTCCAAAACGCTCAAGATGGCCGCCAAGACGACCCTGAAACGCCCCAAGAAGGCCCCAAGAGGGCAGAACACCATGTTGAAATAGGTGGCAGCCGTAGTAGTGCTGTTGCCCTTGACTGGTGCCAAGGGTGGTGGTGAAAAAAACACAGTAACGTTCAGTGCTCCATCGCGTGGGGCGACGTGCTCGCAAGGTAAGCCAACACTGTCGGACACATCGCGAGGCACGACACTAGCACAGGGAGGGGCCTCGCAGTCATGCCCGACGCGAAGCTGCGGCCAGTGCCTGTGGGGTGCGATGGGTCGGGGAACGTCGTGGCGTTCCCGTGGGCGAATTGCTCCACATTGCGTTATTTTCTGCAGCTGCTGAGGCCCTGCGCACTTGGACGCTCGCACGTTTCGATTGTAGCCTGTGAGCGTCCAGGGCGAACTGGCATTCGGCTTGCAGAACAGCCATAAGCATAAGCTGCTCGGGGAGCGAACGGCGGATCTAATGAAGAGATTGTGGAGAGTGCGAATATGCATCCACATCGCACTATGCGCAGCTCCGTGGATCGCGAGCTGTGGTTACTCCTGGCTTCGCTACCAACTAGAATTGTCGGTGGCGGTGGCGGCAAAAAAGACATGGCGGCACTGGTACCACGGGAGATAGCAGAGCGGCGGTTCTTTTCCCCTGTCTATGCTGTATAGGTCCACGTGCACGCTGTGAGCCAGAGTGGCGGCGGGCGCGCAAGCATGTTCGTATTCGAGTGAGGGGAGGAGGAGGAGGAGGAGGAGGAGGAGGAGGAGGAGGAGGAGGAGGAGGAGGAGGAGGAGAGGAGGAGGAGGAGGGGCGGAGGCGGAGGAGGGGTGGAGGAGGAGGAGGAGGAGGAGGGGAGGAGGAGGAGGAGGAGGAGGAGGAGGAGGAGGAGGAGGAGGAGGAGGAGGAGGAGGAGGAGGAGGAGGAGGAGGAGGAGGAGGAGGAGGAGGAGGAGGACGAGGAGGAGGACGAGGAGGACGAGGAGGAGGAGGAGGAGAACGCTGCGAACCTAACGCTTGAAGTACGCTTGATGCAAAAAAAAGAGGAAGAGGAGGAGGGAGATCGAGGATGAGGATCGAGGTTCCATGCTCGAGATCAGCGGAACGTTTTGGAGGTGTGGCCTGGGCGGGTCTGGTCTGGGCGGTCGCCCACGACAGGCCAGGGCGAGAGCTCGGGGGGGGGGGCCCTCCTGGCGAACGCCATGGCGATGGGTTCCGTGCGGAGGGCCGGCACATCCTGGATGCAGTCGCAGGCGGCCTGGGCGCCGACCGGCCCGGTCGGGACCAACCCGCCAGCCGCTCCTACTGGGACAAGGGAGCATGCAGACACCAGCAGGCCCAGTCACGAGAAACCTCCAGTCGGCGGCTAGCCTGGGGGGAAAGTGAGAAGGGGCGTCCTTCTCAGAACACTCGGAAGGCGTTGGGCTTTCTGAACACGCCTTCCCCGAAGACGCAAAACACTTCCCAGAGGGCTGAAGGCTTCTGATAAGCCTCGCCGCCTTCTGACAAGGTCTGCTCCTTCTCACTTCCTCCCGGCGCGCCGCCGAGCCAGGAAACCCTCTCGCAAAACTAAGCACTCGAACCTCGAACCTCCTCCTCCTCCTCCTCCTCCTCCTCCTCTGCCTCCCCTCGCTTCCTCCGCGCTTCTCCGCCCTGCAGAAATGGCGAGGCTCGAGATCCGCGTGGGTCACCCGCCGAACTGCCGTCGGCGCCGCGGCCAAGGGGGGTGCGGCTTCCCGACAGGCGAGCGCTTTGCTGGAGTCCACCCAAATCAGACCTCCAACATCCGGAAAACATCAAGACCGACAGCTCGTCGGAAGTTTCGGCCTCCAGGGGCCAAAAAGCCGGCCCTGGGGAAGAGTTCGGGCTGTGGACCTCGGAGGTCTGTGGAGAGAACTGCCAGGCACAGTGTACCTGGCAGGATGGACGACCCCCACCTGCTCCGCCCGCAACTGGGGGTACAGAGCGACACCGATACCGCCAGCGCCCAGACCTCTCCAGGGATGCGGTCTGACCAAGATCCCGACTCGAATCCGGCCGTGGCGACGAGGGTCCCACAGGAGGCCCACACAGGGCGGGACGAGGGAATAGCATCGGGCATCGGTATGCGTTCTCCTCTGATCAACCCTCCTCCGGACCCTGCCCGTATGCGTCCGACCTTTGAGCAGGGACCGACCGTCCCAGCATTCCTACAGGCCTACCGCGAAATGTTCTTACAACCCAGAAGTGTGCTGATAACAAAAACACTGTTCTTAGAACATAGGCCCGATGTGTTAAAACAAGACAGACTCAGAGAGAGAGAGAGAGAGAGATGTTCTAAGAACATTTCGTGCAAACCACAAACGGTTCTTAGAACATTCTTTGGTGGGCCTATAGGCGAGCCGCGACGCTTCGCCACTGCTTGAAACCTGCCCCCCCTCTCCCCAGCAATCCCAGCCCCCATCAAGTGCACTTGCTACGTGCAGCGCGCCCCTTGGGCCCTGGGGCCGAGAAGAACTCTCGGCTTGCACCCGCAGCGAAAAGCAGCTCAGGTGCACATGCCTACTTTCTGCGCATCCTGGGTCCTGTTTTTCCCAGCATTCGCGGTAGCGGGCGTGATCCAGGGGGGAGTTCCTCTCCCCCGATCACACCACGGCGGGGGACCGCAGCGAGCAGCGAAGCGCCTCTTGGCGCACCGCTCAGGCCTGCGAGCACGCCAGCGCGCTAGAGAGCACAATTTCTTCCATGGAGCACAGCCCCATCAGGTGTAACCACGTCTCAGCCAGCACAGCGAAAGGATTCGCACTGCCACTGCAACCTTCACCTGCACACGACAGCGCTAAGCAACCCTGACGCCCGCGGTTCCCCAAGAAGCGCGCCGCTGAAGATGTGTGCAATAGGAGCGAGGAGCAACGCGGAGGAGGGCGCGGGCTGGGAAAAAGAAGCCACGGCGATGTGGGCGGGAGCACCATGGCCCAACCGGCCATTCTAACCCACATGATACCAAAGCAAAGCCCAATCCGAGTTCTTTGTTTTACCAAGACATGATTTGATGTTGCGCCTGTTGGACGACGACGGCGACGGAGGTGAGGGCACCAACGTAATACTTTCGAAGGTCTATGGTCCATGAGGCTCGTTAGGTCTACTAATCCTGTTGGGGCTGTAAAACCATGGGGCTATAGGGCTATGGGGCCATGGGGCTATGGGGCTATTGGGCAATTGGGCCATAGGGCCATAGGGCTATATGGCTATTGGGCTATAGGGCTATAGGGCTATAGGGCTCTGGGGCTCTGGGGCTCTAGGGCTATAAAGCACCCAGGCGGGCCGCCGAAATCGGCGACGCAGCTAACCTAACCATATGCATTCGCTAGGACCCCTACAGAGGCAAGCTCTGATCGGGGAACAGCGGCAGCCGGGAGAAGGAGGAGGAGGAGGAAGAGCGAAGAGAGGAGAGGAAACACAGAGCAGAAATAGGAGGCATACAACGAGGGTATTATGTAGCCGTGCACTCGCGCGTGCGCAGAGCAGTCCCTGTGGACGGCACCCGCACAGTGGGCCCTCGCGAGCAGATGCGTACACCAACAAGGAAGCCAGCATGAGAGCGAGAGGACGCGGAAGACAACGAGCGAATAGCGGAGGGAGCGGAATGGACGCCAAATCACAGCACGAGGCTCCAATGGCAGGCCAGACACAACAACTTGAGCGGAGAGGAGGACAGTGCAGAATGGCAAGGCAGACTAGACGTGACGAGTGCATCGTACAAGTGAGAAGGCCGACGGCCGAGGCAGCTGTCGCCCGGGCAGGCGTGCCGGCGCGCAGCCTAGCCCAAGTGCGCACGAGAGGGCACGAGGGGTAGGAAAAGCACGGGCCAGCGCCAAGCCAAAACAAAACAACGAACGGTAGCCATGGAGGCTCCAGAGGGGAGCGGGGAGCAGGGAGCGGAGCAACGACGAACCCATGCAAGGAGCGCAATCCACCAGACATGCAAGCTAGAGTCTAGAGACGAGACAGAAAGAAATTGAGACGCCGAGAAGGGGCGACAGGAGTAAAGAGGCCCTCAGAACTCGTCGAACATGGCATCTGTTGGACGCTCATTGTCGTCATACCGTTGGTACTAGGCCCACTCTTCGAACAAGTGGTGCCTGTGGTATCCCAACAACACAACATTCAGCAGCATGACGGGCTCCTGCAGTATTACGGAGTTGTGCTCGACATCCCGGAGGCATTGCTGCTGGCGTCGATGCTGGCGTCGGCGCTTGCGTAGGCGCCGGTGTTGGCGTCGGTGCTGGCATTAGCGCTGGTGTAGGTGCTCACGTTGTGGCTGGTGCAGGCGCTGGCGTTCGTGCTGGCGTCTGTACTGGCGTCGGCGCTGGTGTAAGCGCTGGCGTTGGTACCAGCGTAGGCGCAGACGTTGATGCTGGCGTCGGTGCCTGCGTCGGCGCAGACTTAGGCGCCAGCGATAGTTCTAGCGTCGATACTGGCGTCGGTGCTAGTGTAGGCGCTGGCGATGGTGCTGGCGTAGGCGCTGGCGTTGGTGCTGGCGTCGGTGCTGGCATCGGCGCTGGTGTAGACGCTGGCGTCCGTGCCGGCGTAGGCGCAGGCGTGGCCGCTGGCGTCGCTGCTGGCGTTGGCGCTGGCGTCGGCGCCGGCGTTTGTGCTGGCGTCGGTGCTGGCGTCGGTGCTGGTGCAGACGTCGGCGTTGGTGCCGGCGTTGGTGCCGGCGTAGGCGCAAACGTTGATGCTGGCGTCGGCGCTGGCATCGGTGCTGGAGGCGGTGCCGGCATTGGGGCTCGCATTCGTGATGACGTCGGTGTTGGTGTAGGCGCTGGCATTGGTGCGTAGTCGCCGGCGTCGAAGCTGGTGTCCGTGCTGGTGTCGGCGCTGGTGTATGCGCTGGCGTTGGTACCAGCGTAGGCTCAGGCGTTGATGCTGGCGTACGCATGAACGCAGCGCAAAGTGCTTGCGAGGCGAACGAGGGCCGACTAAGAACACGTCTTCTTTCATTTTCGGCGATAATGGGCGTCATAGGGGGGTGGGCGGGGCGGGGGGGGGTACAACGTAACGCCCCCCTCCCCACCATGTGGCTCCGGCACCACAGGAGCCCTTTTTCCAATTTTCCGGGATAGTGGCCGTCATCGGCCCCCCCTTTCCCCCCAGATGACGTCGCTTTCCGCGCTGGCGGCGTCCAGGAATGCCTACGTAGGGATGATTGGGGCCAACTAGAAGCAGCATGTAGGTGGCGATCTGACCCACAGCGCCTATGTACACCACAATGCTCGCGTGCACCACAGCGCGCGTGTACACCACAGCGCCTGCGTACACCGCGACAGCCGAATGCAACGCAGCGCCTGTGTACACCACAATGCTTGCGTGCACCACAGCGCCGGTGTACACCACGGCGAATGTGTACACCGCAACAACCATGTGCATCACAGCGCCTGCGTACACCACAATGCTTGCGTGCACCGCACACACCACAGCGCTTGTCTACACCACAGCATCCGCGTGCAACGCAGTGCTGGTGTACATCACAGCGTTTACGTGTACAGGACAAGTAGAAGGAGCATGTAGGTGAGGATCTGCTGCGGACAGCTAAACACCACGCTAGGGAAGTGCTGATAATAGAATGCGACGTTCTTCCCTCCTCCCTCCTCCTCCACTTCCGCCTCCACCTCCACCTTTTTCTCCTCCTCCTCCTCCTCCTCCTCCTCTTCCCCCTCCTCGTTCACCCTTCCCCCCTGTCGTGCGGGTCGGCGTAACATCGCACGTGCGAATCTCAGCGTGGGCCGCAGAATGGTCGATTGAATTATTCCACTTGGTTCTCGGACGGCCAATTCTGGTGGAGCCCCCTGGACGCAGATACGACTTGTAGATTCCAGCGGCGCTTCTTTTTCCATCTGGATATTTTTCCAAATCCTATAGTGAATCATTGTTTTCAGTGGAATCCACTGGCGCTCCATTTTGTCATAAAGATTTCTTCTCAAATTAGATATGCAACAGTGGTGCTCTACTCCGCACGGTTGCTGTGGGGCACGCAGGCGCCGTGGTGTACACAGGCGCTGCAGTGCACGCAGGCATTGTGGTGTACACTGGTGCTGCGTTGCGCACGGCTGATGTGGTGTACGCAGGCGCTGTGGGGCTCGCAGGCACTGTGGCACGCACTGGCGTTGTGTTGCACGCGGCTGCTGTGGTGTACATTAGGCGGTGTGGTGTACGCAGGCGCTGTGGTGCACGCAGGCACTGTGGTGAACACAGGCGCTGTGGTGCAGATCGCCACCTACATGCGGCTGCTACCCGTCGCCGGTCAGTCCTAAGCATTCCCAAACGCCGCCGGCGCGAAACGTGACGTCATCGGCCCCCTCCCCACCCCCCAGATGACGGCCGTCATCGGCCCGGGGTAAACAACAGGCTCCAGCCGCGTCCGCGCGCACGACGACGACGAGCGACGAGCGACGAGCGACGACGACGACGACGACGACGGCCAAGACGACGACGACGACGACGACGACGACGACGACGACGACCAAACCCCTATGCGGATTCCTATGCAGACGCCTGTGCGGATCCCGATGCGCACGGCGGCAGTGCCCTGGGCGCACTGGGGGAGCACTGGGGGGGAGGGGGGGGGGGCGTTGCGTTATAAGGGAGGGGGGGGGGGCGCCGGGTGCTATAACGCCCGCTATGCCCCAAACAATGAAGAAACACGCTCTAATCAACCGGAGACTGACTCGTCGCCGCCTGCCTCCCGGGGCCTCTAGAAACCTCTGGAGGCTCCCAGGGGCGCTACGGCTCCCCCGAAGGCCCCAGACCCGCCGACGACGAAATGTGCAAAAATATGCACACTCCTCATCCTCCTCCTTCTCCTCCCTTCTCCTCCTCGCTCCTCCTGTGTCTCCTTTTCTCTCTCCCCCCCGCTCTTCCCCCAAGAGATCGGAGAGGCTCCGGGGATCCTTACGAAATCCTCGAAGAATCCTTATGACATGTTTGTGCAAACGTGGGCAACATAGCGTGGCGTGATCTGGGGAGGGAAGGGAGAGGGCCGATCACGGCCGTTATCGCCCAGAATTATAAAACAGGCTCCAAAGGGGCGCCACTCTCTTGGCTATTCCCGTGGGAGGCCTTGACAGTGGGCACCCAGCATCTACGCACCTCTGCCATGACAAAGGCGGTCGGTGCTACAGACGCATGCGCCACGTGCTGCCGATGCGCCGTTAGGGCGCCAGAGTCCTTGCTGCTGCTCGTCGTCCTCCACCGCTGCCTCGCCCACTGCTGCAGCTATCTATTACCACAAAACGGCTCCATGGGATCCCCACCTCCCCCCTGTGTTCAACATCACCCGGCGCTCAAGAGCCGGGAAATCCTGGCAGGCCTAACTCTGAAGCCACCCTGGGGGGGCCACCCTATAGGGAGCCCACAAAGGACGTACGCGCCCAGCTATGTACATGAACACGGCCCCTCGATCCGCGAGACCGGCCGCGTTATACGAACATTTGCGCAATGCGTACTCTCGAAACCAGCGTGGATTCATGTACATGTACGTCCTTCTTTCGCTCCTGACCCTAGGTAGTATTGGGACCATCTTCTCTCGCAAACAGCGAAGCGCAAGCGCCTCACGAGCCTCTCGCACATCATGCAGCGCCGGACGATTCTCTCGAATCGAACTGGCACCGAACAGTGAAACACAGACACACTATAGGACCAGCGCGCTGGCCAGCCTGCGCAGTTGTTGGGAGCAGCCCTTGCACAACTGTGGTGATGGTGTGCTCATGAGCAGCTGAACTCAGAAAGCGGAACTACCCAGCAAAGCACACAACCCGCAGGAGAGGCGACAAGACGGGCCGAGGAGTGGGAGGCCGGCAATCGGGGACAAGGGGTGAAAACACGACCGTGTGCAGCTCATGTGCGTGCTTTGCTCCAGGGACCGTGGCCGTCCGGGCCACACAAACGTGGACGGCGTGCTGCGGCGAGAGCACGATCCCTGTGTCGTTCGTGAGGGAGTCCTAGGCGAAGCCGTTGCTGAACCAGGGGATCTAGGGAGGCAGTCCCGGGCTCCCCGTCCCTTAGTGGGCCCTGGAAACGACAGGGCCGTTTTTTTACTGGTTCCATTTTGCCGTTTTCTTGCCGGTTCCGACGCCGCTTTTTTACCGGTTCCGCCGCCGTTTTTGGACCGGCTCCGGCTCCAGTTCCGATCCTGGAGCCGTCTTTTGCCGTTTCCGGTCGCCGTTTTTTTGCCGTTTCCATTTTCAATCGGCGTTTTTCTGGAAGCGGTGACAAAAACGGCCCTGCCGTTTCCGGGGCCCGCAAAGGGGAGGAGTCCCCGGCTCCCCGTCCCCCATGTGGGCCTCTCCTGTGGTCTTCCTGTTCCACTTCTGTTGGGGGGCACGACCTGCGCTGCGAGCCCCGACAGCGCCCAGAGAGCCAGCGACCGCACCGCCTCCGCCGCTTTCCTCTGCCCGCCCCTGTGCCCGACTGCCCCTGGTCCTGGTGATGCCCCTCGCGCCGCAGCCAGTCCTCTTCGATCAGCGAAGGAAGCAAGGGCCAGGAACCAGAGAAGAGACATTCATATGAACATAAGAGCGTTTCGGAGGTTAGCGAAGGACGAGGAGGAAGAGGAGGAGGATGAGGAGAAGTTGGACGAGGATGGCGAGTTGGACGTGGATTAGGACGAGGAGGAGCAAGATGAGGAGGAAGAGAATAATGGGAGGAGGAGGAAGAGGAGGAGGAGGAAGAAGACCAATGTCAACCCACGACTCATCAACGACATTGCAATAAACCGTCCCTCCAAGTTCCGTCTTCATCGGCCCCATGGAAGGGTTCATGTTCATTGAGGGAAAGGCCCCGTTGGGAGACAACTGGTTGAAAATCTGGAACTGTGCCAGAACACCATTTCTGGAACTTCAGCGCCGCGAATCACAGTTACTGCTGCGTCATGACGACCCTGAATCGTGGCAGAACGCCATTCCTGGGACTTCAGCTCCGCGAATCAATGTGACTGGCGTGCCCTGACATTCCGACATCGTGGCAACACATAACTTCCGGGACGGTACCCATGATCCCCCGACCCCTCGGAGTTCATCGGCGTGTGAAATGGCGCCCCCTCCCCAAACAAACCCTTCCCCCGGGAGCCGGATCCAGTCGATTTGGAGGGGGGGGGGGGGGGTCTACCAGGCCGGGCCGGGCCGGCCGCGGAGGTACTTTGCTCCAGCAATTTTTCCAAGGTGGCATCGACGGCCTCAAAACGGGCCAGGAGGATCCCAAGACATCTCCAAGACGGTACGAGAAGGTCCCGAGCCGCAGGATCAATCTTCCAACTGGCCTCCTGGGCAAGCGTGCATTATTCGCACATTCACCTCTTGGTCGCTCACAACGTCCTAGATGGTCCGAAAGGCTGTGAAGATCGCCAAGTGGCCCGCAAAAGGGCTCCAAGACGACCCAAGAGGGCCCCAAGACGGCCCAAGAAACCCCGAAGACGGCGCAGGAGGGCCCCAAGACAGCCCCAAGAGGGGCCCAGGGGGGACACCCGAACGGACATTTCGAGTCATCCACCCAAAGACGCCTCTGGGATACTCCAAGGAGCCCCCAAGAGGCCCCCAGGGAGCCCCAAGATGGCCGCAACAAACCCCCAAGAGGCCCCCAGGCGGCCCCCAAGAGTTTCAAGAACTGCGTCCAAGACGCCCCCGAGACGTTCCCCACGAGACCACATCAGCCATCCGAGTGGCCTCAGACCCGCAACCCAGGCACGGTGGCGGGATGTGCCGAAGGCCATTCGATATTCATTCGACGGGTGTTTTGACAGATGCCCTCTGTCTGTGTACGTGGGTTTTTGCCCGTTTCCTCACGCGTGGCCCAAACTGGCCAGGACAGTGACAGTGTAGGCGCCGTTATATGTTGTGCAAGCTACGTGGGGTGCGCTCACGTGGCACGGTTCAGGAGGCAACAGCAGAAGGACAGGGAGCGAGGGCCCAGGCTTGAGGAGGACATGGAGGCGGGAACGAAGGGCAGGAAAAGGACGCGTGGGGGGCCGCATCGCCAGCGCGGCAGCAGCAGAGGAACGGTGGCAGGGGGCAGGGGACCACGACGGTAGGAACAGGAGGAGACCGAAGAGTGTTGCTTTCGTCGGTACCGCGCCAAAGATGCAGCGCTGCCTGCGCCATGTTGCTGCGGCACTCGGACACATGATTGAACCTGGCTGCATTCGTGCAAGAACCGCGCAAACGCCGCCGCGGCAGCACGTGCCGAACTTTCTCCCCCGGCTCCTTTTCCCTCTCCTCCTCCTTCTGTTCCACCTCGTCTTCCCCTTCCTCCTCTTCCGCCTCCTCCTCCACCCCCTCCTCCTCCTCCTCCTCCGCCGCTTCTGGACATCTGAAAGTGGCGAGGTCTCATCTGAATCTGAGTGAGACGTCATCCCGCTGGGCCCCCCAGCAACCCTCGAAAGTGGCGACAGCTTCGCAGATCGCAGCCCCACAGGGATGGCGAAGTCTCCTGGTGGTCTGGGTAAGACGTCACTCCGCTGGACCCCCCAGCAGCCCTCGAAAGCAGCGACAGTTCCGCAGATCGCAGCCCCACAGGCACGGCGAGGTCTCCTGGTGGTCTGGGTAAGACGTCACCCCGCTGGACCCCCCAGCAGCCCTCGAAAGTGGCGACAGCTTCACAGATCGCAGCCCCACAGGCACGGCGAGGTCTCCTGGTGGTCTGGGTAAGACGTCACTCCGCTGGACCCCCCAGCAGCCCTCGAAAGTGGCGACAGCTTCGCAGATCCCAGCCCCACAAGGATGGCGAGGTCTCCTGGTGGTCTGGGTAAGACGTCACTCCGCTGGACCCCCCAGCAGCCATCGAAAATGGCGACAGCTTCGCAGATCGCAGCCCCACAGGGATGGCGAGGTCTCCTGGTGGTCTGGGTAAGGCGTCACTTTGCTGGACCCCCCCCAGCCCTCGAAAGTGGCGACAGCTTCGCAGGTCGCAGCCCCCCCCCCCACCCAGGGATGGCGATGTCTATTTTATGCCTGCGTAAGACGTCACTCCGCTGGACCCCCCAGCAGCCCTCGAAAGTGGCGACAGGTTCGGATATGGCAAACCAACAAGGATGGTCAGTCTCAAATTGCTAAACCTAAGATGTCACTCCGCTGGACCTCCCCACAGCAGCTCTCGAAAGTGGCGACAGTTTCGCAGATCGCAACCCCACAAGGATGGCGAGGTCTCCTGGTGGTCTGGGTAAGGAGTCACTCCGCTGGACCACCCAACAGCCCTGATCGCAGCCCCACAGGGATGGGCAGGTGTCCTGGTGGTCTGGGTAAGACGTCACACCGCTGCACCCCTCAGGCGCCCTCGAACGTGGCTACAGTTTCGCAGATTGCAGCCTCCCAGGGATGGTCAGGTACGAGGCAGGCTGGCACGCAAGAATGGGCGAGGTGAGAGGCAGGAAGAAAGAGGAGAGGCGGAGGGGGGCGGGAGAAGAGGAAGACGCGCGGGCAGTTTCTAGTCAACACGAATACCCAACGCAAGGGGGTGCGAACAACTGCCTCCAAGACCCCACCCATGAGACCCCATCAGCCAGCCGAGTGGCCTCAGATTCGCAACCCAAGCACGGTGGCGGGATGTGCTGAAAGCCATTCGATAATCATTCGTCGGGTGTTTTGGCAGATGCAATCCGTCTGTGTACGCGGGTTCTTACCCTATTCTCCATGCGTGCACGACGAATACGGAGAATGTCAGCCCAAGAGGCTCCGAAACGGCCCCCATGAACCCCCCTAAAGAGCTCCAAGAAATCCCCAACAAGGCGCGAACAACGCGCAGCAACCAGAGGCCCAATACTAATTGTTGACACTGCTGCAACCTCTGCAGACGAGTGTGCGCGGCGCTAATGCGAAACCCATGTTTTGAGAACGACTCGCCCGCCATCCGCGAAGCTCCTGCGAATTTTTAGCACGAATGTCGCGGCGCTAAAGCCAGAGACATCCTGTGGAAACGGCCAAGGAGGAGGAGGAGGCGGAGGCGGAGGAGGAGGAGGAGGAGGGGGTGGAGGAGGAGGAGAATGAGGGGGGGCGGAGAAGGAGGAGGAGGAGGAGGAGCAGGAGGAGGAGGCAGAGGATGACGAGAAGTTTGACGATGACGAAGAGATGGTCGTGATTTAGGAGTTGGACGAGGAATAGGCGCAAGATGAGGAGGAAGAGAAGGCTGAGGGGGAGAAGAAGGAGGATGAGGACCAGTGTCAACCCAAGATTCACCAATGACATTGCAATAACCCGTCCCTCCACGTTCCCTCTTCATAGGCCCCATCGGAACATTCATTTTCATTGAGGGGCAAGCCCCATTGGAAAACAACCGTTTCAACATCTGAAACTGTGCTGGAGCACCATTCCTGGGACGTCAACGCTTACTGTTGCGTCTTTGCAATCCTGAACCGTGGCAGAACACCATTCCTGGGACTTCAGCTCTGCGAGTCAACGTGTTTGGCGCGCCCTGACGTTCCGACATCGTGCCAACACATAGTTTCTGGGACGTTCGCCATGAGGATCCTTGAAGCTGCTGCAAACTCTCAAGACGAATGCGTGGGGCGCTAATGCGAGAACCACGTTTTGAAAACGAATCGCCCTGCATCTGTTAAGCTCCTGCGAACTTTTGAAAACGAATGCCGCGGCGCTAAGGCGATAGCCATACTTTAAAACGGCCTGGGAGGAGGAGGAGAAGGAGGAGGAGAAGGAGTTAGACGAGCATGAGGAGTTGGACGTGGTTGAGGAGTTGGACGTGGAGGAGGAGCAAAATGAGTAGGAAGAGAAGGTTGGAAGGGAGGAGGAGGAGAGGGAAGACGACCAATGCCAACCCAAGACTCATCAACGATATACCAATATACTATCCCTCCACGTTCCCTCTTCATCGGCCCCCATCGAAGGGTTCATTTCCATAGAGAGAAAGGCCCCGTTGGAAGACAACCGTTTGAAAGTCCGGAACTGTGCCAGGACACCATTCCTGGGACGGCAGCGCCGCGAATCACAGTTTTCTGTCGCATCTGGATAATCATGACCCGTGGCAAGACATCGTCGCTCGTGGGACTTCAGCTCCGCGGGTCAACGTGATTGGCGAGCCCTGGCATGCCGACATTGTGCCAAAACAGAACTTCTGGGACGGTAACCATGGGAAACTTTGAAACTGCTGCAAACTCTCAAAACGAATGCGCGCGGCGCTAATGCGAGAACCACGTTTTGAAAAGGAACCACCACCCTTCAAAACGAATGTCGCGGCGCTAAGGCGAGAACCATACTTTGGAACGGCCCAGGAGGAGAAGGAGTAGGAGGAGGAGCAGATGGAGGAAAAGGAGGAGGATACGTTGAAAGTGGTTTAGGAATTGGGCGTGGTTTAGGAGTTAGACGAGGAAGAGGAGGAGGAGCAAGATGAGGAGGAAAAGAAGGCTGGGGGGGAGGAGGAGGAGGATGAGGATGAGGAGGAAGAGGGCCAGTGTACACCCAATACTCATCAACCATGGTCAATAACCTGCCCCTCCAAGCTCCCTCTTCATAGGCCCCTCGAATAATTCATTTCCATTGAAAGAAAGGCCTGGTTGGAAGACACCCGTTTGAAAATCTGGAACTGTGCCAGAACACCATTCCTGGGACGTCAGCGCCGCGAATAACGGTTACTGTTGAGTCTTGACGATCCTGAATCGTGGCAGAACACATGTCCTGGGACTTCAGCTTCGCGAGTCAACGTGATTGGCGCGCCCTGACAGTCCGACATCATGCCCAAACATACTTTCTGGGAGATTAGCCATGCGAGTCCTTGAACCGGTTGCGAACTCTTACGACGAATGTGCGTGCGCTGATGTGAGAATCACGTTTTGAAAACGAATCGCCCTGCATCTGTTAAGCTCCTGCGAACTTTTAAAAACGAATGTTGCGGCGCTAAAGCGATCGCCATACTTAACAAACGGCCCGGGAGGAGGAGGAGGAGGAGGAGGAGCAGAAATTGGACGAGTATGAGGAGTTGGACGTGGTTGAGGAGTTGGACGTGGAAGAGGAGCAAAATGAGTAGGAAGAGAAGGTTGGAAAGGAGGAGGAGGAGGAGAGGGAAGACGACCAGTGTCAACCGAAGACTCCTCAACGATATACCAATACACCATCCCTCCACGTGCCCTCTTCATAGGGACGTCAGCGCCGCGAATCGCAGTTCCTGTCGCATCAGGATAATCCTGAACCGTGGCAAGACATCGTCGCTCCTGGGAATTCAACTCCGCGGGTCAACGTGATTGGCGCGCCCTGACATGCCGACATTGTGCCAAAACAGAACTTCTGGGACGTTAACCATGAGAACCCTTGGAACTGTTGCAAATCTCAAGACGAATGCGCGCGGCGCTAATGCGAGAACCACGTTTTGAAAAGGAACCACCCTTCATCCGTGAAACTCCTGCGAACTTTTAAAACGAATGTCGCGGCGCTAAGGCGAGAACCATACTTTGGAACGGCCCAGGAGGAGAAGGAGTAGAAGGAGGAGGAGCAGGTGGAGGAAAAGGAGGAGGATAAGTTATAAGTGGTTTAGGAGTTGGGCGTGGTTTATGAGTTAGACGAGGAAGAGGAGGAGCAACATGAGGAGGAAAAGAAGGCTGGGGGGGGAGGAGGAGGAGGAGGAGGATAAGGATGAGGAGGAAGAGGGCCAGTGTACACCCAATACTATCAGCCATGGTCAATAACCTGCCCCTCCAAGCTCCCTCTTCATAGGCCCCTCGAATAATTCATTTCCATTGAAAGAAAGGCCTGGTTGGAAGACACCCGTTTGAAAATCTGGAACTGTGCCAGAACACCATTCCTGGGACGTCAGCGCCGCGAATAACGGTTACTGTTGAGTCTTGACGATCCTGAATCGTGGCAGAACACATGTCCTGGGACTTCAGCTTCGCGAGTCAACGTGATTGGCGCGCCCTGACAGTCCGACATCATGCCCAAACATACTTTCTGGGAGATTAGCCATCAATCCGTGAAGCCCCAGCGAACTTTTAAAATGAATGTCGCGGCGCTACGGCGAGAGCCATACTTTGAAAACGGCCTGGGAGGAGGAGGAGGAGGAGGAGGAGGAGGAGGAGGAGGAGGAGGAGGAGGAGGAGGAGGTGGAGGAGCAGGAGGAGGGGGAGGAGCAGGAGGAGGAGGAGGAGGAGCAGGAGGAGGGGGAGGAGGATGAGGAGGATAAGGAGGAGGATGAGGATGAGGATGAGGATGATGATGAGGAGGAGGAGGAGCAGGAAAAGGAGGACGAGGAGGTGGAGGAGGAGGAGGAGGATAAGCTGCACGAGGATGAGGAGTTAGACGTGTTTTAGGAGGTGGACGAGGAGGAGAAACATGATGATGAGGAAAAGTGAAATAGGGGTGAGAAGGGGGCGGAGGAGGAAGAGGACCAATGTAAACCCAAGCCTTGTCGACGATATTGCAAGAAGCCGTCCCTCCAAGCTCCCTCTTCATCGGCCCCATCGAAAAAAACATCTTCATTGAAGGAACGCCCCCGTTGGAAGATTACTGTTTGAAAATCCGCAACTGTGCCAGAACACCTTTCATGGGACGTCAGCGCCGCGACTCACGGTTACGGTTGCGTTTTGCTTCGAACTCTTAAGGCGAATGTGCGCAACGCTAATGCGAGAACAACGTTTTGAGAAGAACCGCCCTCAATCCGTGAAGCTCCTGCGAACTTTTAACACGAACGTCGCGGCGCTACGGCCAGAGCCATACTCTGGAAACGGCCCGGGAGGAGGAGGCGGAGGAGGAGGAAGAGGAGGAGAAACTGGACAAGGATGAGGAGTTGGACGTGGTTGAGGAGTTGGACGAGGAGGAGGAGCATGATGAGGAGGAAGAGAAGGATTGGGGGGAGGCGGAGGAGAAGGAAGAGGCCCAGTCTAAACACAGGCACATCGACGGTATTGCAATAAACCATCCCTCCACGTTCCCTCTTCATAGGCCCCCATCGAAGGATTCATTTTCATTAGGCGAAAGGCCCCGTTGGAAGACAACCGTTTGAACATCTGGAACTGTGCCAGAACACCACTCCTGGGACGTCAGCGCCGCGAATCACGGCTACTGTTGCGTTCTGACAATCCTGAATCGTGACAGAACACATGCCCTGGAACTTCAGCTCCGCAAATCATAATGATTGGCGCGCCCTGACGTTTCGACATCGCGCCAACACATAATTTCTGGGACGCTAACCATGAGAATCCTTGATGCTGCTGCTGCAAATTCATAAGACGCATGTGCGCGGCGCTACTGCGAAAACCACGTTTTGAAAAGAAGGAATCGCCCTCCATCCGTAAAGCTCCTGCAAACTTTTGAAACGAATGTGCGCGGTGCTGAGACCAGAGCCATACTTTGGAAACGGCCCAGGAGGAGGAGGAGGATGAGGAGGAGGAGGACACCTGCGTTGCTCAGGCGGCAGCGTGGCTGATTTCGCTGGGCTGCATCGCGCAACTACCCGAGGCGCCCGACTAGAGGGCCCCGTGCAGGGTGGCGGCGACCGCGCCTTCCGCCCGCTTTTGCCAATCAAAAGGGCTCCCCCCCACGCCGCAGCCAGGCTCCTTGGACTGGCCCTGTCCCTGACCGTCTGTCCCGGGTCCTGCTCCTGATGCTTCTCCCTGCGCCGCTGCCCCGTGCCCAGCTGTCCATGGCCCTGGTGGTTCCCGATGCCGTCGCCTATTTCTGTCGACCGGCCCCATCCCCGACCGTCCTTGGCCCAGTCTCCTCTCTGCGCCGCAACCAGCTCTCTTCGAGCGGTCCTGTCCCCGGCTGTCATCGGCCCTGGCGCTTCCCTGCGCCCTCGCCACCGCCTTGCGCGCACGGCATCCCCGCCTTTGCTGCTCACTTCTTCGCTGCTTGGGGTCCTCGTGATGGTTTCGGTCGAAATCAAAGTTCAACTCCTGCTTGGGAGCCCGTCGGTCTCATGTGGCGTGTTCGCCACCCGCGGCAAGACAATGTGAAAACGCATGTTTGCCTTGCACAGCAGAAACTCCTAAAGTCTAGTTCGAGCACACAGAGCGGGAGCACACATAATCCCCGCTGGGCCAGTGCGGATCTATCGGTCCGCGTGCAGACAGATCGTCGTGCGAGTCGCACGCAACTGTTGCGTTCGTGTTGGAACGCAGAAGGCAGAAGTGAGAGCAACAACTTCCTGTGCCTCGCAGCGTGACGCAACCCCTGGGGGTGAACTCCATGCCCTCTTCGGTCGGAACTGTTGTTTAGCGTGGCCCGCGGGGCGGGAAGCTTGGACAAAGATTGGGACGTTGACGCTTGGAAGTGGGAACGTGGCTAGCGTGTCGCGCCGAAGCGTGGTGGGCCAGACCCAGCGGAGCGACACGCTATGCAAATGATCCTGACCGCAAAACTGGTTGGCCCTTGCTTTGCCCACCCCTGTGGGTACACCGGCCTCCAGTGCCTGAGGCAGCCTGCGCACTCCTTGTGGCGAGGATGCTCTACGCCTGGGGCCTTCTCCCGCACTTCCTCCTCCGCGGCCGCACTCTTCTTCCCCTGGCTTTCTGCGTGTGCCCGTACATAGTCCTTGCGCGGCCCGCTGGCTACCTGAACGCGATGTGCGCTCACCCTCGGTATCCTTATAATGCGGTTTGACTGCGCTCCTCCTCCTCCTCCTCCACCTCCTCCTCCTCAACTCACGTTCACACCGATCCCAGATCGCCGTCGTCGTTTTTTTTTTCACGACCCCGCGAGGTCTCGACCCTTTCCCCGGAACCGGTAGATCAAGCTGAGCAATTTCGTTGACGCTACCCGGCCCCAGCTGCGGCCTCTCGAGGCCGAGCGTTGAGAAACACCTTAACGACACGTCTGGACAACAGGCCGCCCTTTCATGCCTGGTCTGGGGGGGGTCTAAAACTGTTCGTCTGGGAGGGTTGTGACCCTCCCGTGCATTACTATTACGACATTTGAGATAGTGGATGTCCCCTTCTCCCCCAAATTCAGAGTTGGCACGCGCGGGGAAGGCTGCGGTCGAAGCGCAGCTCATCAAACCCAGTGTCAATTTTGCTCATGGGGGGGGGGGGCATTGACAGATGAGCTTGGCACGAGTGGCGATCTGCGTCGTCTTGGGCTTTGGGGGGCACCGCGTGGCCCTCGTCTTGCCTCCCCGGGGCGCGGCGGAGAACTCCATCGAGGCCCTGTCACGCCCCACCGGGTGCGGGCTGCAACCCGCACCCTGTGCAAAACCACACCCTTCGGAGTCGCCGCGAGTGGGCCAGGGATGGGCGAAGCACGGATCAACCCACTTTACGGTCAGAGCTTTTCGGGAAGCGTTAGGTTGGGCACGACCTCCTACAGGCGAGGCGGATCTTGGACAAAAAGTGAAACATAGTCAAACATAGTTTTATATTTACACATATATATATATATATATATATATATATATCGAAAAACAGCCGAGAAAGTCGTCGCCTGTTTTTTGGGATGTTTGAATGCTTCTCCTGTAGAGGGACATGCCCGAGACAACTCAAATCAGACCGCCCCCCACATGTGACCCCCCCCACGTTCTTGCGGAATCTTGGTTCGCTTTTTCCGTCTGTCGTCGGTGCTTCGCCCACCCTTGAGCAGGAGCCGGCCGTCCTGGCATTCATACCACGACATGTTCTTGGACCGCCCACAATGTTTGAAGACAAACAATGTTCTTAAAACGTCAACGCGAGATGATAAACTAAGACCGTCCCAGCCAGAAATGTTCCGAAACACATTTCGTGCAAGCCACAGGAGGTTTTTTTGAATAATACTATGAATACTAATAATAATAATACTAATAATAATAATACTAATAATAATAATAATAGTAATAAAAACAATAATAATAAGAAACAACTGCGTAGGCATAGACTTCTGGCGCTTCGCGCGGATTTCTTGGACCTGCGCTGGACCCCGCGCCAGGGTCGGCGCAAGAGGCGCCGCCGCGGGCTCCCGGGCGCCGAGCCAAGACATCCGCGCGGGGCGCCAAAAGTTTGTGTTCATGGCGTTGTTCCTTTTTTCGATCTTAGAAAGAACATTCTTCGGCGGGCCTACACGCTGGTCGGAAGAAGTAGGTAAAAGCATGAAGTAGGAAGACGGATAAAGTAGATCGTGCCAGGCCCTCACGGAGAATAACGAACCACAGCAAGAGCATGCTCGACTCTTGAAGTAGGAAGGCGCCTGAGGCAAGTCGAGATCTGGAACTGCAGAAGTACTCACTTCCAGCGACCAGCGTGTGCAGACGAGCCAGGGCGCCTCGCCACTGCTAGGCGCCCCCTGGCCCACCTGCAGCGCTGGTGCGCTCCTGGGGGCTCTCCCTCCTTCCCCCCCCGGCTCGCGCGGCGGCCTCGCCTCGCGCCTCGGGGTCCCCTCTCCCTCCTCCTCCTCCTCCGCCTCCTCCTCCTCACCTTTTTCCTCCTCCACCCTCTTCTCCTCCTCTTCCGCCTCCTCTTCCGCCTCCTCCTCCTCCTCGTCCTCCTCGTCCTCCTCGTCCTCCTCCTCCTCCTCCTCCTCCTCCTCCTCCTCCTCCTCCTCCTCCTCCTCCTCCTCCTCCTCCTCCTCCTCCTCCTCCCTCCTCCTCCCTCCTCCTCCTCCTCCTCCTCCTCCTCCTCCTCCTCCTCCCCTCCTCCCCTCCCCCCCCTCCCCCTCCCCCTCCCCCTCCTCCTCCTCCTCCTCCTCCTCCTTCTCCCTTTCCTCCTCCTCCTCCTCGTCCTCCTCCTCCTCCTCGTCGTCGTCGTCAGCATCATCATAATCATCATCGGCGTCAGCAGAATCATCATCCTCATCCTCCTCCTCCTCCTCCTCATCATCATCATCATCATCAGCATCAGCATCATCCGCAGGTGAGCCTCGCCTCGCGACCGTACTAGGGAGCGGCAACACCACCCTCATAATACAGCGAACCCTGACCACAAGAGACCTTCCACAAGAAACCCAGCCCTGAGACCCCAGGGACGTCGATGGACTTTTGGTGTGGGAGCGTCACGCTTTCCATAGCGGAACCATCGAAACCCAAGAAGCTCAGGGCAGCCTGGAGGCAAGCAGGGTGTTTCTTGGCCTTGGTCTCCACTGCAATCACCCCGACACGCGAAGCCGTTTAGTAAACGCACCCACGGAAAGGATCGAACAGGGCAGGGCTGTTTCGTAAACTCCCAGGGCCGCTGACTAAATGCCAAATATCGGGTCCGGGTGGTTTTTCCTCCCTTGACGTACGTGCCAGCTTCCGTCCGGCCGCGCGGGATCGTGCCCCACAGGCCCCCAAGACCACCCCCAAAAACGGCCAAGGAGGCCTCTCAGAGGGCCCCCAGACGGCCGAAGAGCGCCCCAAGACGGTCCAAGAGGCGCCCAAGACGGCCGCTCGGAGGGCCCAAGATGGCCCCAGAAGGGGCCCAAGAGAGGGAACACGAAGCAAACATCCGAGCCTTCCTCCACCGCCGCTGACCGCAGAGCCGCACCAGATGAACAACAAGAAGAAGCATACACATACACTCAACATGTATAATAGGTATGCGCGGTAACGATGCAAAGACCTTGGACGGCCATGCTGACGTTTTTCGAACGGGGCTGGCCAGCGAAAGTCGCCAAGGCTGGGCGGAATGGGGCAATGATGCAAAGGTAACCTAGGAAATTGCTTATCATTGCTATGCGCTTTGACTGCACATCTTCGGAACTCCATACGCGTTTTTCGGATCTGTGCAAGGCACTGGCCGAACGACAAGATACGGTGGAATTCCTGACAATGAAGCTGGTTTATCCGTGTCTCGCCCATCCCTGGCCAACTTGCGGCGCCAGTGCGCCTGCTTTAGCGGCCTCCTCTCCTCACTCCTCGGGTCTCTCCCTCCCCAGCAGGTGGGCCTCACTCGCGACTGAGCTACCCGCTCTCGTTCGACCGCGCGGGACCGTATCCACCGCCGCTGACCAGAAGTTTCAATAGAAGCCTGGTCGCAATTCATGCGACGCCGCCAGGTGGTTGCTGGCGATGCGTCGTCGTTGAGCGGCCTCTGCAACATTGAGAGCCGCGTTGTGTGCGCCTTGTGGGGCGGCCCCTGCAGAGTTGACGGGCGCGCTGGGCTTCTGGCTGGGTGGGTCCAGCGAGGCTTCGCCACGTTGCCCCCCGTGGCCGCCTCGCAGCCGCATGTGCGCTGGGTGGGTCCGGCGAGACTTCGCCACGCTGCTGCCCGTGACCACCTCGTGACCGCCTACAGTTTGCACAACGTATCTGCGCCACACAGCTTACACATCCACAGTGCAATAACTCACTGTTCGGGGTCCACGCTTGGCAGCCGTTTACTCGAGGCACAAGACATGCGTAAACATAAACTGTGGGAGGTCCCTCCCTTGCGCGCGGAGCGCGCCAGGGACGGTGCCAGAAGCGCCGCCAAGGGAGTCCCGCGCAGATCTAAGAGACCCGCGTGGAGCTCCGTAAGTGTATGCTTTTTGTGTGTTTCGACTCGCCCATCCCCCGTCCAGCGCGTGCCCGAGCGCAGGTTATGGAGAACGGCAGCGAGCGCTGCGCGAGGAGCGCCAGGCAGCTGAAGAGCGCGGTGAAGGCGAGGAGGACGTACGCATCTCGGGGGGGCCTCCTCCCCCTCCAGGTGGCCTCCTGCTCCCCCCCTCCCCCCCTCCTCCTCCTCCTCCTTCTTCTCCTCCTCCTCGTCCTCCTCCTCGTCCTCCTCCTCGTCCTCGTCCTCCTCCTCCTTCTCCTCCTCTGCATGTTACCCTCCTGCTTGTCGGTGCTCCAAGAGCGCATCTGTTGAACGATTCGCGATGCCGCCCGCTAGCGGGAGCGCACACCCCTCCCCGCTCCCTGGTAACGTCACGATCCGCGCGGCTGGGAATGGCTATAGGCTACAGCGGTAGCTAATTCCCCTCCCCTGGGCCTGGGTACGGGGGGGGGCGCGAGGCGTTAGTGCCCTCAAGATCGCCCAAACTGGTTCCAAGGGGGTCTCAGAGAGCCCAACACCGCCTCCAAACTGTCCCAAGACAAGATATCTCAAGATGGCTCAAGACAGCCTGCGACAAACATCCAACAGGCCTCAAGACGGCCCCAAGACGGTTTCAAGTGCCCTCCGAGTCCTCCAAGGACCCCCCAAGAGGCCCAAATGGTTCCAAAGCCGATGGAAGCACACAATTTGTTGCCTTCTCACCTTTTCACTTCCGATGGGCTCTTGGGGCCTTCCGATGGCGCCAAGACGGCCCAAGAGATCCCCAAGAGGGGGCTCAAGAGGGCCCCTTAGAGGGCCCTAGGAGCGCCCAAGAGCGCTTAAAGCGCACCCCAGGACAGCCCAAATATACAATTTTGAGCCTCCGAGGGGGGACCTGAATTTACGCCCCACCTTCGTTTTGAGCCATGGAGGTCAAGATGGCCCCAAGAGGCCTCCCAGACCCTCCCAACGAGCCTCAAGAGGGCCCCAAGAAGACCCAAAGGAGCCCAAAAGGGCTTCGAGAGTGCGCCAAGAGGCTCCGCGAGGACCCCAAGAGGGTCCCAAGATGGCTCGTAGAGACCTCCGAGGCAACGCGTCCAGGGCGGTTGTTGCACTGCACGCTTCTGTACTTCCATGATCAAGGCAACTCGCCTGGTGATCTGCTTCTGGATGGGCTGGTAGGTTTTCACGAGGCGTGCAGAACTTAAATGTACATATCTGGATTCATAAACTTGTTCAAATATGCCATGTGTCCTTGCGACCAGGGAACGCACAATCAAACTACACCCTGCGAAAGAAATCATGGGTTAAGAAATTCACAGTCTCAGAACTTGAACAAAAATCCAACATTTCAATTAAAATCTTAAGATTTACATTGAAACGTTAAGAATAATCGAGACTCTGGCCGAAAACTTAAGTTTTCTTAAGCATCGCCTAAGGTGTACTAAGTGTTCCGTTTTACGGCGATGTTACAGGTATCTTGGGCAGTCGTTGGTTGGGCCTTGTTGTGGGCATGTTGGCCCGTCTAGGGGTGATCTCGGCGGCCTTTCGTTGATCTTGGTGGCCCAGGATGTCAGGCAAGCCAATGAAAACTGTTTCTTCGACCTCTCCTGTACGCCCTCGTGAAGCTCTCTTGAGCCATAGAGGAGCCTTCGTGGGCCATCGCCAGGCCATGAGACTTTTCTAAGAGTAGGGTCTCGGGCTCCTCGATCTTCCTTGATTTTGAAGCTTTGCCAGATCCCAAGTCGTTGAAACATTTGGCGAAAGCTCGCCGCCGCTCTCGGCAGGCGGCCGGGTTCCCGGGTTCCCGGTCCTGGGTTCCAGGTTTCCGTTTTTAGGTTCCAGATTGGTCTCGGGTCGGGGACCTTCTGACCCGGGTAAATCCAGACCCGGGTCAGCAGGAAACCAAAAACTGCAGTGCAGGAAAAAAACAACTGCAACGCAGGTCTTCGCAAACCCGGGTCAGCCAATATGTGCGGCCGCCTCGCGGCCACGAGCGGCTCGCTAACCTGGGTCAGCCAGAGGGGGTCTTCGCAGGATACTGCAGGATCCGGTGCCGTGGCTGACCCCCGTTTGCACTGACCCCCGTCTCAAGGCTCCCGATCGGGTTCCCAGGTCTAGGTTCCGGGTTCCCGTTTCTAGGGTCTGGATTGGTCTCGGTGGGCGGCTGGGTTCCCGGGTTCCCAGTTCCTGGTGCCAGGGCTCGCCACACACACCTACATATGTATGTGTCATATTCTAGACATATAGACATATGCATTCTATACACCAGAGAGAAGCCCCAATCAGTGGATGGTTTGAAAATTAGTGATCTGGATATTGAGATCGATTGTGAGGTCGATAGTGGGATCGAGGGTGAGGACGATAGTAAAGTCGATCGTGAGACCGGTAATGAAGTCGGTGCAGTAAGATCGATAGTGAGATCAATCGTGAGATCGCTTATGCGATCTGTAGTGAAATCGATTGCGACGTCGATCGTGAGATCGAATGTGCGATCGATAGTGAAATCTGTAGAGAAGCGGGTAATGAGATCGATGGTAAGACCGATCGATATAAGGAGATCGACCAAAAACCTGGGACCCCGGAAGCCTGGAAACCCCGCCGAACATCGGCCCCAAGCCAACAACTGGCACCCCGGGAGTCCGGACCCGGAAACCCGTGAACCTGGCCGCCTACCGAAATCGGCCGCCAACTTTCGCCAAATTCTTCAAGATCCGCTAGGACCTCTTCAGTGCCAGCACTGATTGCGGAGTATGTACATACATACATACCATAGAGAGGGAGAGGGATGGTGAATATACGTATGTGCGTATAGCACTTACACGCATACACATATTTGTATGTACGTTTGCACAGAGAGGGAGAGAGAGAGAGAGAGAGAGAGAGAGCGAGAGCGAGAGCGAGAAAGCGAGAGAAAGAGAGAGAGAGAGAGAGAGAGGCCAACGGCCCCTCCCGCCACCGTGCCTGGGTTGTGGGTCAGAGGCATGTTCGATGCATATGAAGTTTCTTCGGATGCCTCTCGGAAGATCACGGGGTCCGCGAGGCGCCCGGGGTAGCAATTGGCAGAGCACTTCTCGGGTGAATAAGGCTTGAGCAGCGAGTGCGCATGCTATGAACCAAATGATCTGAGCGGCGCTCTGCGAATGAGAGGAGGAGCAGTGAACGCGCAGATGCTCTGAGGCCAATTCGCAGAGCGGCGCTCTGCTAATCAGAGCCCGAGCAGGATGGTGAACCCTGCTTTGAATGACGGGAGGAGCATCGAGTGCGCATGCTTTGAGGCAAATTAGCAGGACGCCGCTCTGCTAATTGGAGCCTGAACAGTCTGGAAATGCATGGTCGGGCCCCTTATTAGAATCCAGAGGATAGAGAACTGTAGAAGCCTGGGGAACACTCCACTTCGTGCCTCGAGGCACGGTGGCGGATAACAGTCAATCCACTGGCTGGGGCTTTCCTCTGGTGTCGTAGCTCTTCGTCCTCCGCCCCTAACCCTATTCAGCCGGCGCCTTGCCTCACGCACCTCCATGCGTGACTGCTTGCACCTGAATTCCTGCCCATGCGCCGGAAGGGCATGGCTTGTTGTACGGTATGGTATGGTATGGTATGAATTTGCGCTAAACGCTGGGTCATGCCAACAAAACTAACCGAAATCGAACTCGGCACCCGACTCACACTCATCGGCGCTGTCGGGATCGCCTCGCTCGAGGTTGAGGCGGCCGAGTTCTCGGACGTGCTCGAGCGGGGCATGGCTTGTGAGCGAGTGCACGGGACCCTCGAAGGGCCGAACACCATAGCGTGTTCCCCGCCCTCGCCTCTGCGAGAGAATGTGCCTGCGTCGAGCACTCCGTCCCCGCGCGCACGCGCGGCATCGGGGTCCAGCGCACCCATCCCTGGCCGACCCCGCTGCGTGGCCACCCCGCCGACGGGGGTTCGGGGGTGGTGGTGGCCTGTGGGGCCACAGACGGCAGCGAAAGCACCACGGCCGCATCAGAGGATGCCCATGAATCATGGCCGCTGCCGCAGCAGAATCTCCCCGGAGGAAGCGCAGGAGGAAGAGAGAGTGGAGGAGGGGCGGGAGGAGAAGATGGTGAGAACGAGCGTGGGGGAGAAAGAGGAAGAGGATGGAAGAGCCGGAGTAGGGGAGAGGGAGGAACAATATGCGGAGGACCTCAACTTGTTCTGTGTGGATCCTGCCAGCCCAGCAGGTCCGTGCTTACGCAAAATAGCACAACATTATCATCCCCACATCTGTTCTTGGACATACATGTGTAGCACACCCTGATCAGCAATATCGAACGTGCGCACACAATCCCGCATTCTGCGGCTCTCTGAAGCTCTTTCGTCACCGTTCTGTCCTCAACATATACCCTAGGTACACACTTCTTTAGAATCGAGCCTGCCTCCCAACATGTGAAAACGGATGGGCCTGTAACAATTTTGTCTGACACTCCAGGAAGCGATTCCGACCTCGCGCTGAACGACACGTACAAGCGGACACCTGCGCGCCGAAAGGGAACGTTCATGCTGCCTTTTGTGCCGCGACGCGGCAGAAGCGTAATGTCAACAACATAATCATGGACTCGCGTGAGCTCCTCTCCTCGACTCTGGAGGCCTCTGGTAGCCGCAACTAAAGCTCTGAATGCAAACATCACCCGTCCACGCGATGACAGCAGAGCTCCGAAGGAATATACAAGCACAACATACCAGTACGGGCGGAACACTTTGTCGAGCCGCCTTCGAATCTTACTTTTCATACTTACCTTCACTCAGGGGCGCCTTCACATTCGCGCCCTCTTGTGTTCAAGTAGAAGAGGAGAGCGGAGAGAATGTGGAGGGAGGAAAGCGGGGGGCGAAGCACGATCCGAAACTATCTTCGGCCTTCGCAACTGTGAACACGCAACCGCGGGCGTATGTCAAAACGTCACCAAGGCACCAAGTAAACTCCTGTCTCAATCTTGTTTTTGTTGAGACCTGCCAGGTCGACGATTTCTCGAACAAATCGAAACGTCACCAGACGTAAACCTGTCATCCGGACGCTCTGTAGGGCTGTCGCGTGTTTGCAGTGATCCCAAGTGGGGGGGGAATTCAAAAAAGACAAGGTGCGAGTCGATCGTTCCAGCTCTGCGACTACAGAGAACCAACTGATCTGTTCGCCAGCCAGCTTTCTCCAATGAGGCTGTGCCCCAGGGGTCCAGAGATTCTTGCCTGGCCATGCCCAGTTCCTTAGACCCTCGAGCTGCTCGGCATTTTTATGACTTGGGTTCGATGTTGACTGGGCGTCTGGTTCCTGGGGCACCGGTGGTTGATTGAATGGCTTGGAGGTTTCGGGCGCCTACGCGTTCCTTTAAGTTGCGTCCGTGCTGCTCTGATTTGCTCTGCTGAGGTGTGCTGTGATCTGCACTGCCATGCACTGCTTTGCTACGTTGCGCTACGATGTGCAATGCTGCCCAATGCAATGCAGAGCAGCGCAACGCAAAAGTACGACAGGATTTCCGCGCTACGCAATACTATGCTACGCGCTGCTGTGACATGCAGTGCAATGCAATGAAATTCTGCTATGCTTTGCGGTCCACCGTACTGCAATGGCATGAGATGATGCATCACGCCATGATATGTCATGGTCTACCATGGTACGGTATGCCTCGCCCCATTTTGCGGTGCCATGCAATGGGTTGCTGTGCTACGCAACGCAACGCTTCGACATGTGATGCCATGTCATGCTGCGTTACGTGATACTACGATGCGATCTACAAAACCACGCCTTGCTGATACGATATGTTATGTGACACGATGCAATGCACTGCTTGCCTTTGCAATGCAACGATATGTGATGATATGCATTTCAACGATCCGCTAATCCGCACACGGATGTACAACGCTATGAGATGCTGTACACTGCGATGCTTTACACATGCAATGTGTTGTTCCACCACAGAACAACTGCGCCAAACCACAGTATGCAGTATTGTCCAATCTTTCGCAATGCTGCAACGACCTAGCATGAATCTGTGCATGCACATATATATATATGTAAAGTATTAGATATATGTAGGCATGCGGGCATCTGCTCTCGACGTCGGCGCTGTTCGAGAGGCAGGGGAGGGGAGCACTAGAGCTGGGGATCCAGGGTAGCAGATCTGGCCGAAACTGGGCCTTCCCTCGAAACGTCGACCGCGGCATCTCCAATGCGATTCAGGTCGACCGAAATGTTGCCCGATGCCAATACGCACATAAACATCTTTTGGACACATATATATATATATACCTGTGCATCTGTAAGTACACACATATGTACATGTAAGCATGCAAGCAAATCAGGAGTTAGGGGTGAAACCGAAGTGACCCCAAGAAGGACAACTGTTTCGGTGTCGGTTCGTGTCGTCCTGAGGGGGAGGTGATACTGCACGATGGCAGGCGGTGATGCGCCGGCCAAGTTCAGGGCCAATTCATACAACAAGTTTCTGGTCCGTCCTGCAGTGCCTCCCCCCTTCGCTGCGCAACGTCGCAAATCTCTCTCGCAGAGCTACCGCATCTGACTTCGGTGGCATCCCTCAATGATGCGGTACCGCTGCAGATATAAGGCGCTTGCGCGAGCGATAGTGCTACGAATGCTCAGGATTGCGGCGCTGGCGTGCCGCTTGTGCTGCGTTGGATGCCGAATGCTATTAGTACACATATGGAAGGCACGAGCTACTGGCCGCAAGCCTACTTGGACACATGAACCTGTTAAACGAATTCCACATACACTGGGGATAAGGAAGTAACCTGGTTGCAAGAGTCCAGCGGACGTTTCTTCGCGGTCACGCCCCTCCCAGAAACAAACAACATGAGTATCAAACGCCAACGCGCTAGCGGCAGTGACCCAAACGACATATACATTGAAACATGAGTGCACCAACTGATCTCGATTCTGGAATTCTGTCAATGCTCGAATGCCACGTCGAGACCGCAAGGTGAAGCGACGCATGCACGCGCGTGCTACTCGTGTAGCGAGATGCAACGACAAATGTGAAGGCACGTGAGACGACACTAGGACCCGCGTAAAGCTCTGATCGCACATACCTGGATGACAGGCAACGTACGCTTGCATGAAACGATCGCTATTTTAGCATCGCTGGCACTGCAAAAGCGTCCAAAGGCAGCGTGCACGTGACATGTGATCTGCAAGGGTAATACAAAGAGCTTTGTGCGCCTTTTGACCACGTGCTCGAGGAAAACATCCTATTTCAAAATATCGTACATAGTCCACGTGCGGGTGAAACTAAGGCGAATAAAACACATCTCGAGTAATTAGTTCACTCGGAAAGGTGATGGATCTCTACTTGGTCTGTCCCACTTCGAGTTCATCTCCTTAGCCAGGCTCGCTGGCAACGTCCGCATTCATCGCCAGCGCACGGGCCGTAGACGACCTTCTTGGACCATTGTGTGGGGCCGATTTCATGGAGATAAGATCGCAATCCATACACTCCTTCATTATGCGAAGGAAGTCGGGGAAGTCGGCGGACATATCCTCGCTCTGTGTCTTGACGCACTTCTTCCATATCAGCTTCAGCTGTGAAGAAATTTTGGTGCCCACGGGTGCGACGTTGAGGAGCAAAAGAAGATACCTACCCCCGCACCCGCCACCTCTGGCATGAATGACAAGATGGAGGCAGGAGGAGACGAGCTGAGAAAAACCTGGGGGAGGGGGGGAGGGCAGGGCTCCTTTTCTGCTCCCGATGCGTTCGAGAAGTCGCTTCAGATCGTCGAAGGGCAGGCGGTCAGTCCCGGCCGGGTCGTACTGGATGAAGATCTTGCGAAAGTCCCTAACCTCGCCGTTGCTGAACCCCGTGTCTTCGACAGCACCAGCCTCCTTCTCCACGCGTTTGCGCAATCTGGTGTCGTGAGCTTGCCGCATCATCCGCACGAAGGCAGAGAAATCGAATGTAGAGTTCCAGCCATTGAGCTCGATCTCGCGGACAGCCTCCAAGAGCTCCATTTCTTGCATGACAGGTTCAGGAATCACGCTCTCCAGCTGCTTCAACAGCCTGAATGTGACGACGTTGTCGTCGGCTTGCACAACAACCCTGTGCTCTTTCCCGTCATTGGTAAACTGAGCCCCTGTAGCGTTTGACCAAAGAACTTCTAAATCTCGCATGGCGCCTGGCCCAAATCCCTCGTGGTCGCGGTGCGTCTTCCGGATCTCCCTGCGATGCCGGCGGACGACGCTGAAGATACCGTAAATGTCAGTGAAAGCTGACATTGCTTCAGACTGTGCAGCACTTGTTTGTCGCGCGGAGGGCATTAAAAGCTGAGAGGGTGGCGGACTCTGCGCCTTCGGCAGATCCCCTACATCCAGGTTGGAAACCCCCAATGCTCTCAACACTGGCATTGCCGCCTCCTTCAAGACCGGGTACAGGCAATCGCTTACAGGCAACTCGTGCTCGTCGCAGACGCTGAGTATATTGGCTGCTTCTCGGTCACGGTACATACGAACCAGCTTCTGGAATTCTACCAAGCTGATGCCCCCAGACCTGTGGGATTAGCCAGTCACGCTGCCCGACCGAACCTCCCGATTATACTCACGATCTTATCTGCTACGTAACTTTTCGCACTACTGGTCATGATGCGAGTCATGGCCACCCTATCTGTCACGATGCGAGCACGAGCGGCGCGACTGCCCTCGCGATCAGCACTTGAAATTCCGATCTACCCTTTCCCGGCAGGGCCCTGCCAACATAACTGAGGCTTCTCAAGGAACAGATCCATGTTCTCCAACGGCGCACCCGAAATATGGCCTCAAGGGCTCTCAACCGAGGCCCCCCAACAGAGCCCAAGAGGCTCCCAAGAGAGCCCCAAGAAGGGCTCAGGAGCCTCAGCGCGGTCGTCTTCGCTGCCGCCGTCGTCGGCGGCGTCAACCCCCTTCAGGGTCGGCGGCACTGGCCGTAAGGCCTTCCCAATATGGTACCGAGGGCTCTCAAACGGCTAATCGAAGACCCGAGCGTCCCTCGCAGTCGTCGCACGGGTTCCCCAGAAGGCCTCGGCGACCAGAGGACCCGACATGGTCCTGCTATACCCACACCGCCAGCACTCGAACCAACTCCCGCTGGCCCAGAGCAAGCACACCGCTTTCCAGACGCGGTCCATACGGACAGCTGCAACTCGGCCGAGGGGCGGCCCGAGATTGCCCAGCCTTCCTGCTCAGATGCGTGTTGGCATCCATCCAGGTGGTCACCAGCACTTGGGTGCCGCACGATCTACGGCTCCTGGCTCCTGGTGCGAACCTGCGGAATGGCAGAGACAACCGAGGACGGGAAATGCCCCGCCCTGTCGGGGTCCCAAGGAAAACCTACCCAAGCGGGACTAAGCGAGGGGAGGAGCCGGAGGACGAGAGGAGAGGAACCATGACTCCCAGTAAGACGAACACTACCCACTCGTCGACCGAAGTAGCCTGCACATCTGCACGCATACAGTTAATGCGCATGTGCCAATGCATGCGCGTGCATGCGTGTGCATACGCATATATGTTTACAAACATACATGTGTGGATTTATTAGTGGCATCGTTCGGCTCCAGTGGAATACTTCCCAGGGGGCAATTCAAACAATATTTATCCGTCGGCGAGTTAATGGCAGTCGGGATCCGGGCGGGGGTTGGGGGGGAGGGGGGGTCATCATTTCGTTTAACAGGTTTGGGCATTAACCCCCAAGACTGTATCACAGGAGGCCGAAACAACCCCAAGACGGCCCGAACGAGCTCCATGATAACCGCTCAAGCGGTGAAAACGACTGGCGTCACTTGTGACGGCCTTCCTTTTTCCTCTCCTCCTGCACCTCCTGCTCTTTCTCATCATCACCGTCCCACCATCATACTCGTCGTCATCCTCATCCTCATCATCATCACAATCATCATCAACATTACCACCACCACCATCCTCCCCCTCCTCAGCATCATCATCACCATCATCATCATCATCATCATCATCATCATCATCATCATCATCATCATCGTCATCATAATCATCATCACCCCCATCGTCATCATCACCATCATCGTCACCGCGGTTCCCCTAACCCTAGGAACACACGAATGGACCCACGCGACGGCCTCCCGTGCCGCGTCGACGCGCCGCCACCCAGAACACTGGGCCGGCAAGCCGGCGGGACTTGCGGCGGGCAGCTGGGTACGTGTGTACACGTGACTACAAACCCCAACATTCCAAGACACCCCAGAACCGCACGGGCTGCGCGGCGTGGGCTCTCGTCGCACCGCAACACACGAAGCCAACCCGCCCGCCCTGTGTGGCGTGACGTGCTGGTCGCCATCCGCTCCCTCCTGGGGGGGTCCGTGGCCGCCCCCCGTCGGGTGCGCTGCCGTGGCCTACTGGCAGGCGCGGCACCCCCGCACGAGCCACGGCCACTGGCAGGCGGACTTCATCGTGCACGCTTCGCGTAGCGCTTCCGGCCCGCGACCCCTCCGAGAGGAGCGCAGGTGCGCGGCGCGCGGCGAAACCCGTCGTCTGCGCGCCAGCGGCGGATCCTTTGGCCTCGGTGCATCGTGGACGCGCAGGGGATAGAACGCCTGCACCGCAGCAGCCCCCGTGCAGTTCCTTCACTGACGGGGCCCCCGGACACACAAATAAGTAGACACAGATCCTAGGATTCCCAATCTACTCGAATATTGTCTTGATGTTCGTCTTCCCCCCTCACTTCCCGTATTCTTCCATATTTTCTTGGAAGTCGACATTGAATTGTGTCTGTGTTTTTCCCCCTCCTGATGTATGAAGACCCTCGGGAGCCTTCGCGAGGCCCTGCCCATCGCGTTCCCGCGGCAGAGGGCCCGGTGGCGGCGGCCCGACCGGCGACCACTGCGAGAAGCATTCGCCCCGCCCCCGAGCTCGCGGCAGCCCACCACTAAAGGGCACTCCACACGTTTGATTCCGAAAGCCCTGTACCCAAAGGCGTTTTCATCTCTTGGGGGCTCATCTCTTACCTTCGCCGCCTTCCGCCGCGCCTCCGCCGGCGGAGGCGGCCTCGTTTTACTCCCTCCGACCTTCCGCCGCGGAAGAGATGACAACTCCTTCGATCCTCGAATGCAAGGCCGTTGTGGAACGCCCCACAGAGCGAACACGTCTGAAGGGAGGAGGGAAGAGGGAGGAGGGAGGAGGAGGACGAATAGGAGGAGGGCACAGGGAGGAGGGATGAGGAGGAGGAGGAAGAGGAGGAGGAGGAGGAGGCGGAGGAACTGCCCCCGCCCTCCAAGGTTGAAGCCATCGCTTCGAAGTGCGAGTGCGGGGGACTAGGCAGCCAAGAGCCCGGTGCTCCCGTCGAATTTGCAGTGGCGCCCAACAAAAAGTGCCGAATGCGCCTCCCAACTTGCAAGGGGCGCCTTTTAATGATGACTTATCGTCAAGAGCCACCCGGCGGAGTCACGTTACAGTAGGAGCTCGACCACAAGAAACATTCCACAAGAAACCCAACCCTGAGACCCCAGGACGTCCATGGATTTTTGGTGTGGGAACGTCACACATTCCATAGCAAAACCATCGAAGCCCAAGAAACCCAGGGCACCCTGGAGGCAAGCATGGTGGTTCTTGGCATGGGTTTCCACTGCACTTGCGACGCAACTTGTAGGATGATACCATAGTTGCGAGCGAGCTCTACAGATGAGGAAGGCATGTGAGATTCGACCAGCGCAAGTCTCTCAGGAGCGTGCATATTTGATATTATGTATTCTGGCGTTGGCCAGTCTCAGGTGTAACCGTTCCTTATGCAGGTCATGCGTCGAAACGCGGGGTGGGTCGTTACAGAAATTCTACACGACTTGTATCACTGAGACATTCGTCTTCAACAGCAATAGCAATAACACATGTGCACGTTGGCGCCGTGCGGTAGTGTAAGCACTTAGGACAGGTCTTGAGGCAAGGGGCGTATCTCTCTTGCAGGCAATTAGCTGATTCAGCGGGCTGCTGACTCGGTTCAGGGTTTTCAGCCCTTGGGCGAGCCCCAGCTTCTACCAACATGTGCAAAGATCGTGGCTGCAACCATACATTGCTTGACCGTGTTGCTACGATCGTGTCCCGACCTATTTCCAGAATGCCTGCAACACCCCTCTATACTTCAAAGCGTCGCGCCCCGCCAGGAGATGTCCTGACGCGGGGCGTCTGCGATCGCACGCACAACGGTCACTACGATAGCAATCAACGCATTTACTGTCAGCAACGACTACGCCCCCAGCCGATCAACGTCCACATCGTACATCAGCTGCTGCTGAACCTCGCGAGGCGCATCCCAACCCAACCACGTGATGGCTCTCTGGGCATCTACCGTCTCGATCTCCTTCTCCCCCAAAGCATCTATCGTCTCCCCGCCCGGCTGTATGTTCCAAATCTCCCTGTTGTCCTCGAGCTCGTACTTCGTCATGCCCTCACGGCTGCGGTAGAATTCAAGGAACCGCCATGCCTCCTTGATGCTGACCTTGGCAGCGCGCACAAGGGGTGGGGCGACGCGAAAGACGTAGTCACCTAAGGCGGCATGGGGCTTCTTAGAAGCCCCCCTGTCTTCTGAAAAGCCCTGGCTGGAAATCTTTCTAGGAGGCGGAAAAGGGGCTCATAAGAAGCCTTCTGTTCACTTAGAAGGTCGCCCTCCCCCGCCCAACCCCGTTGTGCGCGGTGCCAGTGACCACAGGCGGAGCATTCTTGTGAAGGTCTCCAGCGAGGATGCTCATGCGATTCCGTCGATTGGGCCGCCCTGGCCTCGACGACAGGGGTGCAGACTTCGAGCCAGTAGCAGAATCTTCCTCGGCGCTCTCGGGCGTCTCCTCGTCTAGGGAGATGTCCACTGCTTGTGCGCATTCGGTGAGAGTGTCCTCGTCAGGCAGATAACCCAAAGAGATCAACAGCCTGATGAGTCCGAGCTTTTTGCTGATGTAGCGCACGCGGGGCAGGCTGTTCGACATGGCGTTGATCTCAGACTCTCGTACCTTTCGCATGAACATCATGTACTCAGTCTCGTTCAATTCACCATTGCCGCTCTTGTTCACCTCCTCGAATATCCGAGTCATCTCCTTTTCTTGTGCGGAATAATTCAAGTAATTCAAGATGGCCATGACCTCCTCTTTGTCAATGCTGCCAGACTTGTCTGTGTCGAATCTGCAGAAGGCCTCGAGGAGACGATCGTACTCGCGCTTGCAGAAACCCTCACGTTTCTCGAGCAATACCCAAAGGTACTCAAACTCATTCTGCTCAACTGTGCCATTCTGATTTATGTCAACCTCCTCCAAGATTTCGCCGATAACAACATCCATTGCCTTCATGCCAAGTGTTTCCAACAACGCGGTTAACTCAGTGGCGTCGATGCATCCCGAACCGTCTTTGTCGATCTCGCGGAACGCTGCGGCGATCTCCTGAGACTGTCGACGCTTGTACGCCTGGACAAACGAGATAAATTCTTGCAAATCCAATGTGGTGTGCCTCGTTACAGACTGCAGCGTCTCGTCTAACCATTGGGGCATCGGGTGCGCACCAATCAGATCCAGTGCGTGCGGCAAAGAATCCACGTGGACCTCGCCATCGTCAAGCAGCATCTTGAAGACGGCAACTAAGGACTCCGTATTCTGCTCGTCAACTTCCAGGAAGAAGGATGACTCTGCGGCGGTTGCACAGCTCCCCCTCCTGCTCTCTCTTCTGCTGGCATGGCGTCTGCGTGCCTCAGCGTCCGAGAGCATCGCCTGGATTTTGGCGCTGCTATTCCGGCGCCCAGTTCCACCCATGGGATTCGGGCTCGCCGGCGAACGTGACATCGGGGAACTCAACAGAGTCGACGGGGAGCGCGACACTGGCGAGCCGAATGGCGAGCCCTCCGAGGAGTCAGCAGCAACATCCGCCTACGCTTGCCTCTCCCTGCATGCCCCGAGGAGAGACGATAGAGAGAGAGAGAGAGTGAGGAGAGCAAAGGGGCGACTGGCGGGGGTGAAGGAAAGGACAAGGAGGAATCGACAAGGGTGGTCTGGTGGAAGTCGGCGCTGCGCCCCGCGTCCTCGTCCAGAGACACGGATACGTCTGGATACGACTGCACCGTGACGGAATGCACCTGGCACATCTCGAAGGAGGCCCCATGCCGCTCCCGCCGCTCCTCCTCGTCCTCCCTGATCTGGACAGCCACCCGGCGCCGATGCGCGCTGTGCGCCCTCTCCTCCTTGGGAGCAGACCAACGACGCCACGGAAGTCTCACCAGAGGAGTGGGCAGGGGCGGGGGGTCAAAACGGGGGATGTTCAAGGCGCTTCACAGCCAGAGCGACGGTGACGCAACAACCAGGAATCCCATTCCAACCAGCAAGCGCCTCCAACGATCCGCGAAGGGACACATTCCAACCTGAGAGGGCACCGTCGGGTCAGGAACGGCCTTAACCAGGAAAGGCGAGCTGCAACACCCGAGGCCGTACCCAAGCCCGACAAGCATCTCATAAACAAAACACGTCTTTCCTGATTCCCAACCACCCCTGGGACCTAGCCTCTTCTGATACGCAGCCTCTCTTCAGGCCGAGCCTCTCCTGAGGCCAGGACTTTTGTGAAGGAAGCCTTCCTTCCATATCCCAGAACATGTTCCTGAGGCCTTTCTTTGGGGGCCCAAACTCTCCTGCGGCCTCCCTTGAAGCCTTCTCCTGTGGCCTCCCAACCGGCGCCTTAACATCTGAGAGAAGTGAATGGCTCTCGCCCCAAAGGCCCCCCCCGAGGCGTCTGGCCGAGGCGCTCGCCGAAGGGAGGGCTTTTCAAAACGGGCGGGCGGGCGAACCTTCCCTGAGATCCGACGTCGCCACAAAACAAAACATAGTGAAAATCGTGACCAGAGCCCTAGACCCCATGTTTCTGCGCCACCTCTCGAGCTGCATCGACCTGTGATGGTCCCGGGGCCCGACGCCAAGCGACAGCGCCCGGCTCGAACAAAATCGTGACGCCAGGATCTCGGTGTCCCGCAGCCTCGGTCGGCCAACTCGGGGTCAGACCCCAGACGTGCGATGTCCTGATTTTTTCAGTGCGGCCCCCCTGGAGATCCAGACCCTTTCCCCGGGGCCGTTTCTTCATCCCGAACAAATTGTTGAGCCCCGAGGGCGGGAAAGGGCCCCCCGAGGCCGACAACGACGAAAAGCCCCCCGTTTGGATGTTTCACTGTGCGGGCATGTCTGAAGGGCAGCGACTGGGGGGGGGGGGCTGGCATAGGTCGGGATGTATCGACCTGGAATCGGCGATACGTCGCCGATAGATCGGCGATGGGCCTCCGTTAATGAGTCCGCACCTTCCTGGGCAGGTGGGGGCCATCGGCCCCCCATCGGTGATCCATGGGCGATTGGGGGTCGATGCAGCATCCCCCCCTACGCCCATCCTGAGGAGCCGAACTCTATACACCGACACCTTTTCCGGCCCCGCACTGAAATTCGCACAGGAAAGCGGATCCTGGTGTATACGGGATCCTGGTGCATACATTTTCCGTTGTTTCCCTGGGGAAGCGGTGAAACACGTATACACCACACAATCCCGACGTCGTTCCCGACCCTGAACAAGTCCTGGGAGGATCGAAAAATCAGCAGGCCACTGGTGATGCATATGTTCCATTTTCCGACCAAGAGGTCTCTCTCGGCGGCGAACGCGGGGGGAAAAGAGAATCGGGACGATCGACATGGGTACGGAAATACTGGGTACAAAGTCCAACAGCAGTTCTTGTTCATTCTGACCAGTGTTTGTTGTCGGCGTCGCCGCGGTCGTTGCCCGTTTGATACAGAAGGTCTCCTGCCAAACAGCGGCCTCTATCGGTTTTGAACAACATTCTTTGTTGGGCGTCGTAAGCATGTCCTTCGTACCCGTTTCGGGTGTCTAAAGAGAAGGGGCGGGCCTTCTCGGGAGGTTCGGGGGTCCCCCAGCCTTCTGAGGAGTTTTCGAAGCCTTCTCCGAGGACAAGAAAAACCTCTCAGCAGGCCGGAGGCCTTCCGAGAAGCCGCGCCGCCTTCTGAGAAGGCCTTATCCTTCTCGCTTCCCCCCCTGGCTCGCCGCTGGCCAGGCACCCCGTGGGCGACGGACCGCTCGCGGTGACCCCTGAAGCCCCAAGAGATCTCACCGCCCGGCGACGCGTGGCCCAAACCCGCGTGGCAGATCTCGAAACAGTGGAGGCCCGTCCACAAGAGACCTCCCACGGAAAACCCGGCCCCCGAAGCCCCAGGACGCCCGCTGCTTTCCCGATGTGGGACAGCACGCCTTCACAGAAAAGCCAGCGGGACCCGAGAAAAACCCAGGGCGCCCTGGAGGCAAGCGGGGTGCTTCTTGTCGTGGGCCTCCGCTGCAGCCTCCGGCGGCCACGCCCGACGAGCTTCGCCACCGTGGCCACGCGCGGGCCGCCGCAGCTCTTCGTCGAGGCCCCTGGGCGGGCCGACGGAGGCGAGGCGGCCCGCGCGGCCCGTCGCCGCGCACGGCCCTGGGCTCCTGGATGCCCCAGTTGCCGCCCGAGACGCCCTCGGAGAACGGCCCAGAGGTCCCAGATGGCCCCAAGATGCCTCCAAGACGGCCCAAGGTGCGCCCAAGACGGCCTCAGATGGGCCCGAGAGGCCCCCAAGAGGCGCCCAAGAGGCCTCCAAGACGGGCCAAAGAGGCCTCCAAGAGGTCCTCCAGGAAGGCCTGAAGAGGCCAAAATCATTGATTCTTCGTTGGTTTTTGACGGATTTTAGTATTTGCGCATTTTCGGCCTTCCGACGGCCCAAGACGGCCCAAGAGGCCCCCAAGGTCGCCCCAAGATCGCCCAAGAGGCCTCCAAGATGGCCCCATGACGGCCTAAGAGGCCCGCCCCAAGAGGGCCCCAAGACGGCCCAAGAGGCCTCCAAGACGCCCTCGATGGCCTCGAAGACGGCCAAGATTGCCCAAGATGGCCTCCAAGATGTCTAGAAGACGGCCAAGATGGCCTCCAAGACGGCTACGATGGCCTCAAGATGCCTCGAAGACGGCACAATATGCACCCAAGACGGCCTTAGATGGCCTCAAGCTCGCCCAAGGCGGCCCAAGAGGTCCCGAAGAGGCATCCAAGACGGCCCAAGAGGCCTCCAAGAGGTCCTCCAGGAAGGCCTGAAGAGGCGAAAACCACTGATTTTCCTTAAGTTTTTAAAAAGGATTTCGGCATTTGCGCATTTTCGGCCTTCCGACGGCCCAAGAAGGCCCAAGAGGCCCCCAAGGTCGCCCGAAGATCGCCCACGAGGTCTCCAAGATGGCCCCGTGACGGCCCAAGAGGCCCCCAAGAGGGCCACAAGAGGCCTCCAAGACGCTGAAGATGGCCTCCAAGACGGCCCTGAAGCGCCCCAAGAGGGCCCCAAGTCGGTCCAGAGAGGCCCCCAAGACGGCTTCCGTCGGCGTTAGACGGGTCAGGAACGCCCTAATACTACCAAAGATGCTCCCAAGAAGCCCCCAAACACCACCAAGAGGCCCCCCAAAGGCCCAGGGAAGCTCCCAAGAGCTCTACGAGGGTCCTGGCGGTAACCTGGTTGACGGTTTACCGCCAGTTCCCAGTTTGAACTGCACACGCAGGTCTGGCACAATGCGTTCACCAACACGTGGATCGACTCGTTTCGAACCTTTTCTTTATTATCTTTTTTTCTTGATTTATTCATGTATTATTATTAATACTATTATTATTATGATTATTATTATTATTATTACGATTACTATTATTACTATTACTATTATTATTATTAGTAGTAGTAGTATTATTATGATTATGATGATGATGCTGATGCTGATGCTGATGATGATGATGATGATGATGATGATGATTATCATCATCATCATCATCATCATCATCATCATCATCATCATCATTATTATTATTATTATTATTATTATTATTATTGTTATTATTATTATTATTAGTATTACTATTATGTTTTTGTATCAGCCTTGCCAGTGCGAACAACCTCACCACTGGTGAAACAGCCGGCTGCCGTGAACACTTCTGCCCTGCAGCGAAAACCACCGAAGGCGTGCTGCGAAAACCACCGAAGGCGTGCAGCGAACACCACCGAAGGCGTGCAGCGAAAACCACCGAAGGCGTGCTTTAGCGGAAACCACCGAAGGCGTGCGTGTCAACACGGACGTTTTGAACACGGCACGCGTTGCGCTTCAACACGGGCGCCCAGGGCAGCTAAACCCTCCAATCATCCCGACTCTCCCCTTTCCGCCCCAGGCTCCTGCGTGGACGGCTCCGCGCCCCTGACGCCCTCGAGCACCCGCGCGGTCCACTCCCGGCGCTGCTCCTGGAGCCCAACCTCGGCCGACGCGTGGTCGGGCTTCTCCGTCCTCGGCGAAAGGACGGCGGGGGGGACGCCGCGGTGGAGAGTACGGTCGGATCAGGGGCAGAGGAACACACAGCCAAGTAAGGTGAGCCCCTCCACCGGCAAAAAGACTTCCAAACGTCAGGTCGCCGAGGGCCCCCTCCGAGGAGTCACCAGACTGAAACTCCAATGCCTAACTAGGAAGCCATGGTGAACCCCATCTTCACCGAAACGAGCGAACCAAATTGCCAAGCTGAAGAACATTCGAGGGTACACTTCCACGAGTTGCAGCACAACTAAGCAACCCATGACACAAACGCGGAGTGTCCTCCCCCAGCCGAGCATCTTCTGACGCCTCGCTCCGACCGTAGAATGCAGACGCAAGTTGAACAGGGGCTAAGGGTGACGCGAGGTTGTTTTCATGCCATGCCCCGTAACAATCGTTACCTGGGTGAGAGGTTGTGGCCCCAGGCAGCGGTAACGCTTAGACGGGGTGGGGCACGTCAGGGCGGTGGTGCGCTGCGACCGCCATGGTCTGCGCGCGAGCAGCAGCATGTGGGATGGGGGTGGGTCCAGCCCGCATGCGGTGGCAATTCCAACCGAACGGGTGTAATCCCAACCAACTAAGGGAAACTCGAACCAGCGAGAACGACAAACTGGGAGTAATTCCGACCATCTGTTTTACTTGCATGAATTACTCGACGCGGGGCTCCCCATATGTGCATCTCATTCTCTTGGTACGTCTTTCTATTGATATCTGTCAATGGGCGCCTGTGTGCGAGGGCGAACCGCTCGCTCGAGACATTCCCACAGTCTGCAAGCATGAGTGCGACCAATAGCAAATCTGAGAGCGACTGATTCTGAGTGTGAGTTAACCTGGGTGCGATTGAGCCTGGGTTTGAGTGGGTATGCGTGTGAGTAAATATGAGCGCGAGTGCGTCTGTGTGCGAGTGGGTCTGAGTATGGACGAACCTGAGTGTGAGCCAGTCTGTGATTGAGCAGATCGTAGCATGATGAGTCTGAGCATGAGTGAGTCTGGGCTTGAGTGGGTCTGAGTGTGAGAAAAAGTGTGTGTGTGTGTGTGTGTGTGTGTGTTAATGAATCTGAGTGCGAGTGGGCCGAGTGTGATTGGGTATGGATGTGAGGCAATCTGAGTGGGAGTCGGTCTGCGTTTGAGCGGACCGAAGGATGATGAGTCTGAACAGGACCGAGTCTGAGCATGGGTGGCTCTGAGCGTGAGTCTGAGTGTGAGTACGTTTAAGTATGGATATGAGCGAGTCTAAGTGCGAGTGAGCCTGCGTGTGACTGGGTCTGAGTATGAGTGAGTACGAATGCAGAAGAGTGAAGGAGAGCGGATAGCGAAGGAGAGCAAGGCGGAAGCGTTTGAGTAAACCCTTAATCCTTGGAACATCGAGCCTCGATCGTCTGGCCCTGCCTACTCGAGTTGCCCACGTCCGCCTCCTCCTCCTCCGCCTCCTCCTCCTCCTCAGCATCATCATCATCATCATCATCATCCTCCCCTTCCTGCTTCTGCTCCAACCGTGTTCATGCTGTCCTCCTTCTCCTCCTCCTCCTTTTCCTCGTCCTCTTCCTCCTCCTCGCTTCCTCCTTTTCTTCCTCCTGCTTCTCCTCCTCCTCCGCCTCCTCCTCCTCCTCCTCCTTCTCCTCTTCCTCCTCCTCCTCCTCCGCCGCCCCCTCCTCCTCCTCCTCCTCCTCCTCCTCCTCCTCCTCCTCCTCCTCCCCCTCCTCCTTCGGGGTGCTGAAACCAGCAAGTCGCCTGAGACATCCTCCCAAAACTGCTCCGAAAACGACAGATGCCCAGCATCATAACGGCCAAACCGCCTGAGACGTCCCCGCAAACTGGGCGCGAACGCCCCCCAAAACTGCTCCGACAGCGAAACATGTTGGAAGAGAAAATGGCCAAACCGCCTGATACGTCCCAACAAAATCTCGCGAAAAGGGGCCGGGTGAAATACCCCCCCCGCCGCTCTCCTCAGAGTGCTGAAGCCAGCGAATCGCCTGATACATCCTCCAAATCTGCCCCGAAAGCGAAACGTGTTGGACAAGAAAATGGCCAAACCGCCTGGGACATCCCCACGCAATCCCGCGAAAAGGGGCCGGGTGAAATGCCCCCCCCGCCGCTCCCCTTAGTGGCGAAACCAGCGAATCGCCTGAGACATCCTCCAAATCTGCTCCGAAAGCGAAACATGTTGGAGGAGAAAAAGGCGACGCCGCCTGAGACATCCCCGCAAACATCCGCGAAAGGAGCCGAAGGAAATGCCCCCCCCGCCGCCCCCCTTAAGTGCTGAAGCCAGCGAATCGCATGAGACATCCTAGCAAACTGCTCCGAAAGCGAAACATGTTGGAAGAGAAAATGGCCAAGCCGCCTGAGACATCCCCGCAATTACTCGACACGGGGCTCCCCATATGTGCATATCATTCTGGCGGTAACTCCTGAGTGTGATGGGGCAGGAGAGAAATAAAAAACAGAAAGAGAAAGAGAGAGAGAAAGAGAGAGAGAGAGAGAGAGAGAGAGAGAGAGAGAGAGAGAGAGAAGAGAGAGAGAGAGAGAGAGAGAGAGAGAGAGAGAGAGAGAGAGAGAGAGAGAAAGAGAGAGAGAGAGAGGGGGAGATGAGAAGGAAAAGGAATTAACATTTGTTTGTCAAAATATGAGGAAGGAAGACAGGGAATATCATATCCGCATCATTCTCTTAGTTCCCTCTTGGAATGAAGGCCGCGGGCGCTGGCAATCTGGCCGAAGCAACCTGGTCGAAGCAATCTGGAAAACATGTGTCGGCACTTGGCATCGTGCGGGTCGGCAACTCGCGCTTGCTTGTTCACGCAACGAGAAGAATTAACAACAACAACGAGCACTGAACAATCGGACCGAGACACCTCTTACAGGACCGTCCGCACTTGGCTTTGGGTCTCAGTGGGCTACAGCAGCTATTTCTCTTCCGGCAGGGCCATCCCGACCCAGGAGAGTGCAGGGGGCGGGGCCGTCCGCACTGGGCATCCGGCCGAAAAAGACAAACGACTGTTAATTGGAAGCAGCTGAGAGGGAGGCGAATTGAAAGACAAAGATCGGCAACTTGCGGCCGCTCATGCAATGGACGCGGTAATATGTACATATATATATATGTATATATATATATATATATATATATATCATGAACACTGAGAAAACAGATGAGGCATCATCATCATCATCATCATACTCATCCTCTAACTCATCCTCATCCTCATCGTCGTCACCATCATCAGCATCTTCATCATCATCCTAGCCTTCCTGCTCCGGCTCCTCCTCCTCCTCGTCCTGGCTCTTCCTCCTCATCCTCCCACTCCCCTTCCTATTCGTGGAGTCGGAAAGCGTGAGATGCTGCGCTAGAAAATGGCAAAACCGCCTGAGACATCCCCACAACATCGCGCGAACGGGGCCCGCGAAATACCCACCCGCCGCCCTCCTTAGGAGTGCTGAAACCAGCGAATCGCCTGAGACATCCTCCAAATCTGCTCCGAAAACGAAACATGCTGGAGGAGAAAATGGCCAAACCGCCTGAGACATCCCCACAAAACTCCGCGAACGGGACCCAGTGAAATACCCCCCCGCCGCCCCCCTTAGAGTCCTGAGACGAGTGAATCGCGTGAGACATCCTCCAAATCTGCTCCGAAAGCGACACAGGTTGGAAGAGAAAATGGCCAAACCGCCTGAGACATCCCCACAAACTTCCGCAAACGGGACCTCGTGAAATACCCCTCCCGCCGCTCCCCTTAGGAGTGCTGAAACAACCGAATCGCCTGAGGCATCCTCCAAATATGCTCCGACAATTACTCGACGCGGGGCTCCCCATATGTGCATCTCATTATCTTGGTACGTCTTTCTCTTGATATCTGTCAATGAACGCCTGTGTGCGAGGGCGAACCGCGCTCGCTCGAGACATTCCCACAATCTGCAAGCATGAGTGCGACCAATGGCAAATCTGAGAGCGACTGATTCTGAGTGTGAGTTAATCTGGGTGCGATTGAGCCTGGGTTTGAGTGGGTATGCGTGTGAGTAAATATGAGCGCGAGTGCGTCTGTGTGCGAGTGGGTCTGGGTATGGACGAATCTGAATGTGAGCCAATCTGTTATTGAGCAGATCATAGCATGATGAATCTGAGCATGAGTGAATCTGGGGTTGAGTGGGTCTGAGTGTGAGAAAATGTGTGTGTGTGTGTGGTAATGAATCTGTGGAGTCGGAGAGCGAGAGATGCTGCGCTAGAACATGGCACAACCGCCTGAGACATCCTTACAACATCGCGCGAACGGGGCCCGCGAAATACCCTCCCGCCGCCCTCCTTAGGAGTGCTGAAGCCAGCGAGTCGCCTGAGACATCCTCCAACTCTGCTCCGAAAGCGAAACATGTTGGAAGAGAAAATGGCCAAACCGCCTGAGACATCACCGCGAAACTCTGCGAACGGGACTCCGTGAAATACCACCCCGTCGCCCACCGTAGGGTCATGGAACGAACGAATCGCCTGAAACATCCTCCAAATCTGCTCCGAACACGACACGTGTTGGAAGAGAAAATGGCCAAACCGCCTGGGACATCCCCAGAGCATTCCGCGAACGGGACCTCGTGAAATACCCCCCCGCCGCCCCCCTTAGAGTGCTGAGGCAAGCGAGCCGCCTGAGACATCATGAAATCTGCCCCGAATATTATTCACTGCGTGGAACTCCCCATCTGCGCATCGATTCGCATGGACCTGTCCGCCGTGAGTGTCTAGGCGCAAGAGCTTTCGAATATAAGCGGGCTTCAGTTGTGACGGTCTGGACATAAATCTAACTGCGAATGAATTGGAGTGTGCATGAGCCTCAGTAGTACGAGCGCGTCTCTGTGCATGAGCCTGGGGCCCCCTGGGGCCTCCTGAAACCTACTGGGGCTTCCTGGGGTCTCCAGGAGCCTCTTGGGGCCTCCTGGGACCTCCTAGGGAGGTTTCGTGCCCCAGGAGAGGCGCAATATACAGCAACAGACGTACACAAAACATTGCAGATTAGAGCCACAGGAGAAGGGCAATCTATAGGAACACGCGTAAAACACCAAGGACTCGTGCCCCAGGAGAGGCCCACTATATAGGAACATAAGTAAACCATGTAGGATTGTGTACGCAGGAGAAGGGCAATCTATAGAAACATGTTATAACATCAAAGAGTCGTGCTCCAGGTGAGGCCCAATCGATAGGAGCATACGTAAAACACATGGGATTGGAGCCACTCCTGTTGCCTTCTGAGGCCTCCTGCTCCTGGGGCCTCTCGGGGCCTCCTGTTGCCTTCCGAGGCCTCCTGGCGCTTCCTGTTGCCTCCTGGGGCCTCCTGTGGTTTCCTGAGGCCTTCTGGAGTTTCCTGGGGCCTCCTGGAGCCTCTTGGGACATCCTGTGGCCTCTTGAGTCTTTCTGTGGCCTCCTGATGCCTCCTGGGACCTCATGTGGTCTCCTGGGGCCTCCTGGAGCCTGTTGGAGCCTCCTGTGGCATCCTGAGAAGAATCTGCGCCCACGAGCCTGGCCACCAAAACAGGCAAACCGATCGAGACATCCTCAACACCTGGCCCACCTGGGGGGTGAACATGAGCGCCTCGCTCGAGCAATCCTCCAAATCTGCTCCGAAAACGAAGGATGTTGGCACAGAAAACAAGCAAACCGCTCGAGACATCCCCACAACATCCTGCGAAAGGGGCCGAGTGAAACACTCCCCCGCCGCTCCCCCTAGGAACGTGAAAATGAGCGCCTCGCTCGAGACATCCTCCAAATCTGCTGCGAAAGCGAAGGATGTTGGCACAGAAAACAAGCAAACCGCTCGAGACATCCACACAACATCCTGCGAAAGGGGCCGAGTGACCCCCCCCCGCCGCTCCCCTTAGGAACGTGAAAAAGAGTGCCTCGCTCGAGACATCCTCCAAATCTGCTCCGAACGCGAAAGGTGCTGGCACAGAAAACCACAACATCCTGCGAAAGGGGCCGAGTGAAACACCCCCCCGCTCCCCTTAGGAGTGCTGAAGCCACAGAATCGCCTGAGACATCCTCAACATCAGTGTGTGTGAGTCATCCGATGAGTGGACCTGAGTGAGTGTAGTGAATGTATGAGTGCAAGTACGAGTGATGAGTGAGTCTGAGTGATGAGTGAGTCTGAGTGATGAGTGGGTCTGAATGATGAAAGATGAGTCTGAGTCATGACTGAGTCCGAGTGATGAGTGAGTCTGACTGATGAGTGAGTCTGAGTGATGAGTGGGTCTGAGTGTGAGGTGGTGTTCTGTTCTCTCTCTGTTCTTCCGGCGCGGTCCGCCAAGAACCAGAACCCCATACTTAGGATAGGGGGAACAACAGTGTTGGAAGAGAAAATGGCCAAACCGCCTGAGACATCCCCACAAAATTCCGCGAACGGGACCCCGTGAAATACCCCCCCCGCCGCTCCCCTTAGGAGTGCTGAGACAACCGAATCGCCTGACACATCCTCAACATCAGTGTGTGTGAATCATCCGAGGAGTGGACCTGGGTGAGTGTAGTGAATGTATGAGTGCAAGTACGAGTGAGTCTGAGTGATGAGTGAGACTGCGTGATGAGTGAATCTGGGTGATGAGTGTGTCTGAGTGATGAGTGATGAGCCTGAGTCATGACTGAGTCCGAGTGATGAGTGATGCTGAGTGATGAGTGAGTCTGAGTGATGAGTGGGTCTGAGTGGTGAGTGAGAGTGAGTGATGAGTGAGTCTGAGTGATGAGTGAGTCTTCGTGATGAGTGAGTCTGAGTGGGTCTGAGTGAGAGGAAGTGAGGGTGTTCCTGTTCTCCTGTGTTCCTCCGGCGCGGTCTGCCAATAACCAGAACCCCATTCTTAGGATATGGGGAACAACACATGTTGGAAGAGAAAATGGCCAAACCGGCTGAGACATCCCCACAAAATTCCGCGAACGGGACCCCGTGAAATACTCCCCCGCCGCTTCCCTTAGGAGTGCTGAGACAACCGAATCGCCTGACACATCCTCAACATCAGTGTGTGTGTCATCCGATGAGTGGACCTGAGTGAGTGTAGTGAATGTATGAGTACAAGTACGAGTGAGTCTGAGTGATGAGTGAGTCTGAGTGATGAGTGAGTCTGAGTGATGAGTGAGTCTGAGTGATGAGTGAGTCTGAGTGGTGAGTGATGAGTCTGAATCATGACTGAGTCCGAGTGATGGGTGAGTCTGGGTGATGAGTGAGTCTGGATGATGAGTGAGTCTGAGTGATGAGTTGAGGCTGAGTGATGAGTGATGAGTCTGAGTCATGACTAAGTCCGAGTGATGAGTGAGTCTGAGTGATGAGGGAGTCTGAGTGATGAGTGGGTCTGAGTGATGAGTGAGTCTGAATGATGAGTGAGTATGAGTGATGAGTGAGTCTGCGTGGTGAGTGAGTCTGAGTGGGTCTGAGTGAGAGGAGGTGAGGGTGTTGCTGTTCTCCGGTGTTCCTCCGGCGCGGTCTGCCAATCACAAGAACCCCATTCTTAGGATATGGGAAAAAATCCGCGAAAGGGGCCGAGGGAAATACCCCCCCGCCGCTCCCCTTAGGAGTGCTGAAGCCACAGAATCGCCTGAGACATCCTCAACATCAGTGTGTGTGAGTCATCCGATGAGTGGACCTGAGTGAGTGTAGTGAATGTGTGAGTACAAGTACGAGTGAGTTTGAGTGATGAGTGCGTCTGAGTGATGAATGAGTCTGAGTGATGAGTAAGTCTGAGTGATGAGTGATGAGTCTGAGTCATGACTGAATCCGAGTGATGAGTGGGTCTGAATGATGGGTGAGTCTGAGTAATGAGTGGGTCTGAGTGATGAGTGAGCCTGAGTGACTGACTGAGTCTGAGTGATGAGGGGGTCTGAGTGATGACTGAGTCTGATTGGGTCTGAGTGAGAGGAGGTGAGGTGGTGTTCTGTTCTCTCTCTGTTCCTCTGGCGCGGTCCGCCAATAACAAGAACCCCATACTTAGGATATGGGGAATAATATCACAACCGGATTGTAATCGTGAAGCGCAGTTCATAGACTCCCCTAAGCAAAGTGGCTGGCGGCTTTGCACATGTAGTATGCGAGAACGCAGCATGGCTGCCACAGTTGGAATTACACCCAAAACGCCTTGCGGTGATGTGGACCTCACGATGTGGATGGAGATGGTTGGCGGTGTGTGCGGCTAGTGTGGTGTGTGCGGTGTGTGCCACGTGTGTGCGGTGTCTGCAGTGCGCGTGTGTGTGTGTGTGTGTGTGTGTGTATGTGTGTGTGTGTGTGCTGCGTGTGCGGTGCGTGGGGTGTGTGCGATGTGGGCGGTGTGTGCTGCGTGTGCGGTGTGTGCGGTGTTTGCGGACAAGGAGCCTCCGTTTCCTCCTCCTCCTTCTCCGCGCCGCCCCCGCCTCCCTCGTCCTCTTCTTCCTTCTTCATCTACCTCCTCCCCCTCTCCTCCCTCCTCCTTCCCTCCTCATCCTCCTCATCTCCTCATCCTCCTCCTCCTCCCTCCTCATCCCTCATCCCTCCTCCCTCTCCCTCCTCCCTCTCCCTCCCCTCCTCACTCCTTCCTCCTCCTCCTCCTCCTCCTCCTCTCCTCCTCATCCTCCTCCTCCTCCTCCTCCTCCTCCTCCTCCTCCTCCTCCTCCTCCCCCCCCCTCGCTTCTCCCTCCCTTCCGCGACTGACGACCCGGACCACGACCCACCCAGACACAACCATGCTGCGGCACCCGCTGGACCCGCCGGCGAGGGCCTCCCCTGGCCCGCGAGATGGCACGCGCCCGCCCCAGGAAACGACGACGGCCGACGGCGACGACGGCCGACGGCGACGGCGCCGACGGCGCCGACGGCGACGACGGCGACGGCGACGACGGCCGACGGCGCCGACGGCGACGACGGCGACGGCGACGGCGACGACGGCGGCGGCGACGACGGCCGACGGCGACGACGGCCGCGGCGACGACGGCGGCGGGGAGCGGCGGCGACGGCGAGGATGACGGGGAGCGGCGGCAGACAGCGGCGGCGGTCCTGCAGGCCCGCGCCGCTGGCCCGCGGCCCGCCTGCTGCGGCCTCCTCGCCTCTGCCGGGTGTCGTCGCCTGGGGACGGGCCGGACGAGGAGAAGAATACCGAGGAAGGCGCGGAAGAACACGCTTTTGGCGCTTTGGTGGCGGACCTATGTCCCTTTAAGCCTCTCGCGCACGCACACCTCTGACTCTCCACGTCCTTGCGCTAGGAGCGCGTTTCTCAACATTCGCGACAGCGGCCGTTACTGGGGATGCTTCCTCCCCCCCCCTCCCCCCCCCATCTGGTAACGTCACAGTTTGCGCCAGCGGCTGTTGGGACTTGCCAGGGGCAATCTATTCCCAGACGGCGCCAGCGCAAATCGTCACGTTACTCGCCCCCTCGCCTTCCCCTCCCCACCCCCACCTGGAACGGCCGTTATCGCAGGGGGATAAAAAGCGGGCCCTAGCCAGAGGTGTCTGCAGCGTCCACCTGCGGGGGCTGCCAGGTGGGGACCTCTCGCAGCACGCAGCAGCCGCAGTGCCATGTGCTGTGTGCGCCGAGGCTAGGGGGGAGGAGGAGGAGGAGGAGGAGGAGGAGGAGGAGGAGGAGGAGGAGGAGGAGGAGGAGGAGGAGATTGATGGCAGGGGAGGGGGCCCGTTCTGTGCCAAGGCGGGCCCCCCTCGAGGAGCCCCCTTCGGGCCGAGGGGGAGCAGCCAGAGGAGCCCGAGCAGGAGCTGGCCGAGTACCCCCCGCCGCCCTCTCCCCAGGATGGATGGGCCCCCCGTCCTCGCCTCGGCGGCCCATGGTAACAGGAGGCTTGGCGACTCCGATCGCCGAACTGGTGGGGTCTTCAAGCGGGCCAGGTGGGTTGGGACCCGACAGGAGGAGGACTACACGACGAGGGGGGGCGTCCAGCCTCGGCAGTGGTGCGTCCGACGTCCCCCTGGGGCTGCGTCCCCGGCTTCCGCCTCTCTCCTGAACGGGCAATGCTGGGAAGGGGCTCGGGGGTTCGGGGCGAAAGAGAGTGCCTGCGCGCTCAGGGAGTGGCCATGGAAGGGTCGCTGACAGAAGATGGAGGTTGCAGGATCGAGCTTCGAGGGCCTGGGGTAGAGCATCGAAGCTTTCCGACGCTTCTGGTCTCCAGAGGCCTCCAGAGACTCGGGCAGACCTCCGGAGACCTCCAGACGACGGCGGTCGTCGTCGTCGTCGTCGTCGTCGTCGTCGTCGTCGTCGTCATTGTCTTCGTCGTCGTTGTTGTCGTCGTCTCTCGTCCACCTCCTGGTCCTCCTTTTCCTCCTCGCTTCTCGCTCCTCTCTCCTCCCTTCTCCTCTTCTTCCTCCTTCTCCTCCTCCTCCTCCTCCTCCTCCTCTTCCTCTTCTTCCTCCTCTTCCTCTTCTTCCTCCTCTTCCTAATCTTCCTCATCTTCCTCCTCCTCGCCCTCCTCCGTCTTCATCCTCCTCCTCCTCCTCCTTCTCCTCCCCCCCCCGCGCGCGCACCCGCGCGCGCTGGGGGTGAAAGTAAAGAACGATGACGACTACCATGCCAGCTTCTGCTACGGCTGCGAGAAGGCCAGACATCTGCAGGCGACTGAGTGCGTCCGTAGAGAAATTGAGTGATGCAAAGGAGCGGGTCTTACGCGAGACTACCTAGCGACCTTACGCGGTGGCTTACGCAGGCCGCCAGCGCGGCACGTTACATTCGAAGCGAGGGCGCTTACGCGCGACCTTGAGCGGGCAGCTTGCACGCGATTGTCGGCGAAGACAACCCCGTCTTTCTGTGTCGCCCAGTTGGCGACATAGCTCATGGCCTGGCCTGATTTTCCCGCCCCTGACCCACTCAACAACGAACGCGACATGCAGGGCCCCTTAATCCGACACCGTGCCGCGAGGCACTGAGAGGAGTGTCCTCAGATCCCTTCGAGTTCTCTGTCATTGAATTGATTTGTAAGGTCCCCAGGCCCCAGGTTTCCAGAATTCTCGGATGCTTCTGGGCGCTGCTGGGAATGCCCGCGTGATTTCTTTTAAGGCCTCTAGAGCGTGGCTCGGATCTCCGCATGCTCGCCCCTACTCGGCGGCGAGCGAGGGGGTGGGAAGTGAGAAGGAGGAGGCCTCCTCAGAAGGCGGCGGGACTTCTCAGAAATCCTCGCGCCTTCTGGGAGGTGTTTTTGGAAAGCTTACAACTTCACAGAAGGCCGGGGGAACTTCCGAACCTTCTGAGAAGACCTGCTCCCTCTTACTTCCCCCCCTCGCTCGCCGCTGACCTTCGGTCTGGAGAGAGTCCACGACGCCCGAAACGGCCCACCCAAATCGCCACAGGACGCCCCCCCGGGGTTGCCCGAAGGACCGGAGGAGGCTCCCCGAGACGGGAGGGACCTCCCCCGCGAGGGCCGCCCACAGGGGCTGCTTGGAGCCGCCGGCCGACATGTGGAGCGCGCTCGGGAGGGGGAAGAGAGGACCTCCGAGCACAGACCCTGGAGAACTCAACCACAACTCCCCCTCCCCTTTGGGCGTGCACACACATACATAATACATATGTATATAGCACCCTGCAATTGCGGATAAGAGTGAGGGGGCGGGCGCGGGCGACGCGGGCGTCGTCAAGCCGGCGGACCTCGTGGCCCCCACCTTCCTTGTCGATGGCGCTCTCCTCCTCCTCCCACTCATCCTTCGCCTCCTCATCCTCCTCCTCCTCCTCCTCCTCCTCTTCCTCCTCCTCCGCCTCCTACTCCTCCTCCTCTTCCTCGTCCTCGTCCTCGTTCTCATCGTCATCGTCGTCCTCCTCCTCCACCTCGTCCTCCTCCTCCTCCTCCTCCGCTTCTTCCTCGTCCTCCCTCTCCCCCCCTCGTCCTTCCATCATCGTCCTCCCATTGTCGTCATGTTCCTCCTCGTCGTCGTCCTCCTCCTCTTCCCCCCCTCCCGATCCTCCACCCTCCTCCTTTTCGTCGTCGTCGTCGACGTCATCGTCGTCGTCCCCTCCCTCCTCCTCCTCCTCCTGCTGCTCCTCCTCCTTCTCCTGCTGCTGCTCCTCCTCCTCCTCCTCCTCCTCCTCCTCCCCCTCCTCGTCCTCCTGCAAAAGCAGCCCGCCGCAGGCGCCGAAAAAATTGGTTTGTACACTGAACGTGGTTTGGGTCGCGGGTGGGCCGCGGGTTCTCCACCGGGAACGAATGCGAAAGATGCTCGCCGCAGGCGCCGAAAAAATTGGTTTGTACCCTGAACGTGGTCGCGGGTGGGCCGAGGTCTCTCCACCTAGAACGATTCAAAAGATGCCCGCCGCAGGCGCCGAAAAATGTGGTTTGTACCCTGAACGTGGTTTGGGTCGCGGGTTGGTCGCGAGTTGATCGCGGGGTGGGTCAAGGGCTCTCCACCTGGAAGGAATGCAAAAAAAGCCCGCCGCAGGCGCCGAAAATGTTGGTTTGTACCTTGAACGTGGTTTGGGTCGAAGGTGGGTCGCGGGTGGGTCGCGGGGTGGGTCGCGGGTGGGTCGCGGGTGGGTCGCGGGTGGGTCGCGGGTGGGTCGCGGGGTGTGTCGCGGGCGGGTCGCGGGGTGGGTCGCGGGGTGGGTCGCGGGGTGGGTCGCGGGGTGGGTCGCGGGGTGGGTCGCGGGGTGGGTCGCGGGTGGGTCGCGGCGTGGGTCGCGGGTGGGTGCAGGGTGGTTCGCAGGGTTGGGGGGTCGCGGGGTGGGCGCGGGGTGGGTCGCGGGGTGGGGTCGCGGGTGGTCGAGGTGTGATCGGTCGCGGGTGGGTCGCGGGTGGGTCGCGGGTGGGTCGCGGGGTGGGTCGCGGGTGGGTCGCGGGGCGGGTTGCGGGTGGGACGACGACAACAAACAACAACAAATAACAACAACAAAAACAAACAACAACAACACGAATCCGCACCGCGGAATCTCACTTCAGCCACGCACCCAGGGACAACGAATGACCGTTCGGCCCCCTCACTCTGATATGTATATATGTGTATGTGTTTGTATGGTTATGTATCTACATCTATATGTACATATAGGTATACATGTACACTGATAAATACATATGGGCAGGTAAATTGATATGTGTGCACGTATGCATACGTACATATACATGTACCTATACTGTTCGTGCAGTCTTGACAATGTGGCATCCAGAGGTATCAACAAAACCGAAAACGAGAGAGGGGGTAACGAGCTAGGTGCGCTCGCGTCATACCTGACGTCCTACCCCTCCCTCCCATCCCTTACCATGGCGTAGATCTCCTCTCTAATCGCACAATCGGATGTCGTAGCATGGCGTATCATTATATGGCATAGCATGATGTTAAATATCAACGCGTAGCATAACATAGCATGGCGTGGCGACGCCCCAACGTGGGGGGGTTTTGCGGCCCAAAAAATGAACGAATCGACACGCCGAGTGTGTAATCACTTCCGATGGTTTTTTAGGGAGGCCATTTTCTAGATCTTTGGGCCTATTTGGAAGGACCGATAACCATGCCGTGGCATGGCACTGGAAATGATGACGCCAGCGCTGCAGCGGGAGCACGATTCGGGACGAGCGGAAGCTCGGAAATGATTCCAGCGCTGCAGCGGGAGCACGATTCGGAACGAGCGGACGCGTGGAGATGAGGCCAGCAATAGGGGAACAACATTTTGAACAAAATACCAAAGCGAACACCCATATCCTGGGAATCCTTTGTAAAACAGAACGTATGCGGAGGGGGGCCGGATATCTTCCGGACGTCATGAGAAGAGAGACGAGAGTAGTATTCATATTTTGTAATTGTCGAACGTGAGAGAGAGAGAGAGAGAGGCAGAGGGAGAGGGAAAGAGAGGCAGAAAGAGAAAGAGAGAGAGAGGGAGAGGGAGAGGGAGAGATAGAGAGAGATAGAGAACAAAAAAAAAAAGGGAGAGCGAGAGAGAGAGAGAGAGCAACAAAAAAACACAACAAGCAGGAATAACACAGGAGCGCCACAGACTCGGCGATCCTGCGAGGCCGCTGGGGGATCCTCACTGGTTGGGACCCTGGAAAATCGGTCGGGGGGGGGAGGTGAGCCCAAATCCGCTCAAAATCTGCTCCCGATTCCGCCTGGGGTCCATCCGATGCAACTTTTCGCCCTGGATCCGTTTCTTCCAATGCCAGGCCAACGGCGATGTTGCTTGAACGGTGATGTTGGGAACCAAAGTGTGGGAGATCACAAGCCACATGTTCCTACATGTCCAATCTGCGGATGGATCGAGCGAACACGACACAGCGAATGGTAGGAACGCGCGAGCCACGCGTTCCCACAATACCGAAATCTACATCGCCGTTGCCATCGCCGTTAGCCCGTCTAGGGTTCTTACGGTGGGCCCGAAAACGGCCATAGGGGACCGAAAGAGGTCAAAACCTTATCGAACCCAGCACCTTGATCCTCACCACCCTCACAGACTCCCCCCCCCCTCCCTGGACCCCCGACGTCATTAGAGACCTCCTAGATGGAGTCCGAGTAGATTGGGTCGGAGGATCTCGCCGCATCGCCGATACATCGGCGATGCACCGGCGATGCATAGGCGATGCAGTGGCGACGTCGGCGATGCATCTGCGACGTCGACGTGAAGCACATAGGGCCTCACATCGAGCTGAGTCGGCGATGCATCGGCGATGCGGCGCGATCCTCCGACCCCATCTTGCTCCGACCCCATCTGAAGGCTTAGAATCATGATTTTAGCAGCACGTCGACCCGCAGAGGTCTCGACCCATTCCCTGGGACTGGTTTTTCATTCTGAGTCGTGGTTTGACGGCCCCAAGGCCCAGTAAGGGACCCCAGAAGCTGAAAATAACGAAACACCTTCAGTCATGATTTCTCCTAGCCATCATGCAGTGTAGGGTCCTGGTTTTGAATCAGCAGCGCCACGCGTCTCCTCCTTCCTTCACTCCTGGTGCCCTCCACCCTCCTCCGATCCCTGTCATCCCTGCCGCTGCTTCCGAATATCACCAATTTCGGCACACACACACACACACACCCCTCACACGTTTCTTGGCCTCTTAGGGAGCTCGAACGAATGCCCCATTGGGAGTGTCCCATGCGTCTCCCCGCCCCGTGTCAGCGCACCCCTCACACGTCTCGTGCCCACGTAGGGAGCTGCACCGAAGGGCCCCAGTGGGAGGGTCCACATGCGTCTCCCCGCCCCATTTTCAGCACACCCCTTATACATTCCATGGCCCCCTCAGGAACTCCACTGAAGGCCCCCACGGGAGGGTCCACATGCGTCTCCCCGCCCCATTTCGGCACACCCCTCATACGCTTCGTGCCCTCATAGGGAGCTCCACCGAAGGCCCCAGTGGGAGGGTACACATGCGTCTCCCCACCCAGTATACTGCGTTGCGTGGCCCCCGCGCGGAGCTCCACCAAAGGCTCCAATGGCCGCGGGCGCACGCGTCTCCCCCTTCCAGTACAGCGCCTCGTAGCCCCATATGGAGGTCCACCGAACCCCCCAGTGGCCGCGGCCACATGTTCTTCCCTACCCAGTACAGCGCCTCGTGGCCCATCATCGGCGCGGTCGTGTGCACCGAAGGCTTCATGGGCAACACTCGCATGCGGACCCCCCAGGCCCTTTTCGGCGCACCCGCCCCCCCACGCTACGTGGTCACAGAAGGAGCTCCACACAAGGCCCCACTGGCACAGTTCGCATGCACTCCCCACCACTTCCACCACCACTACGGCGCACCCCTCACGCGTTTGCGTAGCCCCAGAAAGGGGGTTCCGCCGAAGGCGGTGACCACAACGCGGCATTAACAACTGCATACCCAGACATGCGACGTCCTGATTTTTGCAGGACAGCGTCCCCGGAAGTCCAGACCCTTTCCTTGGGGCCAATTTTTCATCCCAAGTCGTTTCTCGATGCTCCCGGGGCCCGGCGAGGGCCCCCAGGGGCCGAAACGGATGAAAAACCTGCCACCCTGATCTTTGTCTGGGCGTCAATGTTTTAGATCGACGCGATCACATACCGGCCGGGCACGGCTGGGCCCTCCGCCGGGACCGCTCCGTGACCCGAAGGGGGCCCGGGCCCCCCTCGGCGGCGCGCAAAAGGGGGCAGGGGGAGGGGGGAAGGCTTCTTAGAAGCACCCTGCTTCTTAGAAGGCCTCGGCCTCACGTCTACAGAGAAGGCCCGCGCCTTTTTTTTGCCAGCGCACTTTTGGGAGAAGGAGGAGGAAAGCAGAGGGGACGAAGCGGACAGGACCGATATCCTCTGCTGTCAGCTCTGGATGCGAGCCCAACCGGCGTAAAAACTGTTAACGAGTCTGGCGGAGCGGGATGATGACGGAGCGGGGGTGCTGCTAAGCAGCCTTCCCCCCAGACCCCCGACGTAATGATTTTTTCATTACGTCGACCCCCAGAGGTCCCGACCCTTTCCCCATGACCGGCTTTGCGTCCTGAGTCGTTTTTTGACGCTCCCGAGGCCCGGAGAGGGCCGCCGGGGCCGAAAATTAGGAAAAACCTCCCGTCGTGATTTTTTCATTGCTCGAGGGGGTCTGGGCCCCCTCCCCCCCATCACCCCCCTCCTGCGCGTTGCCGCGGCCCCCCGCGGCGGGCGCCTGCCCGCGCCGCCCTGCGGCGCGGCCTCCGAAGACCGCCAAGAGGTACTCCGCCGGTCCGCCGGCCCCCGGGCTCGGCGGGCGCGGGCCGGCCCGCCGGCCCGGCGCCGCCCGGCCGGCCCGGCGCCGCCGCGGGCCTCGGCGGGCGGGGCCAGGAGGGGCCCGGAGGGCCGACGCTCCCCCCCAAAAATTCTGGGGCGGCAGGATTTGGGTTCTTTTCGGCGACGCCCCCCCCCAAAAAAATTTTGGGGCGGCGGGATCTGGGCTCTTTTCGGCCTCCGGGGGCCCTCGCCGCGCCTCGAGGCAGAGCCGACGCCCCCCCCCCCCCCAAAAAAAATTTTGGGGCGGCGGGATTTGGGTTCTCTTCGGCCTCTGGGGGCCCTCGCCGCGCCTCGAGGCGGAGCCCCGAGAGGCCCCCCCGCGAGAAGCACCCGAGAGGTACCCCTCCGCCAGCAAAGTGAGGAAGTGTGGAGAACCCCCCAGAAGTCCTTCCGATGCCCCCGCGAAGACCCGAGAGGCTCCCAAGAGGCCCTCAGGAGGCACGACGATGTCGACAAGACGACTCGGGGCGAAAAACACCGGCCCCGGAGAGGTGGCCCAGACCGCCGGGGCCCGCGCACCAACAACAAAAACATCGGAGCGCCCAGACGTCTGGGGGCCGAGGGCGGGCCAAAGGCGGCCGAGCATTTTTGGGGTCCGAGGGCGGGCCAAAGGCGGCCGAGCATTTTTGCTAGGTCTTCGAACGTCTCCCTGATTTTCGGGCGCTGCTTCCTCGGGGGGGCGACAAAAATGGGTGGGGTGCACCTCTCGTGCCCCTCTTGGGCCCCCCCAGAGGGCCCCTTCCGGGCCCCTGAGGTGCACTTTGCTTCAACCCCCTGTTATCCCCTCCCCATTTCGCAACGCCCGAGATATTGTTCTCAACCATCCTCAGGTGTCCGGTCCTCGTTGTGAAAAGACAGCGCCCCAACTTCCTTCCTTCCTCCTCCACCGAAGGTTGCAGAGGGAGCGTTCGCAGGCATCGGCGCCACCCAGGCAGAAGCATAGGGAGCCCCACTGGAGGCCCCAGAGGGAGCGTTCGCATGCGTCCGCGCCACCTGGTACAGCGCTTCGTGGTGTCCGCGGCCCTCCCCCACCTAATACAACGCTTCGTGGCCCCATCTGGAGCTCCACCGAAGGCCCCAGTGGCCGAGGCCGCATGCGCCCCCCCGCCCAATACAGCGCTTCGTGGCCCGACAGGGAGCTCCACCGATGACCCCAATGGCCGCGGCCGCATGCTTCTCCCCCACCCGTTACAGGACAACCCTCACGCGCCTCGTGGCCCTCGTAGGGAGCTCCGCCGAAAGCGACACCCACAGCGCGGTACTCACAACTGCATCTGGCTGGGTGCTTCGCCAGGAGTTGCTGTTTTTTTGCTATTTCCTGGCAGCGGTCGCCACCCGCAGTCGGGGCCGGGCCGTGGTCACGCTGAAGGGTGGGGTGGAGCACGTCGGGGCAGGGGTGCGCTGCGATCACCAGAGCCTGCGCGCGAGCACAAGCACGTGGGGTGGGGGGCCTGGCCCTCCCCCCCTCTTCGTGCGATCGCCACCATTACCCCGGGGGGCGGGGGGGGGGAGGGGGCTTGGCCCGGGGAAAGAGAGCTAGGCGCCAGAAGACAAGCGAAAACAAAAAGCCCCCTCGGACCTCGATCTAAATCCTTGACTATAGAACTCGCCCTCCCCTTGGCGTCGCCCGCCGTGGAGACCCGCCCTCCCCTTGGCGTCGCCGGCCGTGCACTTGTCGCTGCTCTGCTGCGTCTTGGGCGGTCCAGCGGAGTGCTCCCCCCGAGCGGGCCCCAACCAGCCCCTCCCTCCCCCCAGGCGGGCCTCAGCGAGAAGCGGCCGTCGCCGTTATTCGCACGCCGGGCGTGTTCGCCCGACTGCGGGCCCCTAGGATCTCGATCCGGCTCGAGAGACGTGGCGGAGAGTTGGGGCGGACAAAACTCCCGCCATGATCTCTCACGACGTCGTGCTTACAGGAGGAAAAAACCGGAAGAGGAGGAGGAGGAGGAGGAGGAGGAGGAGGAGGAGGAGGAGGAGGAGGAGGAGGAGGAGGAGGAGGAGGAGGGGGAGGGGAGGAGGAGGGGGAGGAGGAGGAGGAGGAGGGGCCTCAAAAGTCGGTGATGACGTTCGGTCCATAGTCTTGCTGCTGCCCCCCGCTGCGGGCGCCACTCCTGCCTACCTAAATATAAACGTTCGGAGGTCCGCACGGGCCTCTCCCTGGCGCGCGAGGACTGCGCCAGAGGGGGTCCAACGTTTGTCTGAGGAGACCGCGCGGAGCTCCGAATTTATATAATATAAATAAACAGATAAATAAACACATCAGTACATCAACACATCAACACATACATACCTTACATTACATCACATTACATTACATTACATCACATCACATCACATCACATTCCATTCCATTCCATTCCATTTTATTCCATTCCATTCCATTCTATTCCACTACATTCCATTCCATTTCATTTCATTACATTTCATTCCATTCCATTCCATTCCATTCCATTACATACATACAGACAGGCAGCCATACAGACAGACAGACATACGTACATAATACATACAGACACCCGTACATACATACATACAGACAGACATACATACACACATAATTACATACATACATACAAACATACATACATACATACAGACAGACAGACAGACAGACAGACAGACAGACAGACATACACACATACATACATTACATACATACATGCATGCATGCATGCATGCATGCATACATACATACATCCGTCCGTCCATCCATCTATCCATCCATCCATCCATCCATCCATACACACACATACAGACATAAAACACTACATCAATACATACATACATTCATTCATACATACATACATATATACATACATACACACATACACACATACACATACACACATACACACATACACACATACATATATATATATACATACATACATACATACATACATACATGCATGCATGCATGCATACATACATTAATACATACATGAATAGATACCGCTCCCTTGGCCCCGGGTCCCACATCTCCCCGCGACATCTCGGGGACACTCCCGGCATCGCTCCCTCGGCCTTTCCGGAGAGCCTCCACAGCGCCCCAGGAGGGCCCAAGACGCCTCCCAGGAGCCCCCCCCAGAAAGCAGACAAGCCAACAGAACCAGAAGAAGACTACCAGCACAGGCAGGACAGCAGAGAAACAGACCAGACAGAGAGCACAGAACAGCAGCAGACCAGCACAGCAGCACCAGTCACCGACCCAGCTCAGAAAGCAGGGGCATGCCGGGAGCCAGGAAAAGAAGCAGGCCAGCCAGACAGACCCACCAGACAGAACAGGCAGCAGAACAGCAGCACAGACATCCAGCTCAGAATGCGGAAAAGGAAGACAGACAGAACAGGCCAGACCCACAGAACAGACAGAACAGCAGAGACAGAACAGGAAGGACAGCAAGACAGCAGACACAGGACAGAGCACAGACCCACAGAACAGAACGCAGCCACAGCAGACAGGCAGCCACAAGCCACACACAGCAGCCATCAAACACAGACAGCAAGCAGAACACAGACAGAATAATCGAAAGATGGTTCCTCCAAGACGCTCCCAAGCAGCCCAAGTAAGCCTTCCGATGGCTCTCGAGGCTCCCAGATGGCCTCCAAGAGATCCCAAGAGAGGTCCGAGAGGCGTCCCGGGACGGCCCGAAGAGGCCCAAATCGTAGATTGTCATTTTTTTTTTTTTTTTTTTTTTTTTTTATGTTTTTGGCTTCTCGCGTTTTCGAGCTTCCAATGATCAAAGAGCGCCGAAGATGCTCCCAAGACCGCCCCAAGACCACCCAAGAGACCCTCAGGACGGCCCCAAGACGGGCCAAGAAGGCTCCAAGACTGCCGAAGAGGCGCCCAGGACAGCCCCAGACCACCCCAGAACATGCCCAAGATGGGCCCAACAGCGGGAACAGGAGGCTTCCAGAGACCTCCGAGAGGCATCCGGGACCACCCACAGGCCCCCAGCACACCCCCGATCCCTGAGAGGCCCCAAAAAGACCCCGACTAGGCTCCAAGAACAGCCCAAGAGAGCTTCGAGAGCCGCCCCGAGAGAGCCCAAGGAGGGTCAAATCGTTGGTGTCCAATGGTTTTTGTTTCCAATGTTTTTCGCCTTCTCACGTTTTCTCGCTTCCAACCTTCGAAGATCGAGGATTTTGGAAAAAAGTGGATTTCCAGAATTCCATGTTTCTTTTCAAAGAGGAACTCCTACTGAGAGATTCCACACATCCCCAGACATCTGACTGGTACCGCGCCTCCCGGCTTCCCAGGGGGCCCCCAAGACGCCCAAGGACAGCCCAAGACGACCCCAAGAAGCCCCCAGACCGTAAAGAACGGCCCGACACGCTCCCGCGCAGCCCGAGATACCCTTCCGACGGCTCTCCAGGCTTACAGGAGGCCTCCAGAACCCCCAGGGGGTCTGGAAGATCCCACACCCCTGAGGGGCCCAGCTAACAAAACCCGCGAGGCACAAACAAAAAACAGAGCCGAATAGCGCCGAGGAGCTGGAAAAAACATGGAATCCTACAATTCCATTTTTTTTTCAAGTTTGGCCCCCGGTCTACTCTTGCACAACAGATCACAAATCAGACCCCCCTCAACAACTCTTTACACCACGCCTCCCTACCCAAAACGCTCCAGGAGAAGTCATTTGAGGGGACCCAGAACATATATAATATATATATATAGATGTGTATCTCGTTGATCTTCCTCGAATCATGAACCTCACGAGGAAGAGCGACCAGGGCCCCTCTCCCTCCCCCCACTCCCCGGTCTATCCTCATACTACTTCTGATAAAAATACTAATACTCACTTTCCACACGCAGACTCATACTACCCTCATCATCATACTTCCCTACGCCTCCTCCTTCCTACTCATACCCCTACTCACCCGTCCCCCCTCCTCCTCATCCTCCTCCTTCCTCATCCATTCTCCCACTCCTCCTCCTCCTCCTCCTCCTCCTCCTCCCGCCTTCTCCTCCCTCGTCCTCCTCCCTCTTCATCCTCCTTCCTCCTCCTCCCTCCTCCCTCCTCCTTCCTCCTCCTCCTCCTTCTCCACGATCCCATGCCGGGGGAATTAGCCTGGCGAAGGAGCCAACCATATATGCAGTTGTGAGTTCCGTAGTTGTGTGGGTATCGTCTTCGGTGGAGCTCCCTATTGGCCACGAGGCGCTGTGCTGGGTAGGGAAGACGCACGCGGACTTTGCCACTGGGGCCTTCGGTGGAGCTCCGTGCCACGAAGCGTGTGAGGGGGTGTGCCGAACAGGTTGACATGCGGAGGGCAGAGGCAAGTATGGGAGAAGGGAGGGGTGGGATGATGATGATGCTGCTGATGATGATTATGATGTTGATGCTGATGATGCTGATGCTGATGATGATGATGCTGATGATGATGCCGATGATGCTGATGCTGATGATGCTGATGATGATGCTGATGATGCAAGATGATGATGATGATGCAGATGATGCTGATTATGCTGATGGTGATATTGATCATGCTGATGATGAGGATGAGGATGATGATGATGAGGATAATGATGATGATGATGATGATGATGATGATGATGATGATGATGATGAGGATGAGGATGATGATGATGATGATGATGATTATGATGTTGATGAGGATGAGGATGAGGATGAGGATGAGGATGAGGATGAGGATGAGGATGATGATGATGATGATGATGATGATGATGATGATGATGATGATGATGATGATGATGATGATGATGATGATGATGATGATAAGGTAGAGGAGGAAGAGGAGAAGGAGAGGAGGGAGGAGGAGGAGGAGGAGGAGGAGGAGGAGGAGGGGGAGGAGGAGGGGGAGGGGAAGAGGAGTCGAGACGCGGGGACTGTCTGTTCGAACCGAGGGCCCAACTCCACAGCATGGTTGGGACAAGCAAGCAGCGGAGTGACTACCTACCAGACCACCCCAACCCAACCCGAAGACCCGAATTTCGGGTTGGGGGGGGTAAGGGTTCCACATGTGTTTTTTCGATGTTTCCCGACCCCCCCCACTGGAAATCGAGGGTAAATCGGAGCCTTCGGGTTGGGTTGGGGTGGTTTGGTGGGTGGTGACGGAGGGCGCCAACAGGACGCCCACGCCGATCTTGGCCAGACCGGTCCCTGGCCCAGGACTGGGGCAAAAGTTAGGAATGCCTGGGGGGCTAGGTCTACAGTTAGGTCCAGCGTGGGTGCGATCAGGGTTGCTAATTTCGGGGTGCACCCTTGCACCGTTGCACCCTTAGCCGCTAAGGGTGCATCCCTGCACCCTTGCACCGTTGCACCGTTAGCCGCTAACGGTGCAGCCCTGCACCCTTGCACCCTTGCACCCTTAGCTAACGGTGCATCCCTGCACCCTTGCACCCTTGCACCGTTAGCCGCTAACGGTGCAGCCCTGCACCCTTGCACCCTTGCACCCTTAGCTAACGGTGCATCCCTGCACCCTTGCACCCTTGCACCGTTAGCCGCTAACGGTGCAGCCCTGCACCCTTGCACCCTTGCACCCTTAGCTAACGGTGCATCCCTGCACCCTTGCACCCTTGCACCGTTAGCCGCTAACGGTGCAGCCCTGCACCCTTGCACCCTTGCACCCTTAGCCTCTCTCTTTCTCATTCTAATGCTGAACTGTGCAGGGGTCTCGTGAGGATCCCGGGGATCCCAGAGGAGGAGGAGGAGGAGGAGGAGGAGGAGGAGGAGGAGGAGAAGGAGGAGAAAGGAGACCCCCCCCCGTGCAAGCAAACATGCGCGGAGCACGCGCGGCGCGGGCGGAGGCGCGCTCCTGGGCCTCTCGGCGAGGCGGTTCCAGGGCCGCCAGGCCCCTTCTCCAGGGGGGTCCGTGTTTTTTTTTTTTTTTTTTTTTTTTTTTTTTTTTTTTTTTTTTTTCTCTTGGAAGAAGCCCTAGGTGAAACGCGACCGAGATTAATAAATCTCGGTCACGTTTCGCCCGAGACTTCTGGGCCAAAATCAACGCCCTGGCGCCCCCCTGGGGGGGGGCCCGGGGGGGGGACAGGGCTCCTCCTGCCCCTCCTGCCCCTCCTCCTCCTCCCCCTCCTGCCCCTCCTCCTCCTCCTCCTCCTCCTCCTCCTCCTCCTCCTCCTCCTCCTCCTCCCCCTCCTACTTCTACTTCTCTTCCTCTTTCTGTTTCTCATTGGGCAACCTGGCTGGGGCCGGGCTTAGAATGCCGTGGGCAACCTGGCTGGGGCCGCCGCCGGCGATCCTGCGCCACACATCCCCGTCTGACCAAATCATCTCCTGGCTGTCGTGGGTGAGGTATGCCGTCATCTCCTTGCCATTTGCGTTGTTACAAGTCTTGGAACGGCATGGCAATAACCACTCTCAAGGGATGGCTCGACGACGGTAAACCCGATTCCGATTCTAAGCGTCATCGCTGTTTCAAAGCAGTGTTATCGGCCACGTCGAGAACTCCCATCACTGATGATTACCACGCGTCTCAAGAACTTCTTCGGATTTATCGCGGCGTTATTTCACGGACGGCCAGGAAGCAGGCCGAGGAAGACGGAAACTCTTTTCGGATGATGTGCGAACTGCTCGCTGCTCACATGGCTCTGCGGGACGAGATGGACCTCAGTCCGCGGTTAGCTGCCATTGTTGACGAGGCGAACCATAGTATAATTAATGGGCCGAACAGTCTGCGGGAGGCACAAAAGCTGATTCGTATTCATTCTGTAACGAAGCACGAGGAGGACGACCCATTCTACAAGAGCTTGGTGTCCTTTGTCGCTGATGCGAAGCCGCTGGTACCGTGGAAGCCGCTGATACCGTGGACCGGCGCGGCCCCGACCGATGTCGTCCGCGAGCTGCTGGCCAAGCTTCTCTTAATATGATCTGTGCGGTCAGAGGTTTTTTTTTTGTTTATATAGATATATATATATATATAAACTGAGGACCTCGACCTCAGCACGCCGGCGTGCGAAGGCGCCCTTTTCGCGGAGGTCCTGCGCTACAGTGGCGCAGTTTTTCCCGGTTGCCGGCCAGGTAAGGCACGCAGGGTGCACACCACTGAACAGCTGACATTCGGGATGGGAAAGTTGATCGAAGCAATTTTGGTGCCTTATTGGAAGGACCCCGCGGTGTACGACCACGCGCTCTGCGAGCCAGCGGGCCTGAAATCCGTGAAGTGCTTCGGGGGGGGCTTAATTTTCTCCCACGGCTTCGAGTTCCTTGTCCTGGCGCTGGCCTCGCCGGAATGGGCCGCGGCCCAGTTGCGGGAGGGGCCCGTAGAAGCGGGGAGTAGTACGCAATGCTTGCTCTGAGCGCGGCGCCGTCTGCCGGAAGACGCGGGCGGACGTGCTTGGCCGAGTGGAGGGCGAGATGGGGGCGGACGGGAAGTACACAGTCTTCAACATGCAGGGCAACGCATGCAAACTGATCGAGGAGATCCAGACCGTGTTCACCGGCAAGCTCCTGGGCAAGGAGCGGGACGAGGACGCCCCGGCGCAGGGTGCCAAGCGGCTGCGGGCGAAGGCGCCTGCCCGCGGGCGCCCCGCGGAAGAGCCTTGAAACTCATGCGGCGCGCTCCTGGGCCTCTCGGCGAAGCGGTTCCAGGGCCGCCCGGCCCCTTGTCCAGGGGGGGGTATTTTTTTTGTTTAAAACAAAATATTATCTAGAAGCCCTAAGCGAAACGCGACCGAGATTAATTAATCTCGGTCGCGTTTCGCCCGAGACTTCTGGGCCAAAATCAACGCCCTGGCGCCCCCCCGGGGGGGGGCCCGGGGGGGGGGGACAGGGCTCCTCCTGCCCCTCCTGCCCCTCCTCCTCCTCCTCCTCCTCCCCCTCCTGCCCCTCCTCTCCTCCCTCCTCCCCCCTCCTCCTTCTACTTCCCCCCTCCTCCCTCATCACCTCATTCCCCATTATCATCATTCATCATCATCATCATCATCATCATCATCATCATCATCATCATCATCATCATCATCATCATCACCATCACCATCACCATCACCATCACCATCACCATCACCATCACCATCATCATCATCATCATCATCATCATCATCATCATCATCATCATCATCATCATCATCATCATCGTGATCATGATCACCATTCTCGCCCCGCTACCAAACTGCGCTCCTCCCACTCATCTTCCCGCTTCTCCAACTCGTCGCCCTCCTCGCGCTCCTCTCTGCCACAAAAACGGCGCCAAGAGAGGGATCAGGGGGAATGATAAGAGGCGAACCTTTTGGACCTTTTGACCTAGCACAGGGCGCGCGCAGGGAGAGGGGAGGAGGAGGGGAGGGAGCAGGAGGAGGAGGGAGGGAGGGAGGGGCTGATAAGAGGCGGAGAAGGAGGAACAAAAAAAGGAGGATGAGGAGGAGGAGGAGGAGGAATGGATAATGGATGATGGTGATGTTGATGGCGGTGGTGACGATAATGATCATGATGGTCATAGTGAGACCAGCGATGGTGATTATGGATGATGGTGGTGGTGGTGACTGTGGTGATGCTGATGGCGCGATGGCCGCACGTTGGCCCAAGGCCGCATGCACGTGCCGGGCGCCCGAGGAAACGCTCAGGCACCTAGGCGATCGCCCGACCGCGGTTTTCCCAGCTGCCCGGGCCATACTCGGGCGCCGCGGAGCTGGCGGCCGCCGCCAGCTCCTCAGCACCTGGCGCAGGCCCACGCTCGCCCACGTCCAGGTCCTGGCTCAACGGAGCCCCCCGCGCGGCCACGCCCGATGGCCGCAGATGCCGCAGAGCTGGCGGCCACCGCCAGCTCCGCGGCAGCGGCCTCAGGAGAACGGCCGGTAGAGTGCCGCCATTGCGCCCCCCGCGCCGTCGTCGGGGCCCTTGTCCGCCATGGGCCGCAGCTGGGCGGTAAAGTGGTCCAGCCTTTCCGCCATCAGCGGGTCCCCGTCGCACCAGAGGGGGCGACCGGCCCGCGTGAAAGTGCCTGTAATTGAACCGAAGGAAGGCCACCTTACTGCACAAAGCGTACCACTCGGGGCTGACGTTCCGGGCCTGGTCTGGAAACATGTCGAGCAGACTGATCCAGACGCGCTCGACCGAAACGGTGCCGCTCTGCACCGCGACCCCCGCTGCCCGAATGGCCGCGGCGGCATCGCGCCAGGCGAACAAGCCTTCCAACCTGGCGCTCTGGAGAAGCCGTCTATAATCTGGTCTGACTTTCGCGTTGAACACGCTGCGCGCACCCCGTGCCTGCGCGGGCGCTGTGTCGCTCCGGATCATTCCCCTCCGGGCGCGGGTCAACCTCCGCCCGCCCTTGTACCACTTCCTGAGGCGGCGGATCTCCTTCTTGAAGCCCGAGTGGTCCAGGAAGTTGTGGAATCCGATGTCAGGGTGCAAGGAGCCCCCCAGGCGCTTCGCCAATCGCTCGAGGGCCCCTCGTGGCGGGATTGCTTGAGATTCCCCCTGCCAAACGGGGGGCCGCAGCGCGCCCGCGGAGCCGAGCAGCTGCCTGAGCTCCCGCGCAGCTCGCGGGCGCCGCCAGTGAGGGCGGCGAGGGCAAGGCCCCCGGGGTCGGCGCTGGCGGGAGGGGCGCGGACAAGCGGTTCAAAGCGTCGGTGTGGTCGGCAATCAAATCGCGCCAGTCGTTGCACGTGGGAGGTACCAGCTTCCGCAGGGCGATGGCGTCATGCCTTGGGTCGCCAGTTATGCAGGTCGGGCAAGAATCCACGTCCGCGCTGCCTGCCGCGTCGCCCAGCGGAGTGCGCGCAAGCGCGCGTGTGTGAAGTTCTGGCCACTTCTGCCTGTGCAGGGCGCAAAGCCGATTGCGCTGACTGCGGAAATTGTCAGTGGCATGGAAGGCGGGCGCGCACGCCTCTGGCGGCAGACCTTCAGCGAGGCGGGTTGCTCTGATGGAGTCCAGCAGCGGCGCCAAGTCTTCGACGATGCAGTTGAGCGTCTCCCCGCGCTTCAGAGCCACGGGCTGCAAAAGGCTACCGTCTGTCCCAGTCCACGCCAAGACGACAGTGTAAGGCCGCAGAGGGAAGCGCCTTCCCCAGAGACGCATGCATACCCGCTTCGCCAGCTTGAAGTTGCCGTCGCCTCGGATCACTTGACCTGGAGGCCCGCTGATCTTCAGACCCGTTGGCAAGCGAGGCGCTGCCCCCCCGCCCTGCCACCCGCCCCATTCCCCCGCCCCGCGCCCCGTGGGCTCTGACGAAGAATGTGGTCTGAAGGCCAGCGGACCATTGTGCAGGCACTGGAGACGCTGCACGCGAGCCACGGCAGTGTCCAAGAAATTACCGAGCGCCACCTTGAGCATGGACCGCAAAGCACCCTGCGGCGGCACCGCCGTCGCGGCGGCAGCCGCGCCGGAGCCGAGCTGCAAAGATAACGCGTTGGCAGCGTGCAGACTGAGAATCCTGCGGCGAACGGCGCGTACGTTCAGCTCGTCGTAGAAGCTCTGGATGACGAGTACGAGGAAGGCCGCTGTCGTGTACATCGGCGCCTCCTTGGGGGGCTTGTGGACGAGGGTGCCAGGGAACGCGCTGCGTATATCCGCGTCACCGACTGGGAACACTCTGCCGCAAGGCCCAGTCAACGCCAAGGGCGCGCGTCAAACGGCATCGGGAGAGGAATATCGAAGATGTAGCGTACCTGCACAACTCGATCATTTCTTGGAAACGCGCCGTGCGGGTTGCCCAGCGCAGCGCTGGCGGCAGCATGGCCCCGCAAAGCCTGGGGCTGGATTTCGGCCGCGTGGCCGCGCAGCTGCGTCGTCTCGGCGGGGTCCCGCGGCACCGCCACGCGCGCGGCCCATTGGTTGGCAAGGCCGCGCGCGGGCGCGAAGGTCATGCTCGAAGTTGCGCCCTCGACTTCCAAGGGGGCGCGCCGTTGGAAATGGGCGCTCGCACCCCTGCCAATCTCGTCTGGCCTCGGCGTGAAGCAGGTATGCACTTCCGTCAAGGATCGCGCGTCCACCGTCCATGCGTCGCGAAGGCGCGCGACCCAGCCATCTCCGTCCCTGCGCAGAGGCACGACGTCGGCGCGCGGGACACGCCACCTCGTGTACACTGCGAGGGCGAAGACGTCCCCACCTTGAAGCCTCGCAAAAACGCCGGCGGAAAGTTTCTGGGACGGCGGCGCCATCGCGCCGAGCGTTTCAGGGCAGAGGAGCGAGCACTTCAGCAACTCCTGCAAAACTGCGTCGGTCCTCCCTGCTGCTACCCTGGCGGCGGCGTCTCCCAGGCGTTCCGCGACGTGCCGCGAATTGCGCGGCGGGGCGCTGGCCTGCGGCGGTCTCGCAGGATCAGCGGCAGAACCTCTGCCCAACGGGGGCCGAACGGCAACGGCGCGGGGCGGCCGCGGTGCGGGCAGGAGCCCCGGCTGCGGCGGGGTGGCCGTGGTTCTCCGCGTGCCCGCGTCTGATCGGCGCCTGCGCGGAGACCTGGCGGCCCACGGAACGTGGACAGATGGGCGGCGAGACTGCCGCAGGGACGGCCGAGGGGCGGCCTCCGCCCCTCGGCCCTCCGCCCCTCCAGGGAAGTGCGGATCCCACGAGGCCACTTGGTCGACCTGCGCCACCTCTGTGGGGAGGTAGGGATCCCACGCGGCCCTGGGGCTTCGGCCCCTGGGGCTTCGGCTGCGCCCCGCCATGGGTTGAGCCAAAGTGGCTCGTGGTGCTGGCAGTGGCGGTGGTGACGATAGTCCTCGCTGGCTCTATGAATCGATTGTGCTTTTTGTTGTCGGGTATCGTGTGTGCTATGTGTGCGGCAATGAGTGCGGTTGTGTGTTGCGTGTGGTGGTGCTTGTGTGTGTGTGCTTGTGCGTGCTCGTGTTTGTTTGTGTATGTGTGTTCGTCTATTTGCGTGTTTGCGGGCGTGTTTGTCGTGGTCGTCCGTGTTTGTGTGGTTGAGTGCGTGTGCGTGTCCGTGTGCGCGTGCGTTGTGCGTATGTGCGCGTGTGTGTGTGATTGTGTGCGGGGGGGGAGGGAGGAGCCGACCCTCGCAAAGGCCACATCCGCCTCCTGCCCAGGAAGCGAGGAGGAAGACGACGACGACGACGAACGTGCAGGAGGGGGGACGGATGAGGTTGAGAAGGAGAAGGAGGAGGAGGAGGAGGAGGAGGAGGAGGAGGAGGACGAAGAGGAGGAGGACGAAGAGGAGGAGGAGGACGAAGAGGAGGAGGAGGATGGATGGATGGATGGATGGCACGCTCATGAAGGCGGTGACTGAAGGCAAGCTTGCAAGCCAGAGAAAATCTCACGTCGATCACTCGGTCGTTTTGTCCTTCCCGCCCAAGGCGAGGAGCAGCTGACGGGACAGGTCCCAAAGCATCCGGGGGTCCCTGGATCCTTCCGGCGAGAAATGCGGCGCACCAGCCGGACGCGTCCCACCTGTATACGCGTCCTCTCGCCGTGCGCGTACCCGTCTTTGACGCGGCGCACGTCCAGACGCGCCTGACCGAACTCAGCCATTCAAAATCCTGCTCTCGAAAAGCGTGGCCGGCCATCGAATCACTATGGCGCTGAAGGTGGGATAGCCACGAAATGCAAAAAAACAATACACCCGGGACCACTGGGTCCTTGCACCGTTGCACCCTTGCACCTTTACCCCCTTGTACACATGCACCCTGCACCGCTGCACCCTTGCACCGTTGCACCCTTGCACCTTTACCCCCCTGTACACATGCACCCTTGCACCGCTGCACCCTTGCACCCTTGCACCTTTTACCCCCTTGTACACATGCACCCTTGCACCGCTTCGCCCTTACACCCTCACACCCTTGCACCCCTTACACCCTTGCGCCCTCGCACTTAAAACCGCAACGGCACATAGAGCAGGAGGGGGAGGGGGAGGAGGAGGAGAAGGAATCTGGAGAAGCAGCAAGGACGGGGCAAGGAGGACGAAGAGAACCTGGGGGAGGTGGCTGTGGTTTCCGAGAGGTGTTCCGCCTGCTCCTCCTTCACTCCCTATGGTCGCCCTGTGTGTTTGACCCCTCTGGGCTCGGCGGCCGTGCAGGCTGCCATTCACTGGGGCGGGGAAAGGCCGCCGACTTCGAGCTAAGGGTGCAAGGGTGCAAGGGTGCAGGGCTGCACCGTTAGCGGCTAACGGTGCAACGGTGCAAGGGTGCAGGGCTGCACCGTCAGCTAAGGGTGCAAGGGTGCAAGGGTGCAACGGTGCAAGGGTGCAGAGCTGCACCGTTAGCTAAGGGTGCAAGGGTGCAAGGGTGCAGGGCTGCACCGTTAGCGGTTAACGGTGAAACGGTGCAAGGGTGCAAGGATGCACCGTTAGCTATGGGTGCAAGGGTGCAAGGGTGCAGGGCTGCACCCTGAGCAGCTAACGGTGCAAGGGTGCAAGGGTGCAAGGGTGCAGGGATACACCGTTAGCTAACGGTGCAAGGGTGCAACGGTGCAGCCCAAAAATGGAATGCGCCCTGATTGCCCCTACAATGGTTAGGTCGGGCCGGTCCCCCTACAGGGAGATCGTGGATGACAAATGGCAGATACTCCAAACAAATCATCAACAACGGTCATCAAAAAATCGACCCCCGACTATGTTTTGATTAGTTTTCAATGCTCCTCCTGTAAAGGGACAGGCCCGGCTTAAGTCTAGAGTGTCCTGGCGCAGGGCGCTCGGGGGCGTGCCACGTTTTCAGTCTGCAACGTCTGTTTGGGATCAACTGGCCGCCATGGGCAGCGCGCCGACTCCTTCGGAGCCGCACCTACGACCAGAACATCAAAGCTGTCAGTCTCCTGCGCGCGCAGCTCTGTGGAACGGCAGGGGGCCTGGCCCGGGAGCACACTCAAGGCAGAAGCCCGTCCCCGCCAAGCCGGGAGGGCGAGCACGCCCCTCCCGCGCGCCCCCTCGGACAAGACGTGCCACCATTCTTTCGATGTCTGCCCCCCCCCACTCCAGATCCCCGACCTCGCTGTGGACTCCGCCGCGGCCGGCGGCGGAGACATCGGAGCGCGCGGCGATCCCCGCGCGAACATATGGAGAGCGAAGGACGCGGGGGAGACGGCCTGCGCGCCAGAGCTGCACCACCTCTCCAGGCGGGTGTGGGCTGGATAAAAAGAAGAAGACAACGGTCAGGTCAGGTCAGAAGCCTTGCGCCAGACGGCGCGCGAGCAGGGTGAAACAAGACAATTGCACCTGTGAAGGAGCACTTCGGCACTCCATCCAAACCAGTGAGCGGAGCCCTCCATGGGAGGGGCGTCTCGCAAGAAGAAGACAGCGGCATAAGCGTAAACTTTTGACGGTCTGCGCGGATTTCTTGGGTCCGAGCTTGGACTCCCCTCTCTGGCGTGCGGAGCGCGCCATGGGGCGGCGCCGGAGACGCCGCCGGAGGGGCCCGGGCGCGGGATCCAAGAAATCCGCGCGGAGCGCCGAAAGTTTGTTCATGGCGTTTTTCTTCGACTTCGGATGCGTCCCAAGAATTTCAGAATGTATCTAGCGGTCCTGGTTTCTGCGGCCCGTGTGAAACGAACGGGGACCTCGGAAGTCCTGGAAATCTTGGAACGTGTCTTTCTCATGACCTCTTGCTCATCTGATGATGAACAAACTCCAGCACCACCCGCACGATCGGGGCGCCGGCGCAAACTTCAACGCGCCCCCTGCCCCTTATTCAGTGTCGGTGGCATCGCCAGCGGGGTGCAGGGTTTCGACCAGTCGACAGATCGACACTTCGCGGTGCAGCCCGCCAATACAAAATTGGGTGCGCGGGGGGTGTTGACAGAAATCAGCATAAAAGGTGCAGGATGTTGTCCATCAGCCGAACTTCGATCAAGTTCATATAATCAAGCCAGGCGACCCAAGCACGTCGATGCATTTAGTTGTCAGTGACGGGCTCACGTTTCGTGCATTGCGGCCCTCC
>CAUYUJ010022392.1:434675-514675 GCA_963575745.1 Prorocentrum cordatum
GGAGGAGGAGGAGGAGGAGGACGAGGAGGAGGAGGAGGAGGAGGAGGAGGATGAGGATGAGGCGGAGGGAGGAGGAGCGAGAGCAGGAGGAGGAGGAAGAGGAGGAGGAGGAGGAGGAGGAGGAGGAGGGGGAGGAGGAGAAGGAGGGGGACGAGCATGAGGAGGAGGATGAGGAGGATGAGGAGGAGGAGGAGGAAGAGGAGGCCGATGAGGAAAAGGAGGAGGAGGAGCAGGATGAGGAGTAGGATGAGGAGGAGGAGGAGGAGGAGGAGGAGGAGGAGGAATAGCAGGATGAGGAACAACAGGAGGAGGAGGAGGAGGAGGAGGAGGAGGAGGAGGAGGAGGAGGAGCACACTGAGGAGGATGAGGAAGAGGAGGAGGAGGAGATGCTGAGGATGATGAGGAGGAGGAGCAGGAGGAAGAGGAGGAAGAGGAGGAGGAGGAGGAGCAGGAGTAAGAGGAGGAGATGCGGATGAGGAGGATGAGGATGATGAGGGGGAGGAGCAGGATGAGGAGGATGAGGAGGAGGAGGGGCAGAAGGAGGAGGAGGAGGAGGAGAAAGAGGAGGAAGAACAGACGCCACCAAACACGGCCACCAAACAACTCACGAGAGCACGGTTACGCTACCGACTTGCGCAGCCGCTGGCCAGTTTCGTGGCACGCGAGAGCCTCAGGCGGGCCTCGAAGTCGCCATAACGGCAGGACGATGCCTCATGCTCTGCTTTGACCTTAGGGTAGAAGTGATCCTGGGCATGAGGAGGATGAGGACGAGGACGAGGACGAGGACGAGGACGAGGACGATGATGATGATGATGATGATGATGATGATGATGATGAGGAGGAGGAGGAGCATCAGGAGGAGGGAGAGGAGGAGGAGGAGGAGGAGGAGGAGGAGGAGGAGCAGGAGGAAGAGGAGGCGCAGCAGGAGGAGGAGGAGGAGGAGGAATAGGAGGAGGAGGAAGAGGAGGAGGAGGAAGAGGATGAGGAGGAGCAGGAGGAGGAGTCTGGGGAGGAGGAGGAATAGCATGAGGAGGAAAAGCAGAAGGAGGAGGAGGAAGAACAGACGCCATTAAACACGACCACCAAACAACGCACGTCGGCACGGATGCGTTACCGACTTGCGCCGCGGGTGGCCAGCTTCGTGGCACGCGAGAGCCTCAGGCGGGCCTCGAAGTCGCCACAAAGGCAGGAAGAGGTCTTATGCTCTGCTTCGACCTTATGGTAGAAATGATCCTGGGCAGGAGGGGGAGGAGAAGGAGGACGAGGAGGACCAGCAGCAGGAGGGAGAGGAAGGGGAGGAGGAGGAGGAGGAGGAGGAGGAAGAGCAGGAGGAGGAGGAGGAGGAGGAGCTGGAGGAGGAGGAGGAGGAAGAGGAGGAGATGATGATGTTGTTGATGAGATGATGATGATGATGATGATGATGATGATGATGATGATGATGATGATGATGATGATGATGATGATGATGAGGAGGAGGAGGAGGAGGAGGAGGAGGAGAAGCAGGAGGGAGAGGTGGAGGAGGAGCAGCAGCACGAGGAGGAGGAGGAGGAGGAGGAGGAGGAGGAGGAGGAGGAGGCGCCCTCGTGCCGACACCGCAGGCCTGGACGGGCTGCCCAGGCACAGCGCCAGGCGTGCGCGGTGGAGCCGGCACACGAGCCGCGGGCACGTCCCGAAGACCCCCCCCCGTCGAGCCACGCACAGTCACGACGGACAATCCCCCCCCCCCCGTCTTCGGTCTCTGGGGGCCCTCGCGCCGGGTCTCGGGGGCCCTCTCGCAACGGCTCGGGATGGAAGGCGCCGGTCCCGGGGAAAATGGGTCGGGAACTCTGGGAGACGACGCTGTGACCAACTCGTGACGTCGGGGGTCTGGGTCCCGTGTCCATGTCCTCCGCGGCCCAGATACCGGGGCGGGATCCCATGGACACGCCACGGGTGCTTATTCCTCGCGCACAAGCCGAGGAGCTCACGCCGCCAGGCCGTGGGGATGTGAATAGCTGTGCGCACGGGAACGAACTCTCGTCTCCGCCGTTCGGAGGGGGTGGGAGCGGGGAACACGAGGGTCTGGGGACCCTCCAGGGCCCCAAGTCTGGGAGAACTCTGCGATGCAAGCTGGGTGGAAATCTGGATATACTGGAAGTCCTGCTGGCCCCAATCTGATCGCAGCATCTCCAATCTCCCGACCTGATTTCAGACGAACGATCTGTTGGCCAGTGCCCATGCTGCCATCGTGCTACCAGACGGGGCGCTGCGTAAAGAACGAAAGGCCATTTTTGACTACGGAGAGCCTCCACCACCAATAGGTTCCCCTAACTATTTACTAAACGGCCTGAAAGCCAGAGCACCTCCTTTGCCTTATATTTGCCCCATCGTATTTGACGACCACGTCCCAGAAACATTTTCGAACACCAGGAAACATGATCGAAGCAGTGCCTGCCCGACACGCGAGCGAAGCGTCGAACGAATCATCGCCTCCCAGTGCCCGCCACGTGAAAGCCCTCCGATTTTGGTACTTCCCTGGTGCTCGAAATTCGTCCTGGTGGTCCAAGGCCAGAGTAGGTCGGAACATCCTATAACCTTAGCCCAAGGCGGCTCTTCAGCCAGCAGTGGGCGAGAGCAGGGTGAGGGCCGCCGCAAACCCTGGCCGGGGTGGGGGGGCCCGATCCTGCGCGAGCGAGCGCAGCCGGGGGCGGCGCGGAGCCTGCCATGCCGGGCCCACCGAGAGGCCGACCTCGACGGGGCAGAACTGGACCAGAAAGTGAACGTTTTCTTATTCGGCGTTACGAGATTGGGCGGAAGGGGGAGGAGGAGGAGGAGGAGGAGGAGGAGGAGGAGGAGGAGGAGGAGGAGGAGGAGGGAGGAGGAGGAGGAGGGGGGAGGGGGAGGAGGAGGAGGAGGAGGAGGAGGAGGGAGGAGGAGGAGGAGGAGGAGTAGGAGGAGGAGGAGGAGGAGGAGGAGGAGGAGGAGGAGGAGGAGCAGGAGCAGGAGGAGGAGGAGGAGGAGGAGGAACAGGAACAGGAACAGGCTATCCCACGTAGTGGTTCAAGAATTAGAGGGCACGAGAGAGCTGCTCAGCTTGACTGAGAGCTTTCGGCCACAATCCATCATCGAGTCTACTCAAATAAACTCGACGATGGGGGTCAAGCTTATGGGAACATGGTTTCGACAGCCCACGCATGGAAACATGGGCATAGAAACCACAAGCTGGACAAAACCAAACTTTATGGGCCCTCTGGAGCCTCGTAGAATGCGTCTCATGAGCCCAACCCCCCGCAACGTGGAGCCGCCCCCCAGGGGAAGGGCAAGAAACTTATCATTGATGGGAGTGGGAGTGAAACACGGAGACTCATGCCACTCTTTAAGAGTGGCCATAGAGGCCGATCCGAAACATCTGTGACATCTTTGACGAGAGTCATCGAGGCTGTGGGCCGAGGAAAACGCGGCGACGAGACCAGGAGCAGGAGGCCGAGGGGGGGGGCGAGAAGGGCCAGATCTCCTGCCTCCACCTCCCCGCTCCTCGGCCTGCATGGCGTCCAGGGGCGCCCTCAGCAGGCGGTGCCGCACCTGCCAGGCGCGCTTCTCCTCCAGAATAACCTGCCGCCGACGGTCCACAGGGATCTGCGCGCGGGCGGCCGCCTCGTCGGCAAGATGATCGGCAACGACATTGCCTGCAACGATAGCCGACGGAAGCGCACGTGCCACAACCTCAGCGGCCGACAAATGAGAGTTGGTGAAAAGCATGGTAACCTCTCCCCTCCTCTCCTCAAGATGTTCAGAAATACGTAACCATAAATCAGCATCAGCGCCCTCGGGCAACACAGTCTTGCCTCCAAAGAAACCTTTGATCACCGACTCATTGTCAGTCACATAACAAATATGACCAACTGTCGTGCGAAGGGCCAGCTCAAAAGCTAGCAATTCTCCTCGGGGCACTGATTGCCTCGGGCCAGGCAGCCTGCCTGAAGCCGACGCTGACACAGTGAGCGGGAAGCAACTTTCAATGGCGACGACTGCCAGGCCAACACGCCTAAACCTGCTTTCACCGGAAAACTTCCCTCCAGAGGCGTCACCAAAGACCAGGAGCGGGTCCCCAGGGAAACCTCGGCCTAAAGCTCCAGCAGAAATTTCATTACAACCTGTGATCCACCATTCTTCCGTGTCAGGCGGCGGCGGCAGGACTGTAAGAGCAGCTGGCAGAAGGCCGCGAAGCCAAAAAGCAGGCAACGCATCAGCTTGAGTATAAGCCTCTCCGACCAACTCTTGAGATTGCTCGTATGCCAGGGCACCGACATTATCTTCACACCCCCAAGCTCGATGAAACGCCGTCTCTGGGCCCTTGCAACAACGGGAGCAGAGGTCGTCGAAATTCGCATCAAGCTCTGCCTTAATGCGTGCCCTAGGCCAGATTCCCCCAACAGCAATCGTGACCATAAGCTCACTCAACCTCTCTCCTTGCGAAACCAACTTAAGTTGCGAAACGAGCCGACGGTGCGACATGTTATCAACACCATCCTGGACCCCTTCCCCGCACCAATGTTCAGCTGCGCCTCGCCACAACTTAGCCTGAATTGACGCCGTGAAGTCCCGAATAACTGGCTCTGGAGAATCCAAAATCAGGTTCCCCGACAGCCCCTCCTCAGGAAACTTCCAAGCCTCCAAATCTCCAGGAAAATCTGGCGGGGCAATCCAATGATCAGGCGCTACAGGGTCCCATCCAGCTTCCAATAAATACAGCATAACGGCCCCCATAGGCCCTCGCACGTGTCTAGAGCGATGCTGTGGCAAAACTCGCCGAAACGTCTGCAACAGATATGGCCAGGCACGCCTAACTCCAGCGCGAATGGCGGGTCGCAAGATCCATTGCCGCATCCAAAACTCGCAACATAAACGAGGGAAATAAACAGCAGGGTCACCTTGAGGACTCCTAAGGTCCAGCAAAGTGGTAAGACAGCGACCTTTCTTTCCAGACCCACATATAGCCCCCATTTGGCGACGGCAACGAATCATGGACGATCCGAATACTCCATGTATCTGATGGGCATACAGCTGCGCAGCAAAGGTGCCTGCTCTCTCGAGCTTGGCAGTGACAGTATACTTGCGGGTCGCACGAGCAAACCGAAGAACACGAGAATGCATTGCAACACCCTTGACTACACGCTTGGACCTATTGCCTCGAGCATGCCTCCTTCCTCCTCCCAAGTCAGTACCTAAGTATCCCGCCTGGGCCACTGCTGTAACTGAACCACCCGCTCTGGTCAAACGTTTGGCAATGGCCTTCGCATCAGGAATATGCGAACAGATAATAACGGACTTGGGTGAAACACGAAGCTGTACTTCAGCGAGACCACGACAGGTTTCCAACAATCCACGATACAAATCACGCCGAATGCTGGCCCTGGATCCCACCACTCTCTGAGACAAATCATCAATCCATATTCGGGTAGTCATGTTTACATGGGTCGTAGTAATGCGAAGCAGGCTAAAAAAAAAAAAAAAAAAAAAAAAAAAACCATACAACGCGCAAGCCTTGTACCAGAACGTAGTCCCTGGATAATGGACCGAGTCGGGCAAAAGGGTTCGGCGTAAGATCCACTCTGGCCCAACGTGCGAGGGCGCGCGCAGAGCAATAACTCTAAGTAAAGAATAGTTGGAGGAAAGCCTAGACGCAATGCCGTCCTGATAAGCACCACCCACTCAATAGAGTCATAATATCCTTCCACGTCGAGTAAACAGTTCCCCGAGGGAACTCCCAGGGCCCCAGTGACTTCATCTTCTAAAACGCGAGAAAATGCTTCCATAAGGGCCCCGTTGCCTTTGACGGCAGCGTCCCAGGCAGGCTCGTTGGCCTGACTCCATGCCTGGACTATTGGCTCCCTGGCCTTAGACCAAACGCGAGTGAACATGCTCAAGACACCGATTACACGATCCCCCTTCGATTTTTTGGGCAAAAGACGGCCAAGAGCAAGGGGGACCTGGGAAGGCCAAACCAGGGTTTCTTCCACAACAGCGTACAATGCCCGAAGCTCGTCCGGAGCCAAATCAGGTAAACGCTCGAAATCCAGCGGTGTGAGCACGTCTACTCCCGAACCTGCGCGAGGCTTCATAGCATGCGCCGCTGCGCGAATACCTGCTATGTCCAGCGGTTCCAACGGCTCAAGGACTGCAGCAGCGCGCACATCGGCAAAAGCCTGGCAGACTGATTCCTCCTGCAGAGGATGAGGGGCCCACATCTTGATAAATGGCTGAGCTTTCTGATCCACCGTATCCAGGGGATTGCAGTAAACCGAAGTTTCCGAGACCAACTCATCGGACACCGCAGGGTCAGCCCTCATAGATCGATGCAGTGGCCCCTCAGCCTCTTTGGTCATAAACCAGTCCTTGAAACTATCCAGTGAAGAGCGGAGAGCCCTCCGCCTGGTGCGAAGAGCTATCTTCTGTGCCGCAGCTACAAACTTCTGAAGAATGATGGCTGACACTGTGGCCCCTCTTTGCAGAAGCTGAGACCAGGCGTCCCAAGATGGCTCCGACCCAACACGAATCCCCGTGTGGGCCCTGTCTGTGGCCTCTTCTAACAGATGACGAATCGAAGCTCTCAACTGCTCCCTCTGTACAACCCCGTTCCCTTTGGACCTGTGTCCCTGGATCCGTTCCAAGACCACCGCCAACTGCTCCCACCAAGTTGCGGCAAAATTGCTGTGGGGGGAAACTCTTGCTTTGACGGGGTTCGAACCTCCTGGACAACAAACTAATATCCTTGCGAGCGAGAAATACCTGGCAATTGAGTAATGCCGTGATGATCGCACACCGTCGTCTCCACTGCCTTCACCCATGAACCATAAAGGGCTGAAACTGGGCTCACAACATCGGATCCGAGCCTAGCAGCTACTGACGAAGCAAAGGCAGGGGCAGGGAGCGGGGGCGACTGCAGTCCGACTTGAGCGCGAGCATTCACCCACGTCTCGTCGGCAATGCAAAACGGCACACTAGGTTCGGCTCCTTCATCTGTGCCTGAGGGGGGCGGCTCAACACGAACGTCGGGGGGGTCACCTGTAAGGCTCTGAGACGACGATGTGCGATCTTCACCAACATTGCCCCAAGCGATTGACTGAGCATAATGAGGCAAGTGAAATCGCCCGCCCATGATGGGCACGCCGTGCTGGCCAGGTCGGCCCTGATCTGCCTCGCCAGAAGATCTTTCATCCTCTTCTCCCAACGGAGCCGAGGGTGCTTGACCTCCTAGCGACGTCGAATGACGATCGTCAATAAAGTTGAGCTCGTGCGCCCACGGGCCCTCTTCCGAGGGCGCATCAGACAGTGCATCCAAGTCATGAGGCGCGATAACTTCTCTCGCCGCCTGCCGCTCACGATCCTCTCGTGACCAAGCGTCCGAAAAAAGCTTACTGTAATATTCATCACGCCGCTCCGCGAAAGCAGCCTGTTTGACCCTTCGCTGAGCTTTAGCTACTTGCGACTTCGAGCCAGCTGTGGGCCGAGTCGTGGGCCTGGACACCTGGGGCAGCTTTGACGGCAGAACCAGGGCCCGCTGGACCAATTGCTTGCCCGAGGAACGCATCAGAAGCTTAAGACCACAGTGGGTCTTCCAAGGGACCCGAAAAACAGGCTCGACTGAGTGAAAATATGGGGCGGCGGCGGCACTGATGACAGCGAAATCTATGGTCGTGCCCGACTTGCTCGCATTGCAGGTATATTCAGTAGCTGGAAGCACTGGTTGCCCCCCTACACGCGCGAAAAAGCCAGCCTTTCCCAATGCGCTAGCCGACGTGTTAAAGTCCCCAAGGAGAACCCAAGGGAGCTTCAACGCCGCCAAAAACGCCCCGAGTTTAGCAAAACGTTGCATGTTGGAACTAGCCATGCCTACAGAAGTATAAGCGTAAAAAGAGACTAGCACATACGAGTAACCAGTCATATATATATATGTACAGCAGCGAAACCATCAACCGTGAGCTGCCCGTCAAACTGAAACTCCTGGACCCGATCCAACTGATGGCTCAATGAATGTGCTTGCCTGTGTCCAGGCATCAAAATCCACTCACCACCCTCAGTGTCGCGTTCCTGTCCAGCCATCGTGACCGCTCGACCAGTCTTGCGAGCTGGGTTCGCGTGCATTCGAATCTTATCTCTCCGAGCTTTCTTCTGCCACGGGAGAAGGGCAGACCGTGAAACATGAGTCTCTGCTAAAGCTACTACATCGAAAGACTTATCCTGCAAACCAGCTGAGACAAAATCCCAAACCTTATCGCCCATGGACGTAACATTCCCGAACAATACGGCGGAGAACTCAGGCAGAGCAGGACGCTCGCGCGGCTTGAAAGTCACCGCGCCCAGGGACCTCGAGGTCCCTAGTCAAGATGCAACAGCAGAGCCCTCAGAAGGCGGCGCCGCCTGCGCCGCGAGCCGCTGCGCCTCGAACTGCGCGGCGGAGATGCGCTCCGCCTCCGCGGCCACCTTGGCGGCGTGGTCCTCCTGCTGCTTCTGGGTCTGCTCCGTCGTCGGCGGCGGTACTGGCGCTGCATCAGGTTGAGCTTGACCCGACGATGCACCACCAGGTACGTCATCATCAGCGTTGCGACGCTTCTTGGCCAAACGCTCTGAGATGGTGGCCCTCGTAGACCTTGCCCGATCAACCAGCTGAGTGACATCGTCGGCCTTCGACGACAGCGTGGCCTTCTGCGCCTGCAACTCTTCCAGACATTTCTTCAGTGTGTCCCGCTCGTGCGGCTCGCACTCCAGCTCCTCCAAGTTAGCGAATAGTTCATGATCCCACACAATGTCGAACGGCTTCTTATCTGCTGGCTCACCTCCTCCAGGGTCACCACGTGCAGTGTTGACGCCCTCGAGCTTGGCAACCGCAGATGCAGCCTGAGCCCGCACCAGCGTGGCTTCCGCTACTTCACGAGCAAGCCTGGATTCTTTCTCGCGTGCAGCCTCAAGATTCTTTTCCAATCTCATCACGGACGTGACCGCTTGCTGATGGCGATTCTTGGCATCTCTCCAAGCCCCGTCTGCCTGCTGCATGGCCAACACCACGTTGGTACCAGTAGCCGATGCAGCAGTCTTGAGCTTCTTGAGCTGCATCTCCAGGGATGAACGAAGATCTGGATCGGTGGCTGCTTTAAGCGCCGCCTGCAAATGACCAAAAAGAACATCCTGTCCCTTCTGCAGCCCAACTGACCCGCGAGGGGAATGGCCAGGCGTGGAGGAACGAGACCCGCCTTCAGATTTCTCACCAACTGCAAAGGTAACCTGCTTGCGAAGAGCGCTCTTTGGAACCCCTCCTGCAGAACCTCCAGCCGGAACCTGTGGCTGTTTCTTGCCCTTGTAGAGCTTGACTTTCTTTCCGCAAATACATAGCTGGCCACGACTAATCAATCGATCATTGTATTCCTGCGTCCCACAAGACTGACATGTCGACCAGAGCCTCGGACTTGCGAAAGACATCTCGGCTTTCGTCAGCAAAAGTGAAAGGGCTGGACTGTACCCTCTACTAGAGCTGTCCCTCAAGCGCCACGGGGAGGCACCGAGGCGGCCCGAATCTCGCGGCCTCTCCACGGGGGGAGAGGACTTGGTGCTCGGGCCGAAATGGCTTGAGAGGAGGAGGAGGAGGAGGAGGATGGGGGAGGAGGAGGAGAGGGGGTCTGGCTCTGGACCTCCCATGGGGGAGACTCCACCTGCTCGAAGCAGGCGCCCAAGACAGCTAAGATCTTCTCCATGGGGGGGAGGGGGGGTGCGAGGGCCCGCGCCGATCGGCAAAACAATGAAGACGAAAACGATCACAAAACAAACGGCACCACCCTGCCTACGGCCCTCCGTGTTTCGGCGGTGAGCGAGGGGGGGCAATGAGAGGGAGAAAGCCTTCCCAGAAGGCGGCGGGACTTCTCCGAAGCCCTCGCGCCTTCTGACAAGTCTTCTGTGTCTTCGGGGGAAGCTCAGACATCTTCTCAGAAGGCCAGGGGACTTCCGAGTCTTCCGAGGAGGCCTTCTCCTCCTCATTTTCCCCAGGCTCGCCGCCGAAAGTTGATACGGCCCATCGGGGGCCGTGGCGCATACCATGCAAAAACCCACACCAGATTTCCTGATATGCGCTAAGCCCGGTTGGGACGTAGGTGGGGTGGTGTCGGTTGTTTTGTGGCCCGAAAGCAGGACGCTGCCGCAGCGTGGGCAGGATAGGAAGCTGCCGCGCCGCCAGCAAATGTGCCAACTGCATTGGCAGATCTTGCTGCGCATGTGTGCCATATGACGCATGCAGGGTGGCCGCTATTCACATTCGAACTATGCTGGCATGCGCAAGCTGTATCATCGTCGGTTGCCGTGCCACCTGCACAAGCTGCACTCATCAGAGCGTGCCGTGCCTCCGCGTCTATAACCGCACAGTGCACAACTCGCAGGGGGAGACGGGTGCTGGGGGGACCGGGTCCTGGCACCCCCGGGGCAGTCCCCCGGGGATCATAGCGTCCTTCAGGAATACGAATCCATCTCGCTCCAGGACAACCGGTGACGTCGGCTCCCGGTCGGCCAGGCCCTCCAGTGCGTGCGCCTCGCCTAGCTCCGCCGGCTGCGACTCGCCCAGCCTCGGCACGCTGTCCTGCCCGCGGGCGGACCGCGCTCGCAGAACTGGGCCCGGAGGTGCAAGCTCCAAAAACAGCACCAGGGTCACGCCAGTCGACGACCCCATGGGCGTGCTACTGTTGAAGAGGTACGAGGCTGCTGCACAAAGAACGGATGAGTAATACGCGCAGTTTGAAAGATGACGCGCGTGTCACCGATACCATTCAGCCCACCAGAGAGTTCTGAGCAGTCCCGGCCGGGAATTGATTAAGAGGCAACTCCTGCGAGGTCTTCGTTGGAACGGCTCCTGAGACCGACTGAGGGGCCATTAAGCTGGATCGGACCGAAATACGTCAAATACCAACAACTGCATATTGTGCCAGGTTAGCTGAGATTCGATCACATGTCGACCACGGATTTACCAGGCCGATGCCGAATTCAACCTCCGACTTAGGAGGTGCAACTTAAGCAATAAGGAGAAACCGATCAAAGACAGAGGACAGCAATACGCCTCGGGCCGACAAGGTCGACGCACGGCGTTCATCTCTCTCTATATAGATATGTATACATGGATACACACGTGTATACGTATACATATAAATATACATATACATGTACATATATATATATATATATAGATCCCAAACAGCGCTTGCATGTCAGAGTTCTTGCATCTCTCCTACGGAACTGGGCCTGCAAGCCGCTCTGGTCGCCATGTCGCCGCCGTCTCCGCCTCGTCGCCGCCCGTCGCCTGGGCTTGCCGGCCGCTCTGGCTGAGAAACATGCATGCGTTTGTCTAAAACCAAAGCAACGCGCGAAATACACGAAGAGGGAGAGAAAGAGAGAGAGACTGAGAAAGAGAGGGATATATATATATATATATATATATTTATAGAGAGAGAGAGAGAGAGAGAGACAGAACGCGACATGGACGGACGAAAAACGAACAGGGCGCGACAAGAGAGTGGGCCATGACAGACAACTGATCGAGATCTAAAGAGAAAGGGAAAGAGAGGGGGATACATATAGAGAGAGAGAGAGACAGAGAGAGAGAGAGAGAAAAAAAAAAAAGAAAGAAAGAGAGAGAGAGAGAGAGACAGATAAACAACAAACAAAACAAATGACGGATAGAGAAATCGAGAGAGAGAGAGGGCGAGAAAAAGAGAGAGAGAGAGAGAGAGGGGGGGCGTGAGAGGGGCCGAGAGAGCAAATGAAGGCAGATAAAAAAAAAGCCCACCAGCGTAAACAACAGCTGTGGAAGGAAAGGGAAGAGGGCAAAAGGAGCCGGAGAACACAATTCCTGCAAAGCAACGCAACTGGCCCGTGCAATGCCGCACCGATCGCCGGTGAGCGTGCTGAAACCGAGGGTGGGGCGCGGAGGCGGTGGCCCGTTCTGCCGCCAAAACGCGCTCGCCTTCTTCGGCGTCGCCCCCGCCGCTGCCGCCTCGGACCCGCGCGAGCCTTGGCGCAACCGGCGCCCGGAGCCGAGGCCGCGGGGCCAGTGGAGGCCGCAGCCGCGGCCGCACTGCGCCTGCGCTCGCGGCGGGCCAGCCCGCGCGCGCCGCTGGGGAGGGCGGCGCGGCCCCGCGCAACACGAAGGCGGTCGCCGTGGGGATCAGACAAAAGACAAAAAGAAAAGCAGAAAGCAAACAAAGGAACGGGCATCAAACGACGCAAGATACCCAAGATAGTCGAAGAAGGCAACGATGGCTGCGGATATGACTTGAGGGCATCAGCGGGGCCCAGGTTAGGGCGGCCCTCAGGAAACGAGCTCTCTCTCTCTCTCTCTCTTAGAGGCGGAGGCCCATTGGTCGGCCACCCGCCGCGAGCATTCCATGCCGCTGGCGCCGCGGCTGGCGCGGAGGCTGGAGGCGGTGCCGCCAAGGGCGCGAGGGCGGTCGACGCCCAGGCTGCGCGCGGGGCCACCGCGTCTGGAAGCGCCGAGGGCGCTGGCCCCGAACGCTTTCCACTGCCGCCACCGCGCAGGCTGATGAGATCCATGGGGGCCTGCGCGTCGGGAGGCCAAATCGTCGCTTGCGCAGGCCCCTCCCAGGCGAACGCCTCGGCGTGCGCCGTCGGCTTCCCCTGCTGGAGAAGGGCCGTCGACGGGGAGTGCGCGGACGAACTCTGCGGCCTTCCCTCGAGTAGCCGCGCACGCCGGGTTCCGCCGCGCGGTCTTCGCCAGCTGGAAGTAAACCCCCCAAAGCTGCGGGCTCGGCGAGCCCTTCTCGGTGCCTGTTCGCTGGCACGCTATCATGCCAAACGTCGGCTCGGACGGATTCCGAAACTGGTGGCGCTCCAGGTGGCGCATCGCGCTAGCAAGCTCCGAAACGAACGATTCTGATGGGTCCAGCAACACGGGCCACGTGGAGGCGTGTCCACGAAACACTCGTATCTCTGCAGTTTGGCCGTCGGGCGCTTCCCCAAACGCCCCTCCGTCGTCGAGCCGACCAACTCGTGGCTGAACGCCGCCTGCCCGAGCCGCGCCAGCAGCTGGCCAATCTCCGTCGGCGCCCACCTGCAGGAGGCGCCCGAGGAGGGGGGCGGATGGAGGGCGGACGGCGCGCCGCCACCACGAGGTCGGGGAAGAAAGGCTTGCCGTCCAAAGGGCCCTCCGACCCGAGCCCCTCGCGAGGCTCTCCACGAGCGCGCGCGCTTCCGAACTGCAGCTGCTCCGCGGCGCCCTTGGCGGCCCCGTGCGTCCCTGCAGGCGCCGCCGCCGCTTCGCCCGGGGCAGCCTGGGCGCGCCCCGCCACGGCGCCGCGGCGCGACGGGCGGCACCCGCCCGGCGGCCCAGCGGCTCCCTGGGCGCCCCCTCCCCCCGCGCCTCGCGAGGCGATCGGCGGGATAGAAAGTGGAGGATGGGGGATGGGGGGAGGAGGAGGAGGAGGAGGATCGCCCTTCCACCTTCCCCCTGCCCCTCCCGCCCCGCCCCTCCGCGCGCCCCCCCGCGGGCGGGGTGCCACCAATGCAGCGAAACGAGCGCAACGCCATGTCAACTGTAGGCCGCGGGCGGTGAACCGCCAACGCGCGAAACAAACATTCCGCGCAGTCAGGGAAGCGCGGGCGGTGGGCCGCCAAACGCGATGACATATACACGTAAAACTCAATCCGCGGGCGGTGGGCGGTGCGCTGCCACTGCAACCATAAAGCTCAAATCAGCATGTACAAGACGTGGGCGGTGAACCGCCGATGCAATTCACAGCAGAACGCGCTTCGAGGAAATATGTACGCGGTGTGCCGCCAAGGCGCATGGCACTCCCCCCACCATTCCCGCCCCCTCCTTCCTTTCGCCAGGCTGCGCGGGTTGAGCGCGGTGCTGGAATGCCTACTCGGTCGTCTGACGCTTGGGAAACAGCACGCGGCCGACAATCACTTTTGCTTTTTCCTTTTATCGACTTGCAGACGCAAAACCATGATTGTCGGACCTCTCGGATTTAAGCGTGTACCATGTATAAGTATGGTTGTACGCATTTTATATAGGTATGACACATGGGCGCCCTTGACAAACATTTCTGAAGCATGTGTAATAACTCTGCCTGCCTTACTGTTCTGCTTGATGCGGGGGACACTTGCGATATCTTATTTTACTCATCTCACCTACAACTGACCTTCGTGCAAATTGCATGTGAGTTCCAGTGAATCCGCATGGCTTGTAACTGACTTCGTCTCACATATATCACGTATGTCAGCGCCGTCATCAAAAGACCCCCCCCCGAGGGCGGGTTCCGGGGGGAAAACCCACCCAAGCCCCCCCGGAGGGGAGAGTCCAAGGCGAGAGGGGGGTCTGGGAGGAACAAAGCTCAACCCACCCTGAGGGTGGTCTAGGGGGGGGGGGGGTCCGAGAAGAGGTCTTGGAATTGCCACGCTCCACCGCCAATTTCGACACATCCCTCACACGGGCCGTCCACAGAGAGGTTCATCAGCAACGTTGCACGAAGCTGCGAAGGGTTGTCGGTCCTTCGCCAAGCTTACTAAGGCCCCAAGACATGACATGGCCTCCGACGGAACGAAAATTGCAGGAGACCTCCGTCGCGATTTCTCACGAAACGAGAATGGAGGGACAAAAAACCCAATACAGATAAACTCTCGGAGGTCAGCGCTAATCCCACCAGCCGTGTGGGCGTAGGTTGTCTAGGGCGGCTCCTCTTCCAACCCCTTCTTCCCCTTCGGGGAAGGGTTTATCACTCCCACCTCGCCGGCAGCCAACCCGGAACCAGGAGCACTCCATGAGGGCCCCCCCCACACCATCACTGTCACATAACAATATAAAGCGCACTGTGCTTCCAAATTCGGAGCATGCGCAACCAACCCGATGCGGCCCCCCCCACACCATCCCCGTCAAGAAACAATACACAGTACAGTTTGGGGCAAAGTCTGTAGTCATGTTCGTGTGTATTGTTTTTCGACAGGGACGGCGGGGGTATCCGCATATTGCCTGCTGCGCGCAGGGCAACCATCCCTGACAAACACACAATACAAAATACACCTCGCGGCTACATGTGGATAGTGCGTGGCCACCCCGCGATTATTTTCAAGTGGTTTCTGGTTAGGGACGGCGGGGGTGGTGGTGTATGGCCTGCTGTGCGCAGGCCCACCAGACACAATGATGGGCATTGGTTTTCGACAGGGATGGTGGGGGCGCACCTGACGCACTCTGCACGTGTCCCGAATGTGGCGCACCTGGCCCGGCTGGAGGGAACATCTGGCGCATTTGGCGTGCCTGGCACGCTCGGGCCCCAGGGGTGCCTGGCTCGCGTGGCGCGCCTGGCACGTGTGGCGAACCTCGCCCCGGCGTCGCGCACATGGGCTCGGTTTTCGTTCCCAGTAGCTGTCCATCACAAGACGACCGCGGAACATGCTGAGGCTTGGGTGTTACTTCTGTGCTGGGAGGGCGGGTGGGAGTGAGCTAGACGGCTTGCTATCTGGAGGGTGTCTTGACCCTTCCCCCTACCCCCTCCCCTGGACCTGGACGGGGCCGGTCGCGAGCGGTCAGGGCGTCCAAAACGGCCTCGGCAAGGAAGCCGCAATCATTTGTTTTACAAAAGGTTTGGGCCCCATTTTGACCTCTTGGGGGGGGGCTAATTTAAGCTCCCCTCTTCTCTGATCGATGTCCTCCAAGATGGCCCCAAGAAGCGCCCAGGAGGCCCACACACACTGGCTGAAAAGCAGCTGGATTCCTATGTCCAAACTGCTCAAATACTTTAACAAGCCGAGCGCGCCGCCGCCTTGAGCGGTGGCGCCGGCTTCACGCGCGGCCACACGGTCCGCGGACGCGAGTCAACTGCAGTACACGACGGCACGTCGCAGGGTCTGCCGCCCGGCGTGGCAGCGGAGCGAGAGGGGGGGCGCGGAGAGGAGGGCGCTCCTCGCCGGCCGGACTCGTGCAGACGCGACCACCAACACCACCGACGACACCACCACGAGGGGGGGTCGCGGCGGGGGGCGGAGGGGGGTCGTCGAGGTGATCATGCCGTCGACGCTTCGGTCGCCGCCTCCTCGTCTCGCGGACCCCAGCCGCCGCGCCACCCAGAACACGGTCGTCGAGGGGGCCGCCGTCGTCACGACCAGGGCCGCCGTCGCCGGGGAGGGAGTCGTCGTCGACGTCGTCGGTGCCGGCGTCAATGGCGTCGTCGTCGGGGGCGGGGTCGCCGTTGCGCGGGTTGTCGCCAGGGCCGCCGAGGCCGCCGGAAGGGCACCCCCACGCCGCCACCACCGCCGCCGCCGCCGCCTGCGAAGCACCGGCGCACACGACCTCAGTTGGCAGCGGGAGACCCTGGAGGATCTCAAGGCCCAGGCGGCACGCTGCGACTTGCAACTGGGCGCGTCGCTGGGTCGAGGGCCCCGCCGAGCAGGTAATCCAGCCGGACTTAGCCGTTACTCGTGGCTGAGCGGCCCACCACTCTGGCGGGATCTGGAACTCGGCGCTGAAATGGCCCCAAATGGCCCCAAGAGGCCCCCAAGAGGCCCCCAGGAAGCCCCCAAGAGGACCCCAAGCGGCCCCCCGAGGCGCCCCCGAGGCACCCAAGACGCCCAAGAGCCTCCCAGGACCGCCAAGAGACTCCCAAGAGGCCACCAAGAAGTGCTCAAGAGATATCCCAGGAGTCTCCGAGAGGTATCCAAGAGACCTCTGGCCCTTTTGCTTGCCCTCCTCCTCCTCCTGTTCCTCCTTCCTCCTCCTACTCCTTCTCGTCTTCCTCCTCCTCCTCCTCCTCCTACTCTTCCTCCTACTCATCCTATTCATCCTCCTTCTCCCCACTCCCTCATCCATCCATCCAGCCTCCTCCTTCTCCTCCTCCCTTCTTCGAACGGTTCGGCCGTCCCCCTCTTTGCTCCCGCACTTCCCTGATCACCTCACCTCGCCTGGACATCGTTTCTGGATGGGCTGGTGGATCGGCGCTGGACCCCCTCTCTGGCGCGCGGAGCGCGCCAAGGGCGGCGCCAATGGCGCCGCCCAGGGGGGCCAAGCGACGATTCAAGGAACCCGCGCAGAGCTCATAGAAATTCTGTTTACGCAGTTCTCGCTCTTCGACTCCCAGGGCTGCTCGGAGGAGTCTATGAGGGGGGCGTCCAAAAAGGGAGGAGGCGCAAATCATGGCCGCAGGATGTGCGCGGACGAGGGGGGGGGGCCGGAGGACGTAAAGACGAGAGGGCCATGACATCTGGGGAAATCTCATGACCCTGGTCACGATACGGCAGGCTCGTGCGGTGTCGGCGCACGCAGAGGTTTTCGACATAGCATTGAATGCAGTGGAGGCCAGTCCACAAGAAACCCAACCCTGAGATCCCAGGACGTCCATTGATTTTTGGTGTGGGAACGTCACGTTTTCCATCGCAAAATCATCGAAACCCAAGAAACCCAGGGCACCCTGGAGGCAAGCAGGGTGTTTCTTGGCATGGCCCCCCCTGTACGGCAGGTTCGTGTGGTGTCGGCGCACGCAAAGGTTTTCGACATGGCACTGATTTTTACCTAACATCGAAGACTGGTAGGTTTCTAGTGGGCTAAAAACAGCTCACAGATCATTCCACAGGGGGGTCCGGGCAGGTGTTGGGAGTTGCCGGGCGGGTTGAGTCCACCTCGCTTTTCACCAACAGTCACACACTTCGTGCTCTTCGAATTCCCAGAACTCCATTCCCAGGCTCATTCTGAATAACCGGATGCAACAGTCACACACTTCGTGCTCTTCGAGATCCCAGAACGCCATTCCCGGGCCACCTTTAAAATAACCGGATGCAACAGTCACACACTTCGTGCTTTTCGACATCCCAGAACGCCATTCCCGGGCCACATTCTGGAGGGCCGGATGCAACAGTCACACACTTCGTGCTGTTCGAGTTCCCAGAACTCAATTCCCGGGCCACATTCTGGAGGGCCGGATGCAACAGTCACACACTTCGTGCTCTTCGAGTTCCCAGAACTCCATTCCTGGGCCACATTTTGGATGCCCGGAGCCAACTCTAGTCCACTTCCTGGTCTTCGAGTTCCCAGAACTCCATTCCCGGGCCACATTTTGAATAGCCAGACGCTTCATTGTCCTTCCGCCACAGCCGTGTTTGGTTCAGGACTTGCTAGTGACACTGCAGTCCACTGCATTCAATCGTGCCACTGCATTCATTCACTGCAGTCCACTGAGTTTCGATTGCAATGGCGTTCCCCTGGCCGTACCCCCATATCCAACGTTCATCCGCAGCCTCTGCTCCGCGAGGCTCGTCCGAAGTGTCGCCGCCTCGCGGTGCTTCTCAGCCTGCGCCGCCTCGCGGTGCTTCTCAGCCTGCGGAGGAAGGTGGACAGACGCCTGGTTCTGGCGCTGTGCAGCCTGCGTCTTTCACGGTCGCCTCGTTCAATTTCGGGTTCGAGCAGGGCATGATGACTGGTAAGCAGGCGGCCACTCACTGCGCTAACTTCGGAAGGGTGTGCGCCACGATAGTGGAGACCGCTGATGCTGATATTGTCTGTGGCTGCGAGGTCGGTGCGTTCCGTGAAGGCTTTCGCCGAGCAGGGATCAACGTGACAGAGATCCTCAGTAAGCCTTTCGGTGATGGCATTCGCTTCTCGGAGGTCGACAACTACTTGACTCTCTGGGGCTTCCGCGGTGCTTCTCAGCCTGCGGAACTGACTCTGTGCGAAGACAGCAAAGTTTACAGGCCTCCTAGCGGCCGAGAGATTGATGCTGTTATTTCACATTTTGAGGTGAACAAACCAGGCCATGACAAGTTCCACGTGGTGATCGCCAACATGCACATCGTGTGCGGCAAGAAACCGCCGACCATCCAGACTCGAAAGCGGACAGTTCGCCATCTCCGCTTGCACCTGGACTGCATGGCTCAGATTCTCAATGCTTCGGAGCCGCACGTGCCAGTCGTTCTGCTTGTAGTCGGCGACGACAACCTGACTTTCCAGGAGGCGCGGGAGGCTTACCAGCGCCAGCAGAACGACGAGAAGCTCTGGGAGGTCCATGCCACTCCGGCCGACCTCAAAGGCGACCACGTCGCGGTCTGCGGAGCAGTCGCCCGTTTCTGCTCCATTGCCGTTGGCGCGTCTTTTACGGATCGTGGCATGCGCAACGACGCACACGATGCGGTGGCGGTTGTGCTCACTCTCCCTGGTGCTATTCAGCCTGGGGAGAGCAAGAGGCGGAAGATTGTCGTCGAAAACGTCTCCGACGCCGACGTCAGCGTACAGGCGGACGCCGAGTCTTCTGTGCATTGGGATCGGTCGCCGAGTTCTACTCCTCCGCTTTCACCGACTTCACCGGGTGATCCCGACTACGTCGAGGATGTCGTTCAAAATCGCGCGAACGACTTGCACAGGGAGCTGAGGCAGCTTTGGGACGAAAGGTACGACGAGGAGTACGATCCGAAAGTCCTCATCATCTCAGTCTCTTGCTTTTCAAAAAGAGGAAGTCCACGGAGCCAGCGGACACTGATCCAGCTGGCGCTCCTCAGCCTGGCTCGGAATATGACACGGCCTTTGCGTCTCAGGAGGAGACTGGCCGAGCCATTCTCTCTGTCCTTAAGCTTCGACATGACTTTCTGCGGAGCAAGAACATCGACGACATGCGCTACGTTCTCACGGAGCCTGAGCGCCAGGAATTGGTCAGAGTAGCTCGCGACCAGTACGAGCAGTCGCGGCAGCAGCGTGCGCTTCAGGAACGGGATGTCGAAAAGGGAAAAGCGAGAGGCAAGTCTGCGCCACAAGGGGGCCATGCGGTTCCGCAGGGTCCTAACAAAGGGCCAGGCGGTAAGAAAGGTTCTCACGGTGCTTCTCAGCCTGCGGGAAAAGGTGGCCAGGCCAAGGGTGCAGGTCTGGGTAGCGTCGCCAAGTTTGTGAAAGACCAGAAGCGTAAGCGGTGGCATCGCCATTTGCAACGTGTGGCCGGTACCAAACAGATCTGGGAGGTGCTGGCCTTCTCAGGGCGCTTCGACGTTGATTGGCTAACGCAAGCGTTGCAAGCTGATCACAGTGAGGGCCGTGATGCAGCAGTTCCCGAGGAAGCTCTGCGGGAACAGCGGCGCCGTCTGCACCACCAGAAGGCCGAAGCCATCGCGCGCTACAACGAGGGGGAGCGGCTTTCCCGCCATCGCGAAGAGGTCCGTCGTGTCGGCGCTCTTCCGTCTGCCCAGGCTGGCCAGCCAAAGCCGAACTTCACGCGCAGGCAGCTGGACGTGTTGCAGATGTTTGAGAGCGGAGAGCTGCTTCAAATCCGCAACCAAGCGATTCTGGCGTTGGGGCACGGCCGTCTGCGCAGGGCCGGAGGCGACTACCTTGACATCGGCGGCAGCACGGGCGGTGGCTCCAGGCGCATCATCGATTCTTGGCAGCCGCCGGACTGGCGTGACTTCCTCCAAGACGATCAGGACATCTGAGTTTTGCAAGTCTCCCTGCCCGCGGTGCTTCTCAGCCTGCGGTCTGCCGCTCTCCAGCTGCGGTCTCGAGCAGTAGTGTTCGAAAGCATGCGAGTTCCTGCGGTGCTTCTCAGCCTGCAGGTTTCGCAGCTTGCGCTCTGCAGTACAAGTGCTTTTCAGCATGCGACATCCTGCGGTGCTTCTCAGCCTGCAGGGTTCGCAGCGTGCGGTTTGCAATGCATTCCTTTTCAGTATGCGAGTTCCTGCGGTGTTTCTCAGGCTGCAGGGCTCCGAGGCTCTTCGCTTCGATGCCAATGTTTTCAGACACCGTAGCTCCGTTCCGTAAACATCTTCCAAGAGCCGCTCGCAACCTTTTGCAGCTGGCGGTCTGCAGACGTAGTCTGTCTCAGCATGCGAGCTCCCGCACGCTTCGCCGGCTTTTGCTGCGCGGACAATTTTCTCACACACGTCAGCGCCGTTTGTAGGCGTCAGAAAAACATGTATACATTCACGAAGGGCTCAGTCTGTATATCGTCACATCATTACATACGCAGTCGTCGAACACATCGGTGTACATTCAGTTGATAACAGTGTTCTGATGGGTACGCTTCGTTCTAAAAACGTTGATAGCAGTGTCTCGTTTGCGGACAACTCATTGTATATCAACTCACTGATGCCGAGTTTCCTTTCACCATAAGTGAATGCATACCAGTGTATGTTGGTTACTACAAATGTGGGTTCCTACAACCGACTTCATGATCGCTATCATCATCGCAGATTTATTTCACTCATCCTCATTACCATGACTGGTTCACGTTGGCCTGCGGTGCTTCTCAGCCTGCAGTTCCTTTCGTTACACTGTAGTTGAATCCGGTCATGGCAGTGACTCGTTTAAAGACAACTTTAGTATTGGTGGAAGTGTCGATCGCAGCGTTTCTTTTAAATTATACAAGCGTTGATAGCAGTGTCTCGTTTGTGGACAACTCATTATATATCAACTCATTCATACAGAGTTTCCTTTTCGCAGCAAGTGAATGCACAGCAGTGTATCTTCATTACTGGCCCCCACTCCATTATCACTATCATCATCAACGATTTCCTGCACGCGTGTGCGCGGCGGTCGCCAGAAGTGTATAGTTTGCAGAGACTTCTCGTATTGATAGCCATGGGTCACTTCAGACTGAAATCATTTGTGATCTTCTTTTATTGGAAGTTGAATCGGTTGATGGCAGTGCCTCGTTTAAACTCCACATTGGTATTGCTAGTAGTGTCAATGCCAGCGTTTCTTTTTAATTGTGCAAGCGTTGATAGCAGTGTCTCGTTTGTGGTTAGTTATAACAGCGTTGATAGCAGTGTCTCGTTTGCGGACACCTCATTGTACATCAACTCGCTGATACCGGGTTTCCTATCATCACCATCATCATCATCCTTAACCTCCTCGTAGCCATTTTGCTTAGAGCTGTCCTGTTCTGTACATGCCTTGCGCCGTGTGACCACGTGGCGCGGTGCTTCTCAGCCTGCGTGGTTCTTCCTGGTGCTCCTCGGTGTAGTAGCCATGGTGAAGAAATTCCTTTTGAAAACGAAAAAAGGTGTGACCAGGAGGTTTTTACCCGCGGTCGTTCCCACCATGGAGAAGAAAGACTTGGCCACCCCGAGGAGCAATGTCACAATGCCAGCACGCGGCAAGGCATCGCCCCCGCCACCCCCGGCCCCGTGCGATGGCCCGTGGGAGATTCTGCCGGATCCGCCCGCACCGACTCCTCAGCCAGGTGTCGACGTGGTCTTTGAGCAGGCTCACCTCGAAGACATCCGCCGTACACCAGGGATGGGCGGCAAGACCGCCTGCCAGTGGCAGCGCGCGCTGCGCGCCGAGTGCATTGTCAACAACTTGTCGTTCAAAGACGTAACAAACGACCCGTCCTACGACTGGAAGCAACTGCTTCGGTCTGCCGCTCCGGGTTTCGCTGAGCGCATAATCGGGCAGGGCATCGCCCAGGTTCTCTTTCGCATCATCGAGACAGAGCGCGACCCTAACTACTCCAACACGGATGGCCACGGCAGGCACTTCTTCGAGTTCCGTCGTGCAGACGGTTCAGCCATGCGCCTGCATTACCATAAGAACGGCCGACCCGATGAGCCCACCTATGTCGGTCCACCACGCGCCGTTGCTCAGCCTGCCGTGCCTGAGCCTGGCGCTGCTCAGCCTCATGTTCCTCGTGGCGGCGCTGCTCAGACTGCCGTGCCTGACGGTGGCGCTGCTCAGCCTGCCGAGACTGGCGGTGATGCCCCACTGCTCTTCACACAGGAGCACCTGCAAGAGGCAGCCTGCTCGCGCCAGATTGTGGGCCGCGACGAAGCCAGCGCCGCTCTCCAATCGCTGTTGCACTACCACCATGGCGAGACTGCCCCAGGTGCTGTTGACATCACCGATGGCTCAGCATTTGACTGGCTTCGATGGGTGGCACATATCGAAGGTGCGCGCGACGTCATCCGCAATGGCGTCCACAGGGTCTACGCTGTCCGCTGGAATCCGCACTGGGCTCCAGAGGCCGTCTTCTGCTACGGCAACAACACGTACAGCACACTGGTGCCCCGCAACACGCGATACACAGGCTCGTGGAGCCACGCGCGAATTGTGACTCACCGGAACGCCAATTGGGTGACCGAGCCGTTGCTATCTGCGGCCCCTGTGGCAGCTACGCCGTGGCTGGTGTTGCGGGATCAAATAACCTGGGAGTGATCTCTGGCAAACGAGATGTGGTGCTTCTCAGCCTGCACTCATGTGACACGCAATGCCGTGCCCTGCAATCGCGTGGTGCTTCTCAGCCTGCACTCGCGCGGTGCTTCTCAGCCTGCGCCTCCTCGATGCTAGCCTGAGCCTCAGCCTGCACTCGCGCGGTCGCCGTGCTTCTCAGCCTGCGACCTTCCGCGGTGCTTCTCAGCCTGCAGGTTGTGCCGGCTGTCCGCTTCACACGCCGCTCCTCAGTGCGCTCCTCTTCCGTTTGCGACATGTCTTCGAAGTGTTGGTTGGGAGCCGAGAAGGACAGGGAAAAAATCAAACTAGCGCGGTCATCATCCCATCGTCGTCCTCAATCATCGCATCAACATCATCAATGGTTTCGCCGAGCACTTGTCCGATGTGGCGGCGGCCATACCCACGGCCGACCCACTGATTCCTTCTCCAAGGCATCCGCCGTATTTGACTGTTACCACTACACCCACTGCAACTACATTTCACTGTTACCACTACTGCCATCCACCCACTCCAACTATACTTCACTTCGCTGTTACCACCACACCCACTACAACTACACTTCACTCGTTCACTCCCGCCAAATACAACTACTACTTCACTGTTACCACTACTACCATCAGTACTACTTTTACTGCTACTACTTCCCGCCTAGTCGTAGTAGTACTCGTACGCCTCTCCTCCTCCTTCTACTCGTACGCCTCTCCTCCTCCTTTTTCTTCTCTCATCGACGTCAGAACCCTTGCCTCCTATGACGTCCTCCGCTGGCCTGGGTGGTCTACTCAGGTCGCGGAGGGGGATAGGGGGGGGGTCGTTGCCATGGCTGGTTCCCTCGAATGGACGACGGAGACGGGGGGGTGCACCGTTCCCCCTCGTTTAAACTCCACTTTGGTATTGCTAGTAGTGTCAATGCCAGCGTTTCTTTTTAATTGTGCAAGCGTTGATAGCAGTGTCTCGTTTGTGGTTAGTTATAACAGCGTTGATAGCAGTGTCTCGTTTGCGGACACCTCATTGTACATCAACTCGCTGATACCGGGTTCCCTATCATCACCATCATCATCATCCTTAACCTCCTCGTAGCAATTTTGCTTAGAGCTGTCCTGTTCTGTACATGCCTTGCGCCGTGTGACCACGTGGCGCGGTGCTTCTCAGCCTGCGTGGTTCTTCCTGGTGCTCCTCGGCGTAGTAGCCATGGTGAAGAAATTCCTTTTGAAAACGAAAAAAGGTGTGACCAGCAGGTTTTTACCCGCGGTCGTTCCCACCATGGAGAAGAAAGACTTGGCCACCCCGAGGAGTATTTCGTTTTCGTTGGGTTCTGCTTTGAGACATCTCCATACTTATTTAATTGTTTCGGGAATGTTGTTCTGCGGGATTCTGGTTCATTACAGTTTTTTTGTTGTGTGTTCATTTTTCGGAAACATCGTTAATTACTTGGAAACTCCCGGGACAGCTTTCGACAGAGGGGTTGACCGAAATCATTTTGGACAACTGCTCATTATCTATTTCGGATTGCGGATTTCAGGTCGCCGCCGTGCTGCGAGGAGAACGACTAGGCGCTCCAAGTACAATCGTTCTGTGAAAGTGTCGCTGCAGTTCAATGTCATATCTTCATTGTTACTGGGCCTAAAGACAGCAAGGAACAGGTATGAGCGGTGCTTGCTCAGAGATGCCGTCGCTCGCTCCCGCATGCGGAGCTTTGCTCCGCCTTCGAACTCAGAAGTTCCATTCGCATGTGGGGCATGTGCAGCTAAGCAAACGCGTGATTGCATATGCTCGGGCATAGCATCAATGCACGGGTGTGTGAATGACAAGCTCTTGTCCGAATTCGTTTCAGGTGTTCGATCGCCAGACAACCCTGTATATCAACCATATGACCCTGACGATCAACGCAAATTACAGGAAACTCTGGAGCATGGTGCCGCGGTGCTTCTCAGCCTGCGAGGTTCGCGCAGCATGAGTGTTCTGGTACGTTCCCGCCACCTTGTGCGCATGATTTACATTGCTGCCATGACGGGCTTGGCAGCGACCGTGGATGCTGCAGCGCCATACCTTGCTCAGAACGATTTCAGAGGCCTCAGGCGCTACCTTGATACTGCGGAGGTAGTGCACCGTGGCGGCCAACATCCTGGGAAGATTTGTCGCGGCAACCTGGCAGTGCAGCTTGTTCAGTTCATGCGCGTCGCGGGGAACAAGATGGCGCGTTTGCTCTCGTCGTGCACGGCTTCCCTGCAGACTGTTCGGCGGCGACAGGTGCTTCTCAGTCTTGCCAAACTAGTCTTCCAACTCGCGAACAAGCGCGGATTCGAGGTCGATGGCTGTGGAGCATACAAATGCAAGCGAATTCTGGAAATCACCTTGCTGGCTGGGCTCAGTTCCAAACTGACATTGCCACACTTGCTGCCTGGTGACCTTTGCGCTTTGTCTGGTTCGTGGCCGGTTCCAAGCGGATCGCGCCTTGGCTTGAGAAAAATCATGCCCGGCATGACTTCGAAGATTCGGGAGCAACAGGCTTTGAAAGCGATCTCTTTGACACTCGGCTCCGGCGGTAATGGCAAGTCGGTACCTGTTTGCACTATATCTGCAATGTTGTGCTTTTGGAACGAGCATAAGAATAACGTCCTGCAGTGGGTGCAGGAGTGGGTGCCCAAGATGCGGCCGCACTAGGCAGCGAGTTCCTCAAGCCTTGTTCGTTTGCCTGCGGTGCTTCTCAGCCTGCCATGCTGCTCAGTCTGCGTGTATGCTCATGAACAGCATTCTCTCCTGTGGCCACATCTCGATCTTCCTTAAACATGCAGGTGCTGATGGGGCAGCGCCGATCCGTATTGACTTGGAAAAGGACAAAAAAGATTGGAAAGAGTGAGGACACATCAGTGCGTTTGGCAACCTAAACACAGACTGTCTGTCTGTGCTTAAGTTGCCAAGCGCAGACTGTCTGTGACATCACAAAACACTACAGTACACCACACAGCACACACATCACATCCATCCAGTCACGCACACATACAGCAACACGCTTTCTCGACTCCACAGGGGGGGTGCTTCGTGGAGGCATCACTTGTAACTTTGAAATTCTGTAATCATTGCCGTTCTGGTTCAAAGAACTTGGATTGCAGGAGTTCGAGGCAAAAGCGAGCCTTGTCCGCATCCGCTCACCCAGTCTCACCGTGCCGTGCACGGTGCTTCTCAGCCTGTGTCACTGTGCGCTCCACGGTGATCCTCCGGGTGAGCTACCATGGCTGCTGCTGCAGAACAGCCGACGTCTCCACTGGGTTTTCTCACGAAGAGCAGCGCCAAAACCCAAGACTTCCTTGTCCGAGTATACAAGCCCAGGGAGATCAAGTACTCGTACAAGAGCAGGAACAATGGCCAGCTAGTCCATGCAAACCGATTCACATGCATTCTGCTTGGCACAGACTCAGAGCACTATTGTGAGGCCATCCTCAAAGGAACTCCAGCAGAAGTCCAAGCTGCTCTGAAAAAGTTCCCTCCGATGACGGCGTGGAAACTCTCCAGCGTCGGCCTGGACAGTCGGCAGCAGGACGCTTTTGTGCATACGTCTGTTCGTGTCGTGGTCGACCTCAAGCGCACAACCTGCACTCCAGTGCTCAAAAGCTCTCCGGAGGAGACCTCCTTGGCATCGGCGCCGGCTCCAGCGACTACAGTGGCAGACATGATGAACATCAAATCGCAGCGTTGCTTCGATGTCATGGCTGTGGTTCATTCTGTTTCAGAAACCCGCACTCCCGCTGGCCACCCTCCAGTGGCAAGTGTACATCTGGTCGACGGCACACAGACGAGTAACTCCAAGACAGCGGAGGCTGTGATTGCAGTCTGGGGATCCACCAACATAGAGCTTTGTCGCTCTCACAAAGGACAACCGCTGCTGTTTCTCAACGTGGCGGGCAAATTCGACGGCAAACTGGAGCTGAACTTGTCGCAAGATCGCGTGGTGGATTCCGCATGCTCTTGTCCCAGAATGACTCAACTACACGACTTAGCAGCCACTCAAGACTTCGCGATGGACCGGGAGCAGCTGACCACCGCTCATGCGGGTACATGGGATCCAGACCAGGCTTCGCAGATTCTCACCGGAGAAGCACTCCTCTCCTGCTGTGCCTTTCTGGCTATGGCGTCGGATGATCCGAATGCAAACTTGCCACTCTTGTTGCAGGTCAATGGGATGAGGCTTGAGGAACCGGAGCCAGCCGACTCTGTGGTGGAGAACACAGGCGAGCGCGTCTTCTTTACGACTACTGCTCGTGATTTCAGTGGCTCGTGCAAAGTCGGCGTATCCCAAGCGGCAGCCTTCGCCTTGACTGGCATTGATAGCATGCAAGAATTCAAAAAAGTTCACGACGAGAAAGCTATCTCCTTCCCTCCACTGAGCAATTGTCGCATCATACGACGCGTGCGCAATGTGGCTGCGAATGCACAGGATGACACACCTCAACGGACTTTCGTCAACACGACTGTGGTGGCCGTTTCACCGCTTCAGATATCGCACGCCCCGAATACGTCTTACAATGTCGTCTTGGAGATCCTGAAGCAGTGCCGCGAGAGCCAGGATGCAATGCTCGCGGCACAGCTCTCTGAGATACGGTCTTGTCCCTTCTACGGCATGCGCGTGCAGTACTCACCAGCGGGTGGCGGGGGTGACGCTTCTCAGCTTACCCGGAACTGCCACTTGGCAGTCGTTCTCGTTCGTACCACGCAGAAGTCTCGGTGCGTATCCACTGCGGCTGGCTTCGTCGTGTCCACACCAGGTGTCACGGACGCTTCTGACGGTGAGTCTTCCCACTCAGTGACGATTCACGGACACTGCTCAGTTGACAACTTGCTCTCGTTCAAAATGGATCCGCCCAACCGAGCGAAGCACAGAGTCTGCTTGTTGCTCATTACTGGCTGTTCAAAAGATGGCATGACGGTGCACAGCGTGACCCACATTGACGACTCCGTCGTGTCTGAGGCGCAGTACTTCATTAAAAAATTGAGAACACTGGGGATGCGCACAGAGCTTCAGCAATCAGGCGAGCATAAGCGGATGAATGAGTGGAGCACGACGCCGGAATCCGCCAAGAAGTGCCGCATTCTTGAAAGCCACCCCTCAGGAGAAAGCTTGAGGTGAGCTTTCTCCTGTCTTGTCAGCGATGCTTCTCAGCTTGCTGGACATGGCAAGCGTCTTTGTCCTGCGCCTTGCGGGATGCCAACTAGGTTTGCCTCAAACATATCGTTTGGTAGTTTCGTTGTTTATGCGGTGCTTCTCAGCCTGCACTATTTACTGTTGTGGCGTCTGGTGCAAGAGTAGTGTTTGCGGCCTGCATTCCTCCTCAGCCTGCCCTGGTTCCCTTGAGAGTGCCTGCACAGAGTTTCGGTCTGTGCTCAGGTTGCCCAACGGATTGATTCACGTTCGCCTGCGGTCCTTCTCAGCCTGCACTTCCTTTGCTACAAGCGCCTGTTCTGCAGTCGTTCAAAGTGTCTCGTTTACAGAGAATTTCCGTGTTTGAGAAAAAACATTTCTGCATGTGTTCCATTGGAATCTAAATCAGGTCATGGCCGTGCTTCATTGCAAGACAACCCCCATGTTCGTAGCAGTGTCGATATCAGACGTTCGTTCAGTTATAAAAGCGTTGATAGCAGTGTCTCGTTTTCGGACGCCTCATTGTATATCAACTCTGGCTGTGCCTCATTTCAAGACACCTCCCATGTGCGTAGCAGTGTCGGTATCAGAGGTTCCTCCAGTTATAAAAGCGTTGATAGCAGTGTCTCGTTTTCGGACACCTCATTGTATATCAACTCATTGATACCGAGTTTCCTTTCAGCATACGTCAATGCATAGCAGTTTATCTTACTTACTGGAACCGCCTCCATCTTCACTATCATCACGACTGGTTCACGTTGGCCTGCGGTGCTTCTCAGCCTGCAGATCTTTTGCGACCTCATCATCGCCATTGATCATCATCACCATCAACATCACTGATTCACATCATCACCATCACCAACATCCTCCACAACGAATTTCCCTCATCACCATCATCATCATCAATGTCTCCGTAGCCATCTTGCCTAGAGCTATCCTTACAAAGGAACTTTCCAGCACCCACTGCACACAGTAATGCCGCGGCATGCTGGTAGCTCTCGGTCTGGGCGCCATGCTCCTGACGTTTCTGCACCCAACAGCGGTGCTCCTCAGCCTGCTGCAGTGAGCAGTGCCCCTCCTCAGCGTGCTGTGTTGAGCGGTTCTGTCCAAAGGATTGTTGACCTGGTGAAGCAGTTCGGTCGTATACCGAAGCAACAGAAAGGAACGTCCGAGGAAGTGCGAGCTGAAAACAAGTTGGCCAAACGTTTCTCCGACCACCGCGACAGCATTCCTAATGACGTTATGTTAGAGTTGCAAGCCCTCGAATGCGCCACGCCTTCAGAGTCAGCCGCTGTCAGCGCTGCCCTTCAGCGTTCTGCATTAAGCGGATCTCTGCAAACGCTCGTCGAGGACGTGAAGCAGTTCGGTCGTATACCGATACGAAATATCGGAACGTCTGAGGAAGCACGAGCCGAAAACACCTTGGCCAGACGTTTCTTCAGGCACTGCGAGAGCATTCCTAATGACGTGATGTTGGAATTGCAAGAACTCGAGGGGTCACGCGCCGTCAGCGCCGAGGAGTTCAAGCGGAAGCAGAAGACCGATGAGATCCTGCAGAATGTGCGCGAATTCGGCAGCTGGCCGAAGGAGAGCGCTCAACGCCCGCTTGCAGAGCGGCAGTTGGCTTGGCACATCCGAAAAACACGGAAGGCCAAGCATTTCTCACCGGAGCAGGAGGCCGAGCTTCAAACTCTGCAGCAGGCGGATACGAAGTCCGACGGGCTCATGCAGCAGACGAAGATCGAGGAGGTCATGCAGCAGGTGCGAGACCTCGGCCGCTTTCCGAAAGAGTCCGCCGGGCGTAGTGTTGCAGAGCGGCAACTAGGCTGGCTAGTTCGGAAAGGATTGAAGGCCAAGCAGTTCTCTCCCGAGCAGGAGGCCGAGCTCCAGGCACTCCAGCAGGCGGAAAGCGATGGCAAAACAATGCTTCGCATCGCGGAGGCGGAGGAAAGGCCAAACCCCATGGAAGGGTTCGCTGAGGAGGCGGGGAACAGGATCGACCAGGATCTGCTGCTGCTGGAGAGTGGCATTCGTAACAAGGCAATCCTGCGGCGCCTGGCCACCTACAAAGAGCTTGTGTCCAGCCGCGGTGCTCCTCAGCCTGCGCAGCACAGGGAATTTGCGCAGAGGTACGCGGAGCGAGTGCGGAGAGCGTTGGCTGCTCCCGCGGGGAAGAGCTGCTACGTCCCCGGCGGCGAAGTAGAGGGGAACCAGTTGCGCGTTTTCTCTAACCGTGCAGTCATGACGGGACCGCTCGTCTGCCAGCTCTGCGACTGCGATTTCTTAATAGAAGAGGACTTTGCGCGGCATAAGCAGTGCAACCACGCCGGCGAGGCAGAATACCGCAAACGGGTGCTGTACCTGATGGCACACGCTGGCTGCAGGCCGATAGCCGCTCAAGAGAAGAGGATCATGGTGCAGAATTTTGCTTTCTTCCAACAGTTCTGTCACCCTGGCAGCAAGTCCAACCGCTTCTCGGGCGGCGAGGCGGTGCCCCGAAGCGAGGCAGCCTGCGTAGTCTGTGCGCAGAAAGACTACCTGGAGCATCGCCACAAACTCAGCCTGTTTGGAGCAGTGCCGGAGGAGCGTGTCTTTGAGCACTGCGCCGACTCAGCAAGCGATCGTGATGACCTATCCGATGGCGAGGCAGATGCTCCACCCAAGCGTGCTCTGGTGAAGCACCGCGGGGTGTACTACTTGCAGTCCCCGGAGCTCGTGCAGAAGCTCCTGGACGTGGACAGGTACAGGCAGCGGTGGCCACTGATCCCGTGCGAACAGCTGCACGCGTCCAGCGTTCAGCATCCGGAGCACCCAGAGTGGCGGTGGCTGCTGCACTCCCGCCGAGTCCCTGTGGTTGCACCACCAGAAGCAACGGCGGGAACCTGCGGTGCTTCTCAGCCTGCTGCCGACAGGTCCGGCGGAGCTTCTCAGCCTGCGGACGAGAGGCCTCCGTGCGCAGGAGTGGGAGATGCCAGCGCGTTGGTGTGGGTCTGTTGGGATTGCCTCAATGACCTGTGCGCCAAGAAACCGAAGATGCCGCTAAACGCCCTGGTCAACGACAACTGGATCGGCCGGGAGCTCATGCTCGTCCGCAACGCTTCGAAAGCTACTAAGATGCTGGCGCCCCTTGGCCGATGCTGTTGGAAGCAAGTCCGCCTCGGCAAGGGCGCTCCGGATGTCCAGCAGAAAGGCATCTCGGGCAACACTATCCTCTTCGCCCAGCCCACGGCGCAAATCCCGACCATGGAGCTGCCCCCGGAGCAGGGCGCGCTTGTGGACTCTCTGAACATCGTTTTCTCGGGCGCCGCGCACAAACTCCACAAGGCGTACTGGGCAACAGTCAAGCGCGGCGAGTATATGCAGATCGTGAGGGAGCGCAAGCAGCAGTGCGCAACCTTTTCCGAGGTATCCGTCCGGGAGGATGTTGCCCCGACACGGCTGCCGGAGGACGGCGTGCCCGACCACATCCAAGCCTGTCTGCAACCAGTGGACGGTGCGGACAAAGCCCCGGTACGTCTGTTGGGGCCAGCATCCAGGGCGCCGGAAGTGGGCAGAGACGACGAGGCGGGAGACGAGTCTGACGAGTCTGACGAGGAGAAAGACGGAGAAGCAGCAGAACAGCCTGACATGGCCTACCTGCATGAAAATGTGGCAGAGTTCACAGTTGCAGTGGATCCAGTGCATGACATCGCTCCAGTCCGAATGATGCAAGCACTGCAAGGCACGCTGGTGGCGCTGCAGGAGCAGGCAGCACGCATCGCCAAGAACGAGGTGACACCGACAGTGGCAGACAGCAGCGGTGCTCTTCAGCCTGTTGCCGACGAGGGCGGCAGGCATACGATGCGCAGCATGGTTCTCGATGTGCAGAGTGCTGCTCGTTCGTTCGACGAGCGAGCGCAGGTGGCGCTGGAGAAAGCGCAAGCAGGAGCAGACGCGTGCAGGGCTGTGGGCCCGCACTCTTTATCGGTGCCTACGCAGAAACCCTTGAGTTCTTTCGACAGCAGGTCTTGGCCGGCGTGCTACACAGAGTTCTGGTTCGGGGACGGCGCGCCGAACCTCGAGCGGGAGCGGCCCATGCTGTTCGAACAGGTCTTCCCCAGGAATACTACTTATGCTACCAGTGTTGATAGAGGAGTCGATCCAGTGATAGCAGTGTGTCGTTTGGACCTACATGTGTTGATAGCAGTGTCTCGTTTGGACCTACATCCATTGATCGCAGTGTCTTGTTTGTACCTACGTGCGTTGATAGCAGTGTCTCGTTTGGACCTACATGTGTTGATAACAGTGTTTCGTTTGGATCTACACCCACTGATACCACTGTCTCGTTTGGACCTACATGTGTCGATAGCAGTATCTCGTTTGGACCTACACATGTTGATAGCAGTGTCTCGTTTGGACCTACATCCATTGAAAGCACTGTTCCGTTTGAACCTACATGTGTTGATAGCAGTGTCTCGTTTGGACTTACATGTGTTGATAGCAGTGTCTCGTTTGGACATACATCGATTGATAACAAGGTTGCGTTTGGGCAGCGTCTCCTCTGGATCTACATGTGTTGTTAGCAGTGTCTCGTTTGGACCTACATGTGTTGATAGCAGTCTCCTTTGGACCTACATCCATTGATAGCAGTGTCTTGTTTGTACCTACATGCGTTGATAGCAGTGTCTCGTTTGGACCTACACGTGTTGATAGCAGGGTTTCGTTTGGATCTACACCCACTGATCCCATGGTCTCGTTTGGACCTACAAGTGTTGTTCGCAGTGTTGCGTTTTGACCTACATGTGTTGATAGCAGTGTCTCGTTTGGACCTACATCCATTGATGGCAATGTCTCGTTTGTACCTACATGCGTTGATAGCAGTGTCTCGTTTGGACCTACATGTGTTGATAGCAGTGTCTCGTTTGGACCTACATCCATTGATAGCACTGTTCCGTTTGGACCTACATGCGTTGATGGCAGTGTCTCGTTTGGACCTACATGTGTTGATAGCAGTGTCGCGTTTGGATCTACACCCACTGATCCCATTGTCTCGTTTGGACCTACATGTGTTGTTCGCAGTGTTGCGTTTTGACCTACGCGCGTTGATAGCAGTGTCTCGTTTGGACCTACATCCATTGATGGCAGTGTCTCGTTTGTACCTACATGCGTTGATAGCAGTGTCTCGTTTGGACCTACATATGTGGATAACAGTGTCTCGTTTGAACCTACATCCATTGATAGCACTGTTCCGTTTGGACCTACATGCGTTGATGGCAGTGTCTCGTTTGGACCTACATGTGTTGATAGCAGTGTCTCGTTTGGACATACATCAATTGATAGCAGTGTTGCGTTTGAACCTACATGTACATGTGTTGATAGCAGGGTCTCGTTCGGACTCACATCCATTGATAGCAGTGTCTTGTTGGTACCTACGCGCGTTGATAGCAGTGTCTCGTTTGGACCTACATGTGTTGATAGCAGTGTCTCGTTTGGACCTACATCCATTGATCGCACTGTTCCGTTTGGACCTACATGCGTTGATAGCAGTGTCTCGTTTGGACCTACATGTGTTGATAGCAGTGTCTCGTTTGGACCTACATCCATTGAACGCAAGGTTGCGTTTGGACCTACATGTCTTCATAGCAGTGTCACGTTTCTTCGTCCTTCGAGGTCGCACGGCGCCTCATCAACCTGGAGGAGCTCGAGTACTCTCTCGCGACCGACGAGGAGCCCTACGAGGCAGCCTGCCAGAGCCGCTTCAGCTCGCCAGAGATCATTGCTGTCTTCGGCGACGTGATCCGCCGGCTGCGGCTCTTGAAAGGCACTCGGGCGGCGATTGGCAGGAAAGGCTTCGGCACTGACCTCCAGATCCTGTCAGAGGCGTCGGCGGAGGATTTCATGGAGGCGCTAAACATCGCTAAGCCGGCCGACTGCATCGGCTCCGCCATTTCACGCCCGGGCATGCCTGCCAAGGTCAAGACTGCCCTCAGGACGTTGCTACTTAGCACTTCCGATGTCCCTGGCACGGAGGGGCGGAAAACCGCACTCCGCTTCGACGGGCACGGCAACAACCTCAAGTTCGGCGCGGCCAGCTTCTTCGTCACACCGAACTTCGCAGACACGTACAGCCCGTTGGTCCTCCAGCTTCACGAAGGGCCCGGAAAGCGGAGCCACTTAGACATTCGCGGGGGCGCGGTTGGCGCGGTGGCCAGAGCCGGCGGCGCTTCTCAGCCTGCTGGCCCTGACCTGCGGAGTCCAGCTCCGACCATGCCTTCTCTGGAGCGGATGCACCAGATAGTGGCAGCAGACCCGCGGGCGCAGGCCAAGTTCTTCCTGTTGATGACGGAGCTTCACTACCGCTACATCATCGGCTTAGAGCGCCTGTTTGTTGGCCGCACAACGCTAGCCCGACAGGCGGTGACAACGGAGGACGACGTGGCAGCGTCTCTGCAGCCGTGCGTGGCCCCAGGCACCACTGATGTGCAAGCGCCTTTCGAAGCGCAGGGTCGGGGCTTCACGCGCGGCCACGGCAAAGGCCACAGCGTCATCGGGCCTACGATGGCGTGGCTGCGGTCGGCAGTGGTCGGAGGCCTGCGCACCGCCGCTCGGGAGCTGCGAACTGCGCTTCTTTCCACCGCGGAGACCGTGCAGTACGAAGCTGCCAACGAGCCTGCACGGCAGCTGGGGCTTCCTGACGTCGCGCCAGAGCCTTTCACAGCCAGGCAGCAACGACAGAGCCGCATGGACGGAGGGGAAGAGGAGGACGGCACCCTGCGCGACGAGGTGCCTCTCGGCCCGCCAGTGGAGCAGCCGCACCTGGTGGAGGAGCGAGCGCGGGCAGCCGCAGAGAACCGGATGCCTGCAATCGGCGCTGCAGCGTACCGGGGCCTCCCGCTCACAGGAGCCTTTCAGTCTACGTTTCCAAGCTACCGCCAACGAACTAGCTTCGGGCAGCTAGGTGGCGCTCCTCAGCCTGCCATGGCAGCCAGCCATGCTAGCCTCTTCCAGACGAACGAGGATGGAGCGATTCAGGAAGTCCTCAAGCCCGATGGCTCGCCGGCTTCGGTCGAGGAGATTACCGCAGATGCGGAGGCTTGGGCGGTAGCGTTTAGCCATGACTTCTTTTGCAACATCTGCTCCAACCACGAGCACGACTGCACCGAGACGTGCGTCAAGTACGTCAAGAAGAAGCTCGAGGCCAAAGAGAGTCTGCGCTCGAACAGAACCCCGTCGTGCCGCTTCTGGTTCTTTCGCATCCAGCAGCTATGTCTAGCAGGCCGCACCAAGCGAGTGCGTCGGCGCGGCAAGCCTTTGGTCCGGACTCCGTTCATCGACTTCTCTGATGACCGCAACCAGCGGTGCCGCTGCCAGGTCAAACGCGACCAGCCGTTCAGGAGCTCCAGCAACGACGTCTCTCAAGTGACCAGCCGGTGCAACGTGGATTTCCAGTTCTTGATGTGCGCGCCTGACGAGTCTGCCGAGGCAGCAAAAGTGCTTCAGCCTGGTGGTGCTCCTCAGCCTGCCCAGGACGGGCTGCCTGCGGCCGCCCCAGCTCAGCTGGCCAAGCGCAGAAGGCTTACCAAGAAAACGGCCAGCATGAAGAACCCAGAGTCGGCAATCGCATTGCGCTCATCCAAACAACTCGGCGGCCGCAAAAAGTGGCTCTACGGTTGTGGCTCCTTGCATCCGACAGATGCATCTGTCGTGGAGAGCTTCCAAGCTGCTTTCCAGAAGGCTTTCTCCATGGACTTCTACATCACGAAGTACCAGGGCAAGATGATGGAGTCCATGACGCCGCTCTTCCAGTCTATGCTCACCGGCATGCAGCGTCTGGAGCAGCAGGAGAGGGACGAGAAGGAGGAGGAAGCCCGGAAGGTGCTCAGTGAGGGCGGCGCTGATGGCGAGGACCAGACGCTGGCCAAACGGGGCCGGACGCGCGAGGATCTCGCTCGCCGCGCTCGGCGGGTCTGTATCCGCCTGGCGTCGATGGCGAACCGGTGCTTCTGGCTCTCCACGACGGAGGTGGCCGTGCATATCCTCACAGGCGGCGACTGCCTCCAGTCGCACCACAATGTGCGGCTCTTCACGAGACAACTACAGTGGGCCTGCCAGCAGTGCAAACGCTTGCTAAACCATGAAGGTTCGGGCGAGGAGACGCATAATGATCAGGTGCCAATACAAGCAGTCCGCATCCAGATCCCTGACGCCGACAACGAGGAGGAGGACGCAGCAGGTGACACCAGCGGTGCTCCTCAGCCTCCTGGAGACACTCCTGCTGGTGATGAGCAAGGTGGCGGTGCGGAGTGCGAGGACATGCACGTGTGCACCACCAGCACGAACACGGCCGACGACTACGCCCACAGAGGCCCTCGCCTGCAGACCATGCCGTACTACGTCTACAGGATGTACGTCCGGCGAGTCCTGAAGCCGAGCCGGGTCAAAGCTTCTGGACCGCGATTCTTCGCCTTCGAGAGCCACTACGTCTTGGCTCCGCGGTACATGCAGGAGGTCCGGTTGACACGGAGTGACGTCCCCACCATCGATGGCTTCCAGTGCCCGACATGGGCACAGGACCCCGAGCAGAACTCGCTCTTCAAGGCCCTCCTCTTCACGCCTTGGGCGTGCGAGTGTCCCCTCTCTTGTGGCTGCGTTACTCAGTACAGCCATATGCTGAGGAACTGCGACTGCCCCGCCGTGCGCCCATACTCGTTCGAGCGGGCGTGGCGGCTTCGGTGCGCGGAGATCCACGTGTTGGCAGCGCGCGCAGACTCCAGGAGCCGCCTGGCCCGCAAAAGGCTCGTGCTCGCGGACACGACCCTCTTCTCCGAGCTGAAAGAGCCCCGGGCGAACCTCGAGGAGGGCGAGCTGGTGCTCCTCAGCCTAGCGCACTTCGCAAGGTCCCAGCTGGCGCGGCGCATGCCAGCGGAGGCGGCACGGCGCATCCTTGCCTTCAGTGACCACCACTGCCGGTGGCACGAGGAACAGTGCACCCTGGCGGAGTTCTGCGCGACCGTGGCGCGAGACGTGCTGGCGCGCGTGGACCTCGCGGCGGAGGCGCGGGTTAAGCCTCGGCCAGCAACGACTGCACACCTCGAGGCGGATGAAGACTCCGCGAGCGATGCCGAAGGGCTCAAGGGGCGAGTCCCGCTGGAGCTCGTTGACGTGGGTGGAGGCGGCGGCAGCGACGTAGAGGAGGACGTGGAGGACGCCGAGATTACCGAGATCTCCCGGTTTCCGCTGCGGGACCACGTCAGAGCAACCGAGCTGGCCCTACAGCAAGACCAACTGCAGCGCTTGGACCAGAAGGGCCGCCTCAGCTACGCCGATAAGCAGTTGAAGAATCTCGACCGAGCGTACAGCGGCATGCTGCAGCCAAGCTTTGCACTGCCAGCCAGCAGCGGCGCGCGGGAACATCAGGGCACGCGGCTGGACGAGACCTTTTCTGACATGCTCGCCCTACAGCGGCAAAGCATTGCGCTCCAAAAGAAGCAAGCGAGCCCGGATGGAGAGATCTTGCCCGATGCTGCGGACGACTGGCTCCCCAGCGGTGCTCCTCAGCCTGCTGCCGAGGACGCCCAACCAGAACTCGTTCCGCAGCTCTTGGCCATGCAGGGCCCGGCGGCTGTTGCGTGGAAGCTCGTCACTGATGCCCACTGCACGGAGGAGCAGATTGACGCGGTGGCGTTGTTTGCGTTGTCTCTGCAGAAACGTTTTGACGGCAGACCAGACAAGACAACGCATCTCCTCCCCGTGGCGTCCGCGACAGGCAACCACAGAGCGATCTGGCTCGGTGGAGGCGGTGTCGGCAAGACGCGCACCCTCTCCAAAGTGGTGGAGCCGATGGCCATCACTTACTTCGGCGAGCAGGGGTACCTCGGCAAAGCGCAGTCCAACCACGCCGCACACAACCTCGGCCCGCGCGGCAGGACCATGCATTCCTCCAATGGCCTGCTCATGTCGGATTCCATGCAGACAGCCAGGCTGCGCTTGACGCCACAGACGCAGAAAAAGCTGGATCGCCTCACAGGCACACTCGGCGTCGACGTGATCGATGAGCTGGGTGCTGTGCCGGGGCCTTTGCTGCATGCAGATGCACTGCGCACGACCTACGGCAGGGCGTTGCGCTACAACCTGGACCCCACGAAGTACATGCGCCCGCAGGAGACGTGGGGACGCATGCCTGTGAAGATCTTGTGCGGGGACTTCTACCAGTTGCCGCCAGTCCCCGCCACCGCTTCCCTGCTGGCGCCTCACGCGGGCCAATCCTACGAACACCAACAGGGTAGGAAGTTGCTCGCCGACATCGAGTACGTCATCGATTTCGTGCAGATGCAGCGCTTTACAGACCCGTTGCAACTCGAGGTTCTCCACGCCATGAGAACTCCAGGCGGAAAAAAGATCTCTGACGAGAGCTGGCAGGCGATCGTCAAAACAGAGGTCGTTAGCTCTAGCGGTGCTGCTCAGCCTGCTGCCAGCAGCAGCGAAGCCGCTCAGCCACCTCAGTGGGACCCTCGGTTGCGTGCAGCACGAGGCTGGTACGAGTCGGCCTATGAGTGGCGCATCGTCTCTTACGCCATGCATGCACAGGCCAAGCTTGATGCGCACGATGCTGGCCAGCTGCTCTTTTACGTCCCAGCAATCGACAGACCAGCTGCGCGCCTCGCGAAGCCTGATTTCGACGAGATGCGCGCGGAGCCCAACATCGGCGCTACCGCAAAAATGCCGGGGCTGCTGCCGCTCTTCGTTGGCATGGAGGTCATCCTGACAGAATCCGTCTTGCCGCCGAAGTATGTCCGTGGCGCGCCAGGCAAAGTGGTAGGCATAGAGCTGCACGTTCTGGAGCCTCCGGTGGAGGGCCGCCCGTCCATTGTCTCGGACGGTGTGGTCGTACTCTACTACATGCCAAAGGCCGTCTATGTCAAGATCGATGACAGCGATGAACTTTTCTTGAAGGCCGCGCCGGTGACAGCTGGCAGTGCTTCTCAGCCTGCCGGCCCCGACCTGCGCGGAGTGCTCGCGATCACCCCGCAGGCGCGCCCCTGGAAGTTCAAAGCGAAGACAGGTGGCCCGGCCATCGCGGTGTCCAGGACGCAGTTGACCGTGCTGCCCAAAAAGCAGGGGACTCTGCATGGCGTCCAGGGCAAGACGACGGACCCAGGCTTCATCGTGCACTGGACGTTTCCGCCAGGACTCAAGAAGGAGTCCATTTGGCTTGCCTACTACGTCAGCCTGTCGCGCCCCAGAAGCTTCAACCAACTCTTGAGCCACGGCTTGCCTGACCGGAGCATCATCGAATCCGGCCCCCCGGAACAGATCGCCAAGGCCTTCGCCGAGCTCTTCACGGACAAGATTGCCGCGACGAAGATCGCTTGCGCGAAGGCCCGACAGCAACTGGGATGGCCTGCGCGAGCTTGAGGAGCCATGAGATGCAGGTTGCGTTGTGGCGGTGCTGTTCAGTCTGTCCGTCTGCATTCGCGTGGTGCTTCTCAGCCTGCATGCGCGTGGTGCTTCTCAGCCTGCGCTCGTGTGCAGCTGTGCGCGGTGAGCCTGCACGTGTCGCGGAATGCTTTTCAGCCTGCGCGTGTCTGCAATGCTTTTCAGCCTGCACGCTTTGCAGCTTCTCCGCTTCGCACGCCGCTCCTCAGCGCGGTCCTCTGAAAAAAGGACAGTCATCATCTCATCGTCGCACTCATCATCGCACTCATCATCATCATTCATTGCCAGCGTTGATAGCAGTGTCTCCTTTTTACACGACTGCCACCATTCATAGCAGTGTCTCGTTTTGACACATTTCCAGCGTTGATAGCAGTGTCTCCTTTTTACAGTACTTCACTGTTACCACTGTTTCATCTTTCCTGCTCTTATTGCTAATACTACTGCGAGTGTTACTGCTGCTGCATGCCTCCAGCTATGCTACTACATATCGATGTTAGGTTGCTTTGCCGGGATAATTCAACCTTGAATCGATGATCGTGGCCCCGATCGTTCAATGTCGAATTCCGTCGGGTCCAATGGCTTTGCCGAATCCCTCGGTGCTTCCGCGTCGCAGAATTCAACCGTAAACGCCTTCGCCGGCGTCGCCGGTGCGCCAACGCAGCATGAACCTACCGTATCCGCCCCCCTTGTCACCTAGAGGCCTCCTAGATGGGGTCGGAGAAGATGGGGTCGGAGGATCGATCCGTATCGCCGACATTTAGGCGATGCATTGGCGATGCATCGGCGATGCTCGGCGATGCAACGTCGACATCGGCAGTACATCGACGACGTCGACGTGGAGCAAGTCAGGCTCCACATCGAGCCGCATCGCCGATGCATCGGCGATGCGGCACGATCCTCCGACCCCATCTACTCGGACCCCATCTGGGGGGCCTAGGAGTCATGACTTTTGCAAACCGTCGACCCCCAGAGGTCTCGACCCATTCCCCAGGACTGGTCTTTCACTCCGAGCCGTGTCTTGACGGCCCCGAGGCCCGATGAGGGCCCCCAGAAGCTGAAAACAGTGAAGAAAACCTTCAGTCGCACCTTTTCCTGACCATCATGAGCTGTCGATGTGGCTTGCGTATTTTGAGCAGGGACCGACCGTCTTGGCATTCCTATAGCCATACCACGAAGTGTTCTTAGAACCCCCAAATGTCCTAATAACAAAAGCTATGTTCTTAGAACATAAACCCGATGTATTAAAGCACGACAGACCCCGCCAGAAATGTTCTGAGAGCATATCGTGGAAACCACAAAAGGTTCTTAGAACAGTGCTTGGTGGGGCTATAGGCGAGCCAGGACGCTTCGCCGCTGCTTGAATTGCCTGTGGTCCTGGGGCGTGGTGCCCGGGCGCCGCCTCTGCCGCTCGGAGCCGGGCCGCTCGCAGAGCGGGAGCCTCAGCGCGGAGGCCGGCCCCCACTCACAACCGCGGGGGGCTCCGCACCGAGGAGGGGGAGGGGGAAGAGGAGGGGGAGGAGGAGGAGGAGGAGGAGGAGGAGGAGGGGGAGGAGGAGGAGGAGGAGGAGGAGGAGGAGGAGGAGGAGGAGGAGGAGGAGGAGGAGGAGGACGGCAACACGGCCCATGCGCCCATGTGGACTGCACCGCTCTTCTCTCCCCGGTTTGTTGGTTGCTGTCTCTCTCCTTGGTGTGCGTTTTCCCCTCGTGTTCCTTGGCTCTCTGGCCCTTGGCGGTGCAGCCCCCGTGGGTGCTTGAGCCCCGCGGCCGCCCACGACACTGCACAGTGGCTGGGTCACGGGTGGGCTTTTGTGGGGGGGTGGGGGGGCAGGCTTACCTGCGACGCCGATGCGGGCTGCTACTGCCGCCACCATCGCACGCTACGCGTAATGCCGATGCTTGCCGTGAAAAAAAAAGAGGAGGAGGAGGAGGAGGAGGAGGAGGAGGAGGAGGAGGGGGAGGAGGAGGAGGAGGAGGAGGAAGAGCCGATGACCGACTCCCTTCTCCAATGAGGAGGAGGAAGAGCCGCTGACCGACTCCCGTCTCCAATGGGACGCGCAAAGACATGCTAGCATTGTATGTTCTCCTTGGAGGCGCGCGTCCGCGCGTCCGACCCGGACAGCTAGTATACCGATCTTGTAGCGTATCGTTCCCCCAGCGGCGTGGCCAGAAAGCGCCCGCCACGGCGTATGTGCTACAAGATTTCTCGGTGCGCGCGCCGCCCCCGCGGGGTGACGCACACATGGCGATTGTCGGAAACCCAGAACCCAAAAACATGTTCATCTCTTGGAGGCGCATCTTTTACTTCCGCCGCCTTCCGCCGCCCTTCCGCCGGCTTCCGCCAGCGGAGCCGCCCTCGTTTTACTTCCGCCGACCTTCCGCCGCGGAAGAGACGGCAGCTCCTTCGATCCTCGAAGGCAAGCCCTTTCTGGAACGCCCCACACAGTGTCAGTATGTTGGGGGTAACGCCGATCCGACCTTACGTACCCGAGTGGGGGTTGTCCAGACGCCCCCTCGCGCCGTGAAACAGATGACTGGGGGCCACCACCAGCACGGCCCCCAAGACGCCCCGGCATGACCCCAGGAGAGGCCCCACAAGAAGCTCCGAGCCTTGAGCGAAGAACTCCCAGAGGCGGCCCCCCAGGCCTCCAAGGGACCCCCCAGAGGCCCCCAAATCGGAAGCCCCATGCCCTCCTCTGGAGGTCGGCGGAATGCCGCAAGCGCTTTCGAATCACTGAGGGCCATCACCGCTCCGAGATCGTCAGCAGAAACACCACTATTCAAGAAACACGGCCCTTGGAAAGGGGTTGAGACCTCTGGGCGTCCAGGCTGCTCTGGACAAAGTCGCGACGTCTGAGATTTGGCAGGGGCAGTCAACATTGAATCGGCAAATCGAGTCGAACGTAATCGAATCGACACGTGCATCGGATCGGGCTGCATCGGCAGGGAATTGAAGCCGAATCGGATCGGCTGCGCTGGGATGCTCAACAGCGCCAGGCAGGCATCGGGCCGCATCGGATCTTCGTGACATCGGAACCGAATCGGATCGGATCGAGTGTATTTTTGAATAGTCATCCTGTAGATGGACAGGCCCGACTTGACCCTAGGCGTGGCGGGTTCGGCCCACGGGGGTCCCATCGCGCCGCGCGCCGCCGCAGCGCTGCTGGGCGCTAGTGGGCGCTACCACTGGGCGCTGTTCGAGTGATCTTCGGCGCCACTGGGCGCTGCTGGGCGCTATTCGCCAAGGTGTGCGTTCAGTGCAAGACGGCCGATATCTTCCAGGAGTTCCTATCCCGAAGAACTTTCCCCTTTCGACTCGCGATCCGGCGGCGCGCCCGAAGGGGGAAGTGAGAGGAGGGTGCATGCCTTCTCAGAAAGCGGCGGAGCTTCTCGGAAGCCCTCCTCTGGCTTTCTGAGAAGGTTCCCGTGTCTTCGGGGAAGGCTCCGAAAAACATCACAGAAGGCCTGAGGCCTTGCGAGCCTCCTGAGATGACCCGGCCCATCTCGGACGCCAGGTGGCTTTGGGGATATATAACTTGCTTCTCCGGCGGCCGCTCGGGACGATACCCGGGCATCCCTGGAACGCTCTCGGCGAGGCGCAGCCGCTGGAAGGCACCCCGAAGCTGAAAGCCCACCCAGAGCCGAGGAGACTCCGCCGGGAGCTTCCCCCTGCGGGCTCGCCGCCCATCGATCCTCGGTCCCGTTTCTTCCTCCCCCCCCGCGGGAGCCCTATCGCGACCCGCGGCGCCGAGGCGCTCTGCCCCGCAAGCGGCGCCCCCCTGCTCGGTTATTCAAGGACGGGGTCCTGACGGAGGGGGTCCTACGGGCAGGGAGGAGATCCAGGGTTGTGCTGCTCCCATCGTGCCGGAGGGCCATTTCCCAGAAATAATTTCGAGCACCCAGAAAAGTATCGAAACAGTGCCGAACGAGTATCGCCTCCCAGGGCCCGACGCGTGAAAGCCCTCAAATTTCGGTACTTTCTTGGTGCTCGAGGTTCTTTTTGGTGATGAAGGCTAAAGTAGGTTGGGACATCATCAATCCAGGGGTGGATTTACGGTCAACCCGTATAGTAAGGATGCGCGGTAAGGATGCAAGGGCCTTGAGCGCCCACGCCGAGGCTCTTTGAGCGGCGCTGGCCATCGAAAGCGGTTGACGATGGACCGAAGATGACCGAAGAGGCAAGGGTGCGTGTGTACCCTTGGGAAGACGATCATCCTTACTATTCGGGTTGACTGTGCATTCTTTGAGGCACCCAGTCCTGAGGACCCCATCACGCAGTGCGGGCAAGACTTGCGTCCATATCCACTGCAGCTTGGAGTCTCGGGCCCTCTCCCCCAGAAGCCCGAGGCGCACTGGCTATGGACAGAATTCTGGCCCCCAGAGGCTAGATTTGTCATCCATATCCAGTGCGCCTCGGCCTTGCGGTACCTCCTCCGAGACAGTCCAAGACGCAGTGGATGTGGATATGAGCATTGCCCGCGCTCAGGACCCCATCTGGAGGCCTCCGAGGTAGGGTCCGAGTAGATGGGGTCGGAAGATCGCGCCGCATCGCCGATGCATCGCCGATGCATCGGCGATTTCGGCGGTGCATCGCCGACACCAGCGCGGAGACTTCCGGGCTCCACATCGATCCGCATCGCCGATGCATCAGAGATGCGGCGCGATCCTCCGACCCCATCCACTCGGACCCCATCTGGGAGGCCTGGAGTCGTGATTTGTGCAAGACGTCGACCCCCCAAGAGGTCTCGACCCATTCCCCAGGACTGCTTCTTCCTTCTGACTCGTTTTTTGACGGCCCCGGGGCCTGGCAAGGGTCCCCAGAAGCTGACAACGGTGAAGAAAACCTGCAGTCGCGCCTGGGGGGCCTAGAACCCCTTAAAAAAGGGCTAGGATCGGGATAAATCGCTCCAGAGCTTTCCGGAGCGCTCTCAGAGCGTTCCGGAACGCTCTGGAGCGGCCGCGGCGCCCAATACATCCTCCAAACCCGCCGATTCTCAGAGATTTCGAGCTGTCCCGATCCGATTTTGTCCCGATCTTCGCGTCGTTTGACCCCTCAGGACCCCATTTGGGAGGCCCCTAAACCCCTCAGGACCCCCGTCTTTGAACCCCCGACCTGCTGCGGCCAGGCGCGGAGGAGGCCCTGGCACCGGCCGCCGCGGCCTGGGCCGCGGCGGCGGCCTCGGCTCCGCCCGCGCCGGGCCCTCCGCCCGGCTGGCAGGCAGCCCAGTGCTCCTCTCGGGGACGTCCAGGAGAGGAGGCCTCTAATAGTAGGTCGGGCATGTCCTCCTGCAGGCGGATTTTGGATGACAAATGGAACATAACCAAACAATATTCAAACATAGTCACGACTTGTAGAAACACCGTCCCCAGACTAATGCATTTTGATTATTTTTGGCTACTCCTCCTGTAGACGGACATGCCCGACTTAACTTGATCTAAAAATCATCCAAACATAATCAAAACATCGTCCCCATACCATGTGTTTGTAACTATTTGTCAAACTCCTCCTGTAGAGGGGCATGCCCGACTTAACTCTAAGATGAGGAAAATATGAGAACGATACCCAAACTCAGCGGAAGAACGGGTAATTACCTCTACCGCTACCTTTCTCTCGTTTTCCTCTTCTTGGGCCTCATAGGAGGTCCTCGTCGCCACGGCTGGGTTCGCCGCGAAAGTCTGGTCAGAATGCACCCCGCGGAGAGGTGCGGGGAGCAGCGGTACCGGCACTCTGGGCCTCTCAGATGGGGTTCGAGCGGATTGGGTCGGAGGATCGTGCCACATCGCCAATGCATCGTCGACGCCAGCGATACGTCGGGGTGGAGAAGATCGGGCCCCACATCGAGCCGCATCGCCGATGCAGAGGCGATGCGGCGCGATCCCCCGACCCCACCTCATTGCTCCGATCCCGTCGAGAGACACGAGGGAGGCGTCCGGGAGGGGGTTCGCACATCATGGCCCGAAGCACGTGCACGGACGAGAGGGGGGCAAGGGACGTGTTAAGCGAAGAATGAGGTCGGGCGTGCCCTCCTGCAGGCGGATTTTGGACGAAGAATCAAACATTATCAAACCATATTCTAAAATGATGGGGAAATAATAGAAGAATCATCCCCTGACTATATTTTGAATGCTTTCGACTGTTCCGCCTGTAGAGGGACATGCCCGACCTACGCGAAGAAGAGGGGGCCACGAAGCCCCGGGGAGACATCCTGGCCTCGGCACCGTCCCCGTCGGGCCCTCCGCCCAGCGGGCAGGCCGTTTTTCGCGCTCCTCGGGCGGGTGGCCCTGAGGTCTGGGCGTCGCAGTTCTCTCGCGCTGGGCGATCGCGCCATGCTTCGGGCCCTGGGGGCCATCACAGATCGATCCGGCTCGAACAATGCATCCGGAAGATGGGGTCTCGGACTCTGGTCGAAAAGCTTGTGAGCGTCTTCTCATTCGGCGTTTCGACACTGGGCGAAAGGGGGGGGGGAGGGGGGGGTCCTACTCCGGACCTCTGCTCAGTGCGACTGTTTGCAGCAGTGCGTCCTCTGGGGGAGGCTCCACCTGCTCGAAACAGGCGCCCCAAACAGCCACGATCTACTCCACGGGGGGGGGGGAGGGAGGGGTACGAGGGCCCGCGCCGATCGGCAAAATAATTAATAAAAAACGCACGCTTTCGTGATGTTGCATATACTTGTTTCGGAACATCGGATCCCAGGGCACACGGAGAGGCCCGAGCGAACCGGGATATCCGACGTCGCGACTTGTTTGGTGCAACATGGTCCACTCGATTTTGGCCTCGATGCGTGGTGGCTGCGTTCTCAGGCCCTGGGAGTCATCAACATGTTTCTCCAGGGCGAGAAACCGCCTCTGGGGAAGGCGTCGGGGGCTCTGGGGTCCTTGTCGGGATGTCAGGTCGTGGGGAGGCCTGGACGAACACAGGGTCGAGGTTCGAGGATCGATGCGCTTGGATGTGTTATGACCACGTTGTCCTTGAAAGGTTTCGGAAAGGTTTGTGTCTTCACCTTTTCGGGCTGCCTCCCTTCAGCTCGAAACGGCCATAGAGGCTCCAAAGATGGCCACAGGACGGCCCAAGAGGGCACCCAAATAACCCAGAATCAATGAAGACGGCCTGAAGAGGGCCACCCGACGACCCCCGACAGCCCCAAGAGAGCACCAAACTGACCCAAACGGGTCTCTGGAGGGACACAAGATGGCCTTAGAGAGCCCATCGACGGACCAAAGGCGGCCCCACGACGGCCGCAAAAGACCCCCAGACGGCCACGAGGGCCCCAAGACTTCCCAAGAGAGTTCCAAGGCAACCGAAGAGGGCCCCAAGACAGCCCAAAGTGGCCCAAAGGGCTCCCAAGACTGCCCCACAGGAACCCACGAAAGCACGGATGAAAGGGAGGCAGGCAACAACGACGAGAAGAGAACCCCAAACGCGACGCGGAAGAGTGTGTCACACGCCACGCTGCCCCCAAGCCTCGGGAGACGAGGCGTCACACTTTACGGGCGCCAGCAACGGGTCTTGCCGCAGGCAGCTGGATGCTATACCCTGAGATTCGACGTAGCGAAAAAAGTGCAAACTCGTAAAAAAAACACGCCTGGAGCTCTAGACCTTGTCTTTGTCTATAAGATGAGGTACCTCTCGGAATCCTCGCGTATGTACCAAAATTCCACAGGAACCCGAGCCACCCACGGACCAGAGCCGAAGCCAAGGCTGTGCACAACTCAAGCCCCCAATGCAAGGATGAGGAACTCCGTGACATCTTGAAGGTCGACAAAATTGTTGCCGTACACGATCGGCAGGGTGGGCGGCTCACCGAGGTGGAGGCCTCGCAGCACCAATATTCATGTCCGATACAAAACCCATCCAGATAACACCAAAAGTTCCAGACATACCTCTGCGAAGCCTTCCAGGGGCGGCGTGTCCCTCTCCTCGGGGCCGCCGTCTTTCCGGCCCCAGGGCTGGCAAACGCCGCCTCCGTCCTGGGGCCAGGCACCGACGACAACATCACTTCTGACTCCCGCCACCTGTCCCGCCTCCACCACGCCTCGGTCTTGACTTCAGCGTACCCCGCAACGATTGCTCGTCCTTCGTCTGGAAGCTCCTCGCCAACTCGATCACGACTGACTTCGGCGGGTCCGTCCACAACAACAACGTAGCGACAGTTTGGGTGAAATCTGATGGCGCCAAATCGGTAAAAGACAAGAAACTTCCAAGTCCTGTCCTCTTTCGGCTTGTTGCACCTCGAGGAGAACTCTCCGATCCGTATCTTCAACATCGCGACCTCGTCCTTCCTCGGGCCCTGTGCGGCCTCACGTGCATTCTTCACTTTCTGGTCTTCTGGCTGCTTCTTCGCGTGGTCCTCCAAGATCGGCTCCACGAGCGCTGGGGAAGAAATGGAAACTCGCGCGCCCTTCTTCAGATCCCAGGGGTGCTTCGGGAACACACTGTCCTTCTTCATCTGCTCCGTCACCTCGGGTTTCTGCTCGTGCCATTCGTCTACCATTGCCGAAAACGCGCTCGCCTGCTCGGTGCTTTAGGGTCAAAGAACATATTGTTTTGACGTCAGAGTCGCACGAGCCGATGCCTTGAAATTGAGATAACCCCTCAACACCGCAGTGTTCACTCCGTCCTCGTCCTGAACGCCCTCTCCTTCTCCCTTTGAGCGTTTCGTCGATGGGGCTCCCGCGTCCGTCTCCTTCTTCTCGGTCGAGGCAGCTGGGCCCCTCGCTTTCTCTGCTTCTTCGAAGCCGCCGCCGAACATGTCTCGATCGCAGACATCAGCTCCAGAAAACGCATGTGCAGTGTACGGGGGGCCGCGCGAACAACGTCTAAACTTGGGCCCAAAGCTTCAGCCATTCACTTCATACACATATTCCACAGTACTCATCAAGCTCAAACCTCAAATTCAGTGGAGTAAAACAACCCCCAACCAATTTTCACATATACATTGTCAATGTAAGCCCAAACCGAAGCTACTCCACAACTACAACTTCACTCCAGCGGGGTATGATAGATAGATGGACGAAACTGCCCTTGGAGGTCATGCGCTTCCTCCAAAGTCCGATGCCATTGTTTGCTACCCAACAGTAAGTTGTGATGTATCCGAAGCTCCCGGCATCCTCTTTCGCGACGTGCACGGCCGTGAGCGTTTGCCCAGTACGTGCCACAATGTGTACAAGGGCGCTCTCTGATGTGCGTGCGTGTCAACACCCTGGCATGTGTCAACCACATATCAGACTGCATTTTGGGGCAGCTCTTTCTGCGACCACGCTGTTTAGTTCCCCACGTGCATCATTATCAAACTCAACTCTGCAGAACGGACATCTGTGCGCAAACGTATTTGATGTCTGTGTAGGGACATGGAAACATGTGATCTGAGTCTTTGTGTCCATCTCCTGGAACCGCGCAGGGGGGCCCGAGGGACGTACCTTAAATGGCCAGACGATTCTGCACTGTTTGCAACACGTGGTACACCCCAACTGTTGCCACTGCCCTCCCACGCAGTACCCGTTCCCCCAGAGCCTGAAACACTTCGCGCGCCGATTGCATTTTCCCACATTGCATCTACGATCGAGCATCTCTTGTGCGATGGGCTGCTCGGCCATCGGGGATTCCAGCAGGGCCTTGCCGGCTGGCTTTGCCCATCCGCCGGTCGGCATCTGATATGCCAGCTCGAGCACCCCTGAGCGTGCAGCACGCGGCGGGCGCCGTGCAGGACGAGGTTGAGGTATGGGGGGGAGCACCAGGGGGTCCTGGAGGAAAATCTTGCGGTGGCGGCGGTTTTGGTGGTGGTGGTGGAGCGGGAGACGAGGAGGCTGAGGCGCTGGCCTGCGGCACCAGCGGTGGCCCTGAAATGGGGCGTGGGCCAGCCGATGCCGCCGTGGCCGTCCGAACCGCTGCTCTGGGTGGCTGCGGCATTGAAGCTGCGGCCTGCTTCCCTCGAAGTCGGCGTGGAAGGTGGCGAGGTGCTTCAGCAGCGGGCCTACTCACTGGAGGACAATGCAAGTCATCTCCTCCAAGAACTGGTTCAGTTCTTGGAGGAGATGACTTCCGGCCGTCGGCCTCCGTTTCGTTCGTCGGCGTTCGGGGCCTTGCTTCCCGCAGTGCATGATATGTTTTCTGAAACCTTTCCACGCTCAATGCGTGCCACCGTACTTGCATAACGAAATTCCCTCCGCCGACACTATCATCCGTCCCTGCGCAATATTATATCGAAATGCTGTTATTTCAAGTATTGCTCGTGGCCCATCTGCTGCATGTCTGTGAATCCATTCATCTCGGCAAGCTTCTCGTCTCGCATCGCGTCTCCATCTCCTCGCCCGCTTGCTCCAGGCTGTCCTATTATTCGCAATGCTGGCCCTTTCCTCATGCCACCGCTCCCGCGGAATATCCGTATACTTCATTGTCTGTTCCACTTTTCCAAGGTGCCGATCGGATCCGAAGTCGCTTTCATCCCACATTTCTGGTCGTAACAAACTCTTCAGCAGGATGTAGCTATATATGTATAACAATACTGCGAACGAGCCTTTCTTCTGGCAGTCATCTGATGGCCCAGAAATTGGAGGCGGCGCCGATCTATGCATATCTCGATCGCATCCAAGTTAAGCGCCTTTTTTTCCAGATCTTGCGCCGCCACCTCATCGTCCGACGTCGCGACCCGTCCCTGACGCAGCAAGCCCAACACGCATTCATTCACACTTGCATGGTACTTCTTGAGCTCATACTGCGTAAAAATCGGACTCTCACATCCAAGCGATAAACGCGCTATCGCCGTGGCCCGACATGACATGCCCAAATACTTTCGATCAAGCCTCGGACAAGATAATGGTGCATGTAGCCGACGCCAAACCATGCCCGTCTGCAGCAATATCTTCTCCGCGTCCGTGGTTTTCTTGCCGTCGCTGCGTGGCCATGCTCCGAGAAATCAAGGGGCCGCTGCGTGCTCTCGTGATGCGTCTGGTCCTGCGCTGGGCCGGTCCTACTTACCCGGATGGACAGATTCAGACCATTCCCCCAGCGCCTTCTCCAACAACTTCCCGATCCCCTCCCGCTGGGATCTTCTGGATAACAAATTCGCATCGTCTGCAAACCTCATCTCGAACAGCTTGACCAAGGGCCTCCCTTCTAGTGGTCTATCACGGACAGCTCCAGGACGACGCATTCTGGTTCCTGTGTCAAATTCCGTCTGAGACAAGTCGACGCACCCCATGCCCTCATATCCTTTGTCCCGAGCCTGCTCCTTATAGTCATGCATGGCCGAGGCGTGAAAAATATTAAATGCAACTGGTGCCGACGGGCATCCTTCCTAGAAGCCCCCCCAATAAATATGGTACCGACAATCCCTCTCTCGTCTTCAGCTGGTAGCTCGCGTCCTCATGTAGCCCCTTTTCATCGCGTTGTTCAGCGACGCTGGTATAGCCAATCCCCCCTGATTCTTGTAGACAGCTTCTCTCGCCACTCTCATGCGATTTCATTGTGCCCGCGCACGTCGCAGCAAGGGGGTCGAAGTCTGGCTTCTTCGAATAGTTCGCATCTTGAGCTGCCCTCAACAGTGATCGCACAACAAAAATAGGACCCGCTACCGATCGACGCCGTCGAAATCCAAACTGGGCTGGAGGCGAAATATCGTTATCTCTAATCTTTTCGCAGCCAGACGAGCAGCAATACGCAAACTAATAGAAATCGGACCAATCTGTCGATGCGCATTCGGGTCTGGCCTCGGCCCCATCCCTCTCCATAAGGGGGCTCCCACTGCGGCCTTCGCATTCTTCTCCCAGCTCGGATGCTCCGTTCTCCAGAGACCCTGAACAAAACCAATGACTACGTCAAATATCTCCTCGCCCGCAGCCCAGGTCATGGAGATCGCCACCTTGCCCTGCCCAGGCGCCGAATCTTTCATCTCCAGGATGCAATGTCGCACTTCGTCTCTAGTCGGTAGGAGGCCCAACCCTTGACTCCCAGGTAATGCTGGCAAGCCCTCTCTCCAATGCCGCGTCCTCCACTTTTCCAGGTAGTCTACTGATCTTCTTCAACTGTGCGATCGTACCATCCGCGGACACCCGCTCTTGACCCTCGCGCGATCGATCGTGGACTTGGATCCCCAACTTTCTCAAATCACGATATCACAATAAAAAGACACCCCGGTCATTCGTCGCTGCGAAGGACATCAGATCTTGATTGGGCGGTTTTGCGGCGTGCGCGACATTTCGAACGTAACAAATCTTCCTCCCAATTGCTCATGTGCATCTCGAATGCTCCGCTCGCCCACAAAATCCCCAGCTCTCTGCCGCTGCTCTCATATACGAGCACGTCATTGCCTTGGGACTATGATTTTCTGCGCGCCCCCCCCCAGAAAAGGGGCGCCAGCTGGTTCGCCGCCTTTCCCCGTCCCGAGATGCTCTCTGCAGCTTTTGCCATGACATCTGAGGCCCGCGTGCATGTCATATTTGTTTGCAATGCTTCCCGCTCCATCCCTACATTATCTGCACGTATATTCTCCACTGGCTGACGGTCGCGAGTTGGTCGTAGTAGTAGTATATCAGCGGCGGACTGCCGTTCTGGATCACCTGGCTCTTCATCATCCTGTAGGTCCCCCTCATACTGTAGGTCCTCGAGCGGGTCGGCATACTCTGCATGCACCGCCAGCGGTGGAAGGCCAGGATCCGACTCAAGTATCGGCTGTCCGCGCGCACGGTGGGACTTGCGCCCTAACTTGCGCCCTAGCGCCCGGGTGTGCCTGCGCGCTGCTGTCAGAAAGTGCATCCCGCAACTTGGGTTCACGTCTGGCCCCCGCATCTGCATTCTCATCAGCTCGATCGCTGCCCGCGTCTTCCGAATGGCCCTGGACATATACCATGCAGAAATCTCTCTCGGCTCGAACTCTCCTGAAAAAAGCTCGGCCCGTGGCCATCAACTTCTGGTTGTTCTTTGCTCTGCAATTCCCTGCTAGCATGCTAGCCGCGCGCTGTGAATCACAATGAAGTGTTTTCATATTTTCAGCGGCTGTCTTGTCTAGCGCCCACCACCATGCTATAATCATGGCCGGGAATTCCCCCGCGCTATTTGCAAGGTGCTCTGCTCGCAAGAATATTGATCGTAACTCTTCATCTTGTAGGGTAACCAGTGGACCAAAAAAGGTCAGTCCACTCCTTCGTTTCTGCCGCATTGATTCCAACCCCCCATCCCGCCCCCTCTTTAGTGCCCGAGCCATCTGTGAATGTGTGATAGTGTTTAGTACTTCCACTCGGCTCTACTTTAAACGGATGTCTTCTCTCAATCAGGGCCCAGCTGGGGTCTGCTTCCAACAACTCAGTCACTGTTGCTCGATGCTGTGCCCTCAGAACTCCACCGCTCGTGGCGTTGGGGCCCGAAATCCCACCAGCCTTTTGGGAATCGGTGGTTTAGGGAGCTTCCTCTTCCACCCTCCTTCTTCCCCTTCGTGGAGGGGTTTACCCCGCCCCCTACCCCTCCCCTGGACCTGGGCACGGGGTTCCGCGAGGTGCTGGAGCGTCCAAGACGGCCTCGGCGAGGAAGAGGGGGTCTTGGCTCTTTTGGCCTCCTGAGGGGGGGGGGGGGCTCTAATCAAACGCCCCCCCTCCTGTGATCGATCTCGCCCAAGATGGCCCAAAAATGGCCCCCAAGGGCGCCCCAGAAGGGCGCCAAGAGGTGGCCAGGAAACCCAGAGAAACCCCCAGGATGCTCCCAGGAGGCTCCCAAGAGACCCCCGAGAGGACCCCGAAGACCCCCAGAGGCGCCCAAGATGTTCCAAGATGCCTCGGCGAGAATGCCAGATCATTGATTGCACTAAGGTTTTAGCCACATGTTGGCCTCTTTTGGGGGGGCATTGATTCAGATGGCTCCAAGAGCGCCCGGGGAAGACAAGATGACTTCCCAAATGGCTCAAGGTATCTCAGGATGTCTCATCATGGCTCCCACGATGCTCCGAAATGCTCCAAGACCGCTCCACGACGGCTCCCAGTGGCCAGAAAGCTCCCCCCAGAGGCCCCGAAGAGGCCAAAACCTTACGAACGTCCATGTGTTTGGCTTTGTCGCCCTTTCGCTTCCGATGGTCATCCAGGGCCTCAAGATGGCTCCAAGATGGCCCAAGAGGGCCCCAAGAGAGGCTCAAGAGAGCCCCAAGACGGCCCCAAGAGCGCCTAAGAGCGCTCCAAGAGCGCCCCGAGAGCGCCCCGAGAGGCGATTTTTTGGGCCCCAGAGGGCAACGCTAACAAATGCTCGCTGCTTGTTTGATCAATGTCCTCCAAGATGGCTCCCAAAGCGCTCCGAAGGCTCCCGAGAGCGCCTCGAGAGGGCCCCAGGAGGCGCCGAGAATGCCCCAACAGGCGCCCGAGAGGACTCCAAGATGCTCCCAAGAGACGCTCTCCGAAGCACCCAAGACGCTCCAAGAGGCCTCCACTGGGGGACCCTTCCTCTGCGTGCTGCCCACTTCCCTGATCGAGGCAATTCCTCTGGGCATTGTTTCTGGATGGGCTGGTGGGGTTACGCGAAGCGTCTAGAACTTCTTTTTTGACATCAACATCGGCGAGAAGAAAACCATCTCAATCAGAGCTTCCGGAGTCGGCAGCGCTGATCCCCATCCCCAAGAGACCTGGCGACCTCTGCCCGGGGGCGTGCACGCGCACCCGCAGGCACAGCAGCGCCAGAGACAGAGGAGGAGGGGGCAGAGGTGGGAGCCCTCGGGTGCGAAAACCGGAGAGACTTTCGGGCGGAATGAAGACCTCGGGAGGCAGGGCCCCGCTGGGGAGCTCCCGGGGGGGCCACAATCTGGGGGCTCCCAGGCGCGAGACGGCCCTTCAATGGGGCAGTGGCGCTTCCTCCTCACCCAACCGACTGAACAACGCCATCCTCCTCCATATCCGCCCTGAGGGCACCGCTGCAAGGCGCGGCGCCTTCACCAGGGCGGTCTAGAGGCTGGCTTGTGGCAGGGGCAGCAGGCGCAGAGCGGCCGCCCCGAAAAGGGGGGGTGGCACTCCGAATGAGACTTGTCCCCTCAGCGGGGTACCGTGCATCCCTCCTCCCCCAACTAACGACGACGACTCAATGGCGGCCTCCTCCCCCACCAGGGCACCAAGGAATTCGCGAGCACTCGCGTCTTCCTCTTCAAATCCAACGAGCAGAGGGTGAGGTGCTGAGGATGCTGTGGAAGCACCGTGCTCAAGAGACTGAGAATGTGCCTCCACAGCACTCGAGTCCTCCAACGTAACTTCGGACCAGGGCCCGCGCTCCACAGTTGCATTCTTGCGGTTGGGGTGCCTGCCCTTGCTCACAAGACCCCAGTTGCCATACTTGGTGGCCCTAGTTGGGACTTTGCAATCGCTGCCTAGGCCCCCGATGCGCCCATGGGACGAATCGCAGAGGCAGCGCATACAAATAACAAGACGCATTGTCGGAACACGCAAGCGTTATGCACCTGTGTCCCCTAGCCGACAGCACGCTGGGAGACAACCCGTCGATAGGGCGGCAGACAGAGGCTGGAGGCTGGCGGAGGAGGACCATGGGTGGACGCCCTGCTGACCTTGCCGCAAGTGGTGCACTTCCAAAAACCTGGGCGCGAGCCGAACTGACTGGACTGGATAGCTTGCCACAAACAAGCGTCTAGAACTTGTAGATTGCTAGAGGTGGTAGAACCGCTTTCTCTCTCTCGTTTCTCTGTCCCTATACATGAAAATGTCGTCTGGCTGCTCGCTTCGTTTTGTTCCCAGCTTTCGGTACTTCTAACTCCAAGCGCTTTGACCTATGATCCGATATCCCCCATGCGTGCACATATATACCCAAATAGTTGCTCATGCGATTCCTTGTCCATGACTTACTTATCTAACCCATGCCATTGCCCATTCCTACGCGTCCATGTCCCCCTCGACGTAATATTGCAAAAATAGTCGGTCCACATAAAATTCGTGCTCGTCGGCCAGTTCAACAAAAAACCTTACCTCCGTCCATCGTACTCCTCTTCATCATATGCCCTCCCAGCTGTATGTCGCGTGGTACTGTGTCCATTCCCGCATGTCCGTTCCAGCCACCACCAATAATCATAGGTCCCTGTGTTTCTTCTGGCGTTTATGTTTGACACCCGATACACCATCATAGATTTGACACCGAAAACCAGCAGTGCCCCCTGTGGGGATATAGATACTCACCATAGGTATAGCAACACATCTCTCATTCCAAACAACCGTAAGGGTACCATCGTCCTGCAATTATCTCGATGCTTCCTTACACGCCATCATTGCCGCCATCGTAACACCAACTCCACAATCCGCAGTAATGATCAGAGTGAACTCCTCCACTCGCACAGTCGTACGGATGCCTCCGTCCTTCTCGTACGTTCCATTGTCGAGCTCGGGGAAGAAACATCTGTCAACATTCTGACTCCGCTGCTGCATCAAAAACATCTGGAGCTTGTCCCTGTTGTCGTACCGAGACCAGTCCAGTCCACCAGCGCTTGTGGTAGCTAGCCTCACGCGTTGGCCCAAAGGTCGTCGCGATAGGCGATGTGCATGTCGAATTGTGAATTGTCGCCGTCCCGCTCTCACCGACGTCGTAGACATCTCAGTGATCACAGGCTGTCGATCTCTAGTACTTGCATCGTTCTCTACGGCGTCGTGATGCCCAAGCTTGGGCTGCACCTCTCCTCTGCCAGAGCGGTACAGCAAAGAGACCCTTCTTACCTTCGAAATCGAAGTCATCGTCTCACGTACAAAAAGAACATCATAATCTGCTGCTTCTCCCCCGCCCCGTGAGAGATCCCCTCCGCGGACGACTTTATTTTCGCGCAATTTTTCGAGCCGGATCGATCGGTGAGGGTCCGGGGGCCAGAACAAAGACGAAAACGCCTGGCTGGAAGAAATTGAAGCGCCAGAATCTCAGGGTCAGGAGTGTGAGAGTGAAACGGCGGTCGTTCCCCCATTCCCGCCTCCTTGCGCCAACGCACGGGGATTTGTTCCTGAATCGGCTCACGGGCAACGGTGTTTCAGGTCATCGTGGGGGGGTTCAAGGAGGAGACAGATGAGGACGAGATAGTGCAGGCGATCGAGAGCTTCCAGGCTGATGGGGCCCGCCAGCTCAAGGTAAGCAGAGCGTTCACCTTCAGCAGTCCAGCTCGTGTGGGAGTGATTGAAATCGACACGGTCACCTCCAATATAGGCTTCTAGAAGAAGATCCGCAATGCAAGCAAGAAGGTGCCTGCCGACATGACGTTGAGGCTCGCGAGCAACCGTGCATATCAACAGCGTGGGCGGAACAAACTCTGGCTCTCTGGCGAGGAGCATATATCGAGCTGGGATCGGCAAAGTTCCCCCCCCTGCGAGGGCGAATTTCTCTGCACGTCCTGGGGCGGACGTGGGACACTATCGGGCCTCTTACCGGCGAGGCACGGGCGATGTGCGGCCGATGCGCTCCTTCCTGAGCCTATCCCCCATCAACGTTTTGCCCCTGATTGACAGGTCGTGAGGAGCGAAGAGTCCAGGCTGCGCTCCCAGAAGAAGAATAATAGTAATAAGAACAACAAGCGGCACAAACATAAACGTTTGGCGCTCCGCGCGGATTTCTTGTATCTGCACTGGACCCCTCTCCCTGGCGCGCGGAGCGCGCCAGGGGCGGCGCGGCGCTGGAGGCGCCGCCGGAGGGGTCCAGCGCGGATCCAAGAACTCAGCGCGGAGCGCCAACTGTTTATGTTTATGGTGTTTCTTCATTCTTCGATCTCCCCAAGGGTCTATATATTTCTCTAAGGGAGACGTAAGACTCGGGTACGGGGGACTCGGGTTGGCCTGACGAGGCCATCGTAAAAATGACGAGACCCAATCTAAAATTTGACGCGAGCTCCCGCTGCAAACATCCCCAAAACACTGGACCGTCAAACTCCCGGACGCGCTCGTCAAAACACGTCGGTAAACCCGAGCTCCGGCTTACTCGAGTCTTACGTTTCTCCGATGCTCTTGAGTATCGTTTGACCGATCCCCGTCCCCACTGGCGTGGCCTGGGCCCCACTGGCAGATCTAACCACCTACATGGTGATATCGGCTGTTCCCCTCGGGCTTCGAAGGGTATACCCGCAACTGGGGTGGTGGGATGGTGGGGCTCGGGATCGGCGGAACGATACAGGGCTCTGCCCACCCCGAAGTCGTGTTTTTTTCAAGACGGGATCCCCGGAAGTCTCGACCCATTCCCCAGGACTGGTCTTTCCTCCTGAGTCGTTTTTTGCTCCTCCCGAGGCCGGGCAGGCCCCGATAGGGGCCGAGCTCTGCGAAAAAAGCCCGCCTTGCTTCTTCGAGTGCCTATAGGATCTCTCCGGCTCCTTGCCGCCCAGGCGGGCGCCCGGGAGCCCCGCCCGGCTCACGCGCGTGCCCGCGCCGTGCCTTTGGACGCCCGAATTGGGCACGGAAGCAATGGGCACAATGCCCCACAGCAAATGTTGTCCCAAACCAACAGCGGCCGCTGTTGGGCAGGCGGCCTCCTGTCCCGAATGGACACAGGCCGCGGCGGCACGGACAGCGAGTCATGCTCAAAATGAGCAGGAACTGCTGTGGGGCATTGTGCCCATTCTGTCCGTACCCCTTCCGGGCGTCCAGAGTGCCAGGGCCGCGCCCAGGCGGGCCGCCCGGCTCCCTGGGCGGCCGGCGCCGGCGTGCGGCCCGCGTAGGGCGCGGAGCCGCTGCGAGACGGCGGGCGCAGCGCCTGGGGGGGCCAAAGGAGGTGCTCTCGGGGCTGGGCCCAGAGCAGGGAAGAGGGAGGAGGAGGAGGAGGAGGGAGGAGGAGGAGGAGGAGGAGCAGGGAAGAGGGAGGAGGAGGAGGAGGAGGAGGAGGAGGAGGAGGAGGAGGAGGGAGGAGGGAGGAGGGGAGGAGGAGGAGGGAGGAGGAGGGGGAGGAGGAGAAGGAGGGGGAGGAGGAGGGGAGGAAGAGGAGGAGGAGGAGGAGGAGGGAGGAGGAGGAGGAGGAGGAAGAGGAGGAGGAGGAGGAGGAGGAGGCCAAACGTTGTGTTCCGTGTCGTTTTCGTTTCGTGCTTCGTCCTGCTCTGCCTGTGCTTTCCTATACCTCCCTGCAGGAAACGGAAAAAACAGCACGGCCGAAGTTTCCAGCAAAACACAGCGCTCGAGTCCAGCCCTGGGTGCTTTTGCCGTGGGCCCCCCGACTGGCGTTTTGCTCCGCGCGTCGCGGCGGCGGCCCCAGCGACACGCTGTATGCACGGCTGGGCGATGGCGTGTCGCTCCGCTCCGCGGGGCAGGAGGCCGGCTGAGAAAACTCGGCCGCGGCGTCGGCCCCGGGCGGCACGCCATGTGCCTGGCCGGGTGGTGTCTCGCTCCGCTCCGCGGGACAGGAGGCTGGCTGGGAAAAGCTCGGGACGTGGACGCTCGGGGGCTGGGACGTGGTTACACGTCGGTCGGACGACGTGGGCAAACACGTGAAGGAGGAAGGCGGACAGGGAGAGTGGGGGGCTCGGGCCCTCCCAGAGAGTCACAGCACACAGCAAACTCAGATCGACTCTTGAAGCAGGAAGGCGCTCGAAGCCGATCGGGATCCGGGAATCCAAGCATAACTACCCGTTGTCAGCGACCAGCGTGCAGCGCGTCATGCCGAAGCGTGGTGGGCCAGAGCCGGCGGCGCGACGCGCCGGGCTAGAGCTCCCCCGAGCGCCTCCGTGGCACGCCGCCGTGGGGAGCCCTTTGCAGCGTGCTGCGGCTGAAGAAGCACCAGGTCTCCTCTTTCTCCTCCTCCTCCTCCTCCTCCTCCTCCTCCTCCTCCTCCTCCTCCTCCTCCTCTCCTCCTCCCCCTCTCCTCCTCCTCCTCCTCCTCCTCCTCCCTCCTCCTCCTCCTCCTCCTCCTCCTCCTCCTCCTCCTCCTCCTCCTCCTCCTCCTCCTCCTGTCCTTCTCCTCCTCCTCCCCCTCCTCCCCCTCCTCCCCCTCTCCTCCTCCTCCTCCCCCTCCTTCTTCTCCTCCTCTTCCTCCTACCCCCCCAGAGAAGACTTAGCCCCGCCAAACTACCCCCACACCCCCTGGGGTGGGGGATGGGTGCCGTCTCCTGCGCACAGAGGGCACGCTGGGAGGGCCAGCTCGCCCTGCACCTGTGGAGGCGGGGATGGTTCCGACGATGCGGAGAGGCGCAACACGCCGACGGGCTCCCGTCGGCGGCGCGTCGCTGATGCTCCGCTTCCCTCCCCAGCACCGTCTGGCACGGGCGCCGCGGCGAGAGCTCCCGCTGCCCCAGGGTCCTGCACGCGGGTGCCCCCCTCCCCACCCCCAACGGCCCGAACACTCGAGGTCACGAGCTAGGCCGAAGGCATGACGGGAACCGTGCGCATGTGCGCTAAGGTGTCTGGGCCCTATCCCAGGGGGCTTCGAAGAAACGCCACAAAACGAAGTATAGTGTATAACTTTCCAGCCGGTTCTCCAGGCGACAGGTGTTGAAACAAATCTGTGTACTGCATTTTGGCCGCCAGTTGTCGCTAAGTGGCGGACAAAACAAAGTAGTATAGCGGACATACTTCTGGCCCCGACATGCCCAAGTCGTTGGACGATCGGGCGGGGGAAATGCCTTTCGGGCGCCCGGAATCGTTGGACGATCTCGGTCACAGGGGAATCCAAAGGCCTCGCGACCTACAGTCAAGGTAATGCGGAAGCACACGTTCGTGCAGTCCATTGCCAGAACCGCAGCCTCTGGGCCGCGGCTGCACATTTTTACACAACGGCTTTGTACGCACTTCGGTTCCAGTCGAAGGCGCTGGCGCGCGTCGCACACGATTTCCTCATCACCATGCTACCACTCCCCATATTTGCGTTCGCCTCTCCGTCTCCTTCCCTCCGTTCCCCCTCTCCCACTCCTCAGCCTCTTCCTTCTGATCCCCCTCCTGCTGCTCCTCCTTCCCCTCGATCCTTTTGAAACTCCCTGTGGGGGTCTTGGGGCGGCATCCTCGGGTTCCTTTGAAACTCCCTGTGGGGGTCTTGGGGCGTCTGGGACGGATGTTGGGCTCGTTGACGGGATCCTGCCCGGAGAGTGAGTTCGCAGAACCTTTCCCTCCCACTCCAACTCTGTCTGCCCCGCCTCCCAAAAGCTGACCTCAGATCGAGCCCAGCGTTTCAGAGCCTTGGCGGGCCCGTTTCAGGGGGCGTTGTGAGGGGGGGGGGGGCACTCCCGACCATGAGGGACGGGCGACCTCCCGGGCATGAGGGATGGGGAGGAGACACCCTCCTCCTCCTCCTCCTCCTCCTCCTCCTCCTCTCCTCCTCCTCCTCCTCCGTCTCCTCCTCCTCCTCCTCCTCCTCCTCCTCCTCCTCCTCCTCCTCCTCCTCCTCCTCCCCCTCCTCCTCCTCTGGGGCTGCACCATGATGCCGCAAAGGCCGGGTCCCCCTGGGGCCCTCTCGCTACCTCTTGAATGGGACCGTGCCGTCCTCGAGGCCTCCTAGCGATCTGCTGGGTTCCACCAGGGGTCGAGAAGAGGGCCGCCTAAGACTGACCTCAGTCGGCGGCGAGCCAGGGGGGAAGCGAGAAGGAGAAGGCCTTCTCAGAAGGTTCGCAAGTCCCCCCGCCTTCTGAGAAGTTTTCTAAGCCTTCCCCGAAGACCCAAACAACTTCTCAGAAGGCGCGAGGACTTCTGAGAAGTCCCGCCGCCTTCTGAGAAGGCCTTCTCCTTCTCACTTCCCCCCCTCGCTCGCCGCCGAACCTGGGAACCCATGTCTCACTGCACCGACCTTGCAGACGTGCTGCATCAGATTTTTGTGTGGATTCCTGACAATGCAAAACTCCGAAACGGCGAGCGAAAAACGAAGAGTGACTTTCACGTGGATGTTTTTAGTCTTCCTTCCCGGGCCAAGACATCCGCACGAAATTCACTTCGAAACCCAGAACGAACTTCTCCAGGACACTCTGGGCCCATCCCATTGTTTTCCCAACGAAATTCGCGTTGCGATGTTGGCGCCATGACATGTCGCCAGTTGCATGATAAACGCGCTGGAGCCCCCAAACGATCAGGATGAAAGGCGAAACGAACAGGTCCTGTGCGACACGGGTCTTGGACCTGGGACGGCGAGTTCTCCATCCTGCGCCGTTTTTGACGGTCCTGGAGCCCGTCGAGGGCCCCCGGAAGCCAAATGCAGCGGAAAACGTGCGGGCCCGTTTCCCCCAGAACCCGTTACCTTCATGGCGCAACGAACACGAACAAGCAGCATCCCCTGTGCTGTCCCTTCGGCTGGGATGGCCTGGACGGAAGGAGTGCCCGCCGCGTGCTCGGACCTCGCCTGCCCCGAGCAAGTCTCGAGGTCGCTGTCTTATGTTGCATCTTTGGGGAGCCTCGTCCGTCCCATCGCGCCAGCCATCCCATTCGCGTCCATGCAGAATCCTTGTCGATTGGGTCGAATCCATGTCGAATCCACGTCGAACCCGCGTTGAACCCACGTCGGAATACAAGAAACGACTGCCCTGAACAGGGTAGGAAGGATACCCCGCAGATACAACGTAACGCTAGACAGTGACCGAAAGACAGTGACTTGGCCGCAGCTTTTCGCACTTCCTTTTCCGCACCGGCGGCCGCCTTGATTTGATCCAAGTCGGCGACTATATCCCCTGAGGCCAAGCACTGTCTTTCTGGACGCAACGTGATCTGATCTTCATGTCCGAGCAACGCTAAAACAAATGCGGCGAGACGCTGTCTGGGGGGGGCACCGTCCTGCCCGCGCCGCAGCCTGGGACACAGAAAACAGACATCGGCACCAGCACCGCCACCACGAGGAGCCACAGAGAGGGTCATCCGCCCTCTGTCCCCCACAAGAACCACAACCAGGAAGGGCAGATCGACAGATCCGCTGCCCCTCGGGAGGGCGACGACGACGAGGACGAGGACGAGGACGACGACGACGATATAGCCAGGGAGGGAACTCCTGGTGGTGTGCTCCCCCCAGTCTCGCGGCGTCCCGCTTGGCGAGGCCTCAGCAAACATGCCCGCATCCGCGCCCTCGCGGTCTGGGTTCCGGGGCGCGACCCCGCGGACACGCGGTCGCACGGCTACGCCCCGCGCGGGGCATCCGCGGAAAAAAAAACGCCCCGACTCCGCGGGGGGTCGCGGCCCGGGAGCCCCGCCCGCGAGGCCGGGGATACGGATCTGTTCTCCGCCCGCACGGCAGTCCCAGCTGGCCTCGAAGGGCCCCCCGAGCAGGGTCGGCCTCGACATCCCGACCCTGGGGCGCGGAGCACAGGGACGCCGCCGGAATGTCGTGACCGCCCCAGACTGCTCGGGGTGCTGGTCGAGGCCAACTGGGACTGCCTGGTGGGGCTGCCTGCGCACAGCCAGCTCGAGGCATCCTCAATCTCTAGCTCGGGCCGGCGCCGTGGGGATCCTCGCCGAAGGTGGCCCGCCAGTGGTGGTGATGGTACCGCTTCCAGGAAGCAAGAAGATACCGATGCCGCTAATTGCTCCCCAGACGTGTCCTGAGGTGCACTCTGACCCAGACTTCGAGGCGGATCCAACCGTGGCGACGAGGAAGGGATCGCGGTATCGGCATCTTTTGCCCTCCTGAGGTTCTCCTTCCTCCGACAGCCTTGGCCCGGGGCGGCACGAGGTGCCTCGCCCCGCCGCTTCTGGAACTGCTGCCAGTGGGCGGGATAGCCCGGGCACTGCAGGAGGAGCGGGCTGCTCTCGGACATCTGGAGCCCTGGCCCTGCGCTGGCGCGAGCTTCAGCGCGAGGCGGCCCGCATCCGCCACGGCCTCGCGAACGCTCGCCCGGGTCCGGCCATCCTTGGCGGAGAGGGGGCTCGAGCCCGAGGAGCAGGATCAGCTAGCATCGAATCCACATCAGATCGGATCGGCTGCGCCGGGATGCATAACGGCGCCATGCAAGCATCGGGCCGTATCTCGGATCGCCGGCACATCGGAATCGAATAGGCTGGGGCCGGCCACAATCGATATCGAACTGGCGAATCGATCGGATTCAGATGGACCCTGGGCCTAGACTCATGTCGGGCATGTCCTCCTACATCTGTATGTTGGAGGAAAAATAAGACGTAGTAGACATATAATCAAAATAATCAAAAAGAATCGAAACATCGTCCCCGTATTTTTACACTATTCTCGAATATTCCTCCAGGGACATGGCCGACGTAAGCCCAGACCCCGACGTTATGTTTTTTGTCAGAGACTCGACCCCCAATGGTCCCGACCCATTCCCCGTATCCGGAACCGCCTTTTTTAGAGGTCCCGAGGCCCAGCAAGGGCCCCCAGATATTGAACATAGAGAAAAACCCTCCGTCGCGCTTTTTACAGGCAGCCCGTATGAGAAGGATGCACGATGAGGATGCAAGGGCATTGGAAGGCCATGTCGACACTTTGCGAGCGGGGCGCGGCCAGCGAACGCGGCCAAGGATGGGCCGAAGGGGAAGGATGCAAGGGTAACCTTGGAAATTCGCTCTCTCTCTCTCTCTCTTTCTCTCTCCTCTCTCTCTCTCTCCCTCTCTCTCTCTCTTCGTCACTCTGTCTGTACAACGTAATATACAAACCACCCTCACTGTCTCACCCCCTCCCGTTCCCCACCTCTTCAGCGCAGCATCTTCCTCCGACCCGGCGGTGGAGCGCGGCCCCCCTCGGACGGCAGAGGAAGGGCCCCCGCCCTGAGCCGGCTGACCACCCCGCGCGGCAGCGCGCGCCCCAGCGCGCACACCACGCACCGCACCGAGCCCAAAGTCCCGATCGCGAGCGATGCGGCTCCACCACCCTCCTCTCCGATGGGGAACGAACGCTGACATAATGAAAAACCCTGGGAGGTCCGCGCGGACCTCTCGGATCGGCGCTGGACCCCCCTGTTGGCGCCTCCGGCGCCGCCCCTGGCGCGCTCCGCTGTTCGTCCCCCTCCTCTCCACCTCGCCCGAGCGGCGCCCCCGCTGCCCGCAGGCAGCGCGCGCGCGTGGGCGGGGCGCCCGCGATGCCAGGCCCCAGCGCGGCCACGATGTAGCAGACGACCACCGCCCAGTGGGCGGCGGTGGCCGTCAGCGACCTCCGCGCGGCGCTGGCCCGGGCCGGGATCTGTACCCAAACCTCCTCGCGCTGTGAAGTTTTTTGCTATTTTCGTTATTCGTCAATTTTGTTATTCTCGGTTGATCGTCAGTAATCGTGACGGGGGATTTTTCGTTAATTTCTGGCCTCCAAGGGCCCTTCCCGGGCCTCGGGACTGTCAAAAAATGACTCGGCATGAAAAACTGGTCCCCAGGAAGCGGTCCAGACCTCTGGGGGTCGACGTTGCGAAACGGTCTGGGTACACGCGCCCAGAGACCCATGCCCGAGGGCCCCAGGAGGCAGTGGGCAAGGATATTCTCGGGCACTGGGTGATGGGCCGATTGTCCACCACCACTACCGCAGGGCAGAAGAGGGAGGAAGAGAAGAGGAGGAGGAGGAGGAGGAGGAGGAGGAGGAGGAGGAGAGAGGAGGATGAGGAAGAGGAGGAGGAGGAGGAGAGGAGGAAGGAGAAGGAGGAGGAGGAGGAGGAGACGGAGGAGGAGGAGGACCTCCCCATTCTCACTTCTCCTCCGACCCACCTGTGGCAGTGGTGGTGGAGAGTCGGTCCATCTCTGGGGGGTGGGGGGAGGGGGGGGCAAAGAGATTCCTGGAATCCTCTCAGTGAGGAGCAAGCAGCATCAACCCGATGGCAAGGAAAGGGGGGGGGGGCATGTGCAATCCGGGCAGCTCGCGTGGCCCCTGGGCCGTGACACCCCCCCCCCCTTGCCATCACCCCCGAGAAATGAGTCCGCGCGGGTCGCCGAACAATCATGTGTCTATCGCGCTGTCTGCCAGATTCGAAAACCGATGCCTCCGGGGGCACCGCTCTCCCCCATGAGCATCGTCTATCCGACCCCCCTCCCCATCCCCATCTCCATCCAGACCCCCGCCATCTCAGCACCCGAGGGAAACGGCCTATATCCCCATCCAGGGGGGTAGATCGGCCAGAGGCGGAGCGCCCAACAGTTACGTCCACAGCGTTTTTTTGTTTCGCCCCCAACGGCGTGTCCTGGGCCCCACCGGCCGATTTACCCCCCCTGGATGGGGATGCGGGCCGTCTTCTTCGGGGGTGGGAGCGGGGACGGTCAAACGATGAAGATCCTGGGGCCGTGGGGCACCGCTCCCTCAAGCGGTGGACGTGTGTCGACTCTGCCCTGACCTCAGAAGTTGCAGCCCACCCCAGCGGGGAGGCGGCGCGGCGGGCAGAGCACGCGGGCAGAAAGGTAGCGTGGCCGCCGGATGGCGGGAGGGATCGCTGGGTCGAGGCAGGGACACTGACCACCACGATGATTTTTCAGTACGACGACAACCCAGCAACCCAGGCGAGAAGCCACGAAGCTACCTCACATGCCGTGCCCTCGAGAAGCACTGAAGCGTAAGCCACGAAGAATGACTATCCTGCGCGCGATGGCTGTATAACCGGTTGCTTTGCAGCAGCAGGCGTAAACCAGAGAAGAAGGAGTACCAACCTGATGATATTAGGAGTCACTTCTCTTCGAGACAGAGTTCTTCCTTCGCTGCCGAGGCTATCGTTCTGGACGAGGCTGTCCAGGCAATGATGGCCGTCACTGATGCCATTGCCAACCAGCCGTCGTCACCATGACTTCGGCCTAGCGAAAGGACGAGGAACAACAGGACAGGGGCAACACTGGACAGGGACAACGCGGGGGTCTTTGAGATCTAGCGTTAGGTCGGGCATGTCCTCCTACAGGCGGATTTTGGACGAACGCTGGAGAATAGTCAAACAAATTCTCAAAATAGTCCAGTTTCGGCCAAACATCGTCCCCGGACTAGTTTTGGACTGTTTTTGAATCTTCCTCCTGTCGAGGGACAGACCCGATCTAGACCCAGCGGTTCTGGAGGACGTGTCGGGCGCCGCCGCCGTTCCCGAGCGCTCCGCTCGGCAGCGACTGCATCGGGCCTGCACGGATCCCCCGCAGGGAACACAGGCCGAGGGCCGGGGGCGCAGCTCCGGAAGAAAACAGCTCTCCGGGAGGCGCTCTGCAGAGAGGCGCTGCATGGCGCGGCCCGCCTGGATCCCTTCAGGAGTGGAGTGTCCCTCCGGGGGGGAGGCTCGAATCTTGTTTTGGCTCCGCGCGGTCGCGGCGCCTCCGGGCATGTGCGCCAGGCGTGCGCCCTTCCAACAGAAGGAGCGCCAGAGGCAGGGTCCGCGGGGGCTCGTGGCGAACTCTGCGAGAGGACGCGCCCCAAAGGCGCGGGCCTCGTGGCAGCGTGGCGCGGCAGCAGTATCAGCCCGCGCCACGGTGTCAAGCAACAGAACTGCCCGTAGGGGGGCAAAGGGCCCCCTCCCGTCTGGGCAGTGGCCTCGGCCCCTGTGGACAACCTGGCTCGGCCCAGACTCTCCATGCTTGTCAAAATGCCCCTCCTCCTCGCCCCCTTCCACCAACAACTCCTCCTCCTCCTCCTCCTCCTCCTCCTCCTCCTCCTCCTGCCTCCGACCCCTTCTCAATACCAAGTTGTGCCACAAGTGACTCTTGCGCTTTGGGAGGGAGGGTGGGAATAGGTGGGGCCCCCTGGCTCGCTCGACCGGGCCAACTGGACTCCTCTCTCCCGCTCCGCCCCTCCTCCTCCTCCTCCTCCCCCCAGAGGCCCCTGCTCCCCGCCCTCCCCTTCCGCCCTCCCCCCCTTCGTGCCAGAGCCAGGACACCTCGACCCCAGCAGCCGGCAGACTGGTCCGACGGCGGCCCAGCGTGCCACCGCGCCCGGCAGGGCTCGGGCACGTACCAATCCAGGTCAGTGGGGCGCAGAAGGGCATGGCGTACTACTACCGGGTGCCTCTGTTGGAGGCGCACGTCCGACCCGAATGCGCAGGACACCATCTTGTAGTACATTGTTTCCCGAGCGGCATGGCCAGAGAGCGCCCGCCACGGATTTCGCACGGTAGGATGTCCGAGCGTGCGCGTAGCCCCTGCGTGACCGACGCACATCTGATGCACGTTCGGGTGGCGCCGGGTCAGCACAAAGCCTAGGTCGGCCAGGGCCCTGTCCCGAAACCTGGCCGGCCGCTGAGTGGCTCCCAAACCTGGGTCAGCGCAGGGCGGACAAGGTGAGGGGCAACGATAAGCGGGGGACCAGCTCGGGGGGGGAAACATCGACCTGGCATCGGCGACCCATCGCCGACAGACCGGCGGTAACCTCCCGACAGCAGATCCGCAACTGGGCGCCGGCGGTAAACCGTCAACCTTTCTTACCGCCGGGGGACTTGTAGAGCTTCCTGACAATATATAATGTCGAAAAAATTGTAGAGAACGAATAGTTTTTCAGCCCAAGCGATTTCAGACCTTTCGATGCAACAGCCGAACGCCCCTGATGTTGGATTGTCTTCTATACGAGCTCTGTAGCTCTCCTACAGCCCGAGTTACGTGCGTAAATCGACAGCACCTCTCAAGATGACTCGAACTATACGAATAGTTCGGCAAACCTAGCTCGAGTACCAGACCGAGTTCAGACCTCTGAATGCAATAGTAGGACGCGTCTGATGTCTCCGAATCGATTCCTGTGATTAACAGCCCTGCAGCGCCCCAACAACCCGAGTTAAGTGCAGAAAACCGATAGCACCTCTCAGGATGACTCGAACAATACGAACAGTTTCGCGGACCTAATTCGGGCAGCAGACCGAGTTCCGAGCTCTAGATTCGACAGACGGACGCGCCTGATGTCTCCGAATCGATTCCTGAGATTACCAGCCCTGTGCCTGAGTTAAGTACAAAAAACCGACAGCACCTCTCAAGATGACTCGAACAATACAAATAGCTTCGCGATTCTAGATCGGGCAGCAGACCGAGTTCAGAGCTCTGGATTCAACAGACAACGCAACTGATGATTCTGAATCGGTCTATGTAAGCATCAGCTCTGTAGCTGTCGTATAGCTCGAGTTGAGTACAAAACAACCGAGAGTGCCTCTCAATATGACTCGAATAATACGAATAGGTTTGCGGACCTAGCTCGGCTAGCAGACCGAGTTCAGACCTCTCGATGCAACAGACGAACGCGCCTGATCATTCTAAATCGATAAGGTGTGCTGACCAGCTCTGTGGCTTTTCTATAGCTCGAGTTATGTTCAGAAAACCGCCACCGCGTGTCAAGATGACCCGAAACGGCCGATCCCGCCGCAGTGCTTCTTGACAGTAGTATCTACCCGATCGATCTGAGATCAAGACGGCGAGCGGGAATAAGATAGAATATCACGGGAAAAATACTAGAGCTCAAACGAATTGTTGAATTTCGAGAACGAAATTTTGAACCGACCAAAAGTCAGTAAAAGGTCCGTCGAGATTTTTCTTGCCAACTAGCTCTCCAGCGCCCCGGAATTACTCTTAAGCTTCCAGCAACAACTTGCTAAGGGAAGCTCTACGAGTTACTTCCTGGGCGGGGTGGGCTGTTGGGCCCCTGTCGGCGATACAGTAGTGGCTCGACCACAAGAAACCCAACCCTGAGACCCCCAGAGGTCCATTGATCCTTGGTGTGGGAACGTCGCGCTCTCCATCGCAAAACCATCGAAACGCACGTAACCCAGGGCACCCTGGAGGCAAGCAGGGTGTTTCTTGGCATGGCTCTCCACTGTAAATGGGCGATTGCCCCCCTGAGCTTATACCCCCCCCCCAACGTTGCCCCTGACAAGGGGATTCGGCCCCGCGTGGCTGCCAAGGCCCAGGTCAGCCAGCAGCAAATGGCCGACCCCCTTTGGCGCGGATCCCCGTTGATCATGAGCCCCGACTGGCTCTCCCGCAAAACTGGGCCAGGCCAGGGCAACGCTGATTAGCAATAAAAGGATACCTAACCCTTTGGGAGGCGACCTAAGGTAGGAGGCCAAAAAACAGTAGGGACAGGGGTTCGTTCCTGCAGATGTATCAAACCAAACCGCCCAGATTTATCATCCCTGATGCAAAGACGGGGACCTCAGCGAGGCCACGTCTCCACTAAGTAATTAGGGTTAGGGGGTCCTTTATCCACGATGAAAACTGACTGTGGACCAACCCGGTCGACGGCCACTCTGCTCAAGAAGCTGGCCGAGTCGCCCCACACCGGCTGGAGACCGAGCGGGCGCCGGCGTTACAACCTTGCTCTGACACTGGCGCCGGCAGTGCCCAGACTGCGCTGCAGTGAAGGCCAGTCCCCAAGAAACCTTCCACAAGAACCCCTCTGAGATCCCAGGACGTCGATTGATTTTTGGTGTGGGAATGTCGCGCTCTCCATCGCAAAACCATCGTAACTCACGTAACCCAGGGCACCCTGGAGGCAAGCAGGGTGTTTCTTGACGTGGGTCTCCACTGTACCGCTCTGGATGTTGCGTACCTCTCGCACCCTGCAGAAATTTGACAGCTGTCCCATCCTCCGCTGCAATTGCGCCCGACGGCCAACTGTGGCGCCCTGAACGCCAGTGACAATCTATGTGGAACTCACGGCACTTCTGGATCACCACGGTCACCTTGCCAACGCTGCTACGTGCACCGCATATTGCGAACCAGTCAGCAAATTGAGAACTGGCTCAAACCAAAACCAGCCACGAGAAAACGGAGCTGGTGCTCAGATGTGGAACAAGCGTATTCCGCGACCAGAACAGGAACTTACCGAAACCAACCACATGCGAACACTGATGGATGAGACGGCAGGGTTAGCCACACAGCTGCTGGAAGCGGACTGACTGCCTACCAAACCACCCCAAGCCAACCCGAAGTCGCCGTTGGTCTCGTCGATTTCTGGTGGGAGGGGCACTCCAGAACATCGAGGAAACAACACATCCCCCAACCCGAAAGCCCAACCCGGAAGTTGGAATGGTCCAGGGCCTTCGGAAAGACCAACCGTCCTGGCATTCCTACAGGCCTACCACGACATTGTCTTAGAACGCAAGAATGTTCGAATCATAAGAACAATATTCGTAGAACATAAATCCGGCGCAATTAAACACGACAGTCTCAACCAGACATGTTCTGATAACATTTCGAGCAAACCACGAACAGCTCTTAGACCATTCCTTGGCGGGCCTATCAAGCCAGATCCTTTCATCGCCACTGCTCGAATACACCCCCAACCTGTGGCCACGAACTGCTGGCTGCCTGGCGACCCCCCGGGGCCCGGACCCCTGGCGCCGAGCCTCCGGGAGCCGCTCCCCGCAGCGCACCCCCCCTCCTTCGTGGCGAGGTCTGCCTGCTCCCCCTCCCTGAGCGGGTAACGTCGTCGTCGTCGTCGTCGTCGTCGTTGCTGCCCCCGTTCTCATCCCCACCATCGTCGTCGTCCTCCTCCTACTTCTGCTCTCCTCATCCTTTTCCTCCTCCCCCTCCTTCGTGAAGAGGTCTGCCTGTTCCCCCTTTTGGCACCGCTCACAAGGAGGGCAGGGGGAGGGGGGAAGGCTTCTTAGAAGCAGGCTCCTTCTTAGAGGGCGCCGGCCTTACATCTGTAGAGCTGGCCCGCGCCTTCTAAAAAGCACGGGTGCTTCTAAGAAGCCTTCCCCCCTCCCCCTACACCCATCAGACATTTAAACAAGAACGCGTCAACTTTCGTGGGCTCCAGATTCCGTGGACGAAAATCAAGAATCTGGACTGGACCCTGGGCGTTATCTCGGGGCTTCACTTTTCGCAGAACTTTTGAGCATCTGGACCCAGGCTGCTGTGTAAGAAAACGCTTGGGGTGAAATCCATTTAACATAAACTTTTGACGGTCCGCGCGGATTTCTTGGATCTGAGCTGGACCCCTCTCCCTGGCGCGCGGAGCGCGCCAGGACCGGCGCCGGAGGCGCCGCCAGGGGGCCCCAGCGCAGATCCAAGAAATATGTGTGGACCGCCAGAAGTTTGTGTATATGTTTCCGGATGAAGTAGGAAGGCGGATGAAGTAGAGCCGAAAAACAGATCAAGGAAAGCATTACGTAAGAAACCTGGGCCAGCCGTCCGGAAGCCTCTGAAGGCAAGCCTGGGCCGGGTGCTCGTGTGGACGCTGCAAGGGCGGAGGAGCTCAAGAAGCTGGGCCCGCTGCTCGGCAAGCCAGCTGGCCCAGCTTTTCGAGGGGAGGCGTCGTGACCAGATGCTCGACCATAGATTGGGCTCGGGCCCGCCCGGCGTGTATGAAGGGGCCCTGGGACACACAAATGAATACACACAAATAAAAAGATGCCCCATATTTTCCTATATTTTCTGGGTTTCTGTCTTCCCCCCCACTGCCCATATTTTCCCATATTTTCCTGGGACTCGACGATTAATTGTGTCTGTGTGTTTTTTCCCCTCCTGACATAGATTGGGCTCGGGCCCGCCCGGCGTGTGCGCGCAGCCGAGGCTGCCGCCCGCAGGAGACGGGAGGGGCGCCGACCTCGTGCCCGCCCGCCCCGAGTGGCCGACTCGGGGCAGGGCCGCCCACCCCCGGGAGCCCAGGACGCGCAGACCGATCGGCGACGACGACGCTAGAGAGGAGTGAGGAGTGAGGAGTGAGGAGGAGTGAGGAGGAGGAGGAGGAGGAGGAGGAGGAGGAGGAGGAGGAGGAGGAGGAAGGGAGGGGGAGACGACCACTCTCCCCCAAGGTTCTGCTCCCCCACGGAGGTCCCGCTCCCCGCCTCCCGAAGGCCGCACGCGGCGCCGAAGACAAACGCCACGTGCCGCCGAGACTGCGAGGCTCGATCGAACACCGGGGATCGAGGATCGACCCTTCGGCGACGACGACGACGAGAAGGATTCGGTCGATCGCAGCCGTGCGCAGCCTTCCCCCGCGGCTCGGCCGCGACACCTCCCTGGGCCCGCGACCAGGACCCCCGACGACCTGAGCACATCTCATGGCAACACTCGGAGGCCCCGGGGGGCGCTCTCGGCCTCTGGACCGTCCGCAAACAAGATGGGGCGAAACACCGGCAGAAGGAAGCGCGCCATCGACACGGAAACTTCTGGCGCTCCGCGCGGACATTTCTTGGAGCTGCGCGGGGCCCCCCTCCCTGACGCGCGGAGCGTGCCAGGGCAGCGCCCGGAGGCGCCGCCGGGGGGGTGCCCAGCGCGGATCCACGAGATCCGCGCGGAGCGCCGCAGAGTTTCTGTCTCTATATGGCGCTCTGCCTTCTTCTCCGACGTCGGGGGGAACGGGGGCCGGGACTCCTGCGGACCGCACCTCGGGCGCACGACGGCGTCGGGGGTGTGGGCCTCCCCGGGCTCGCCAGGGTGCCGCGCGCCCCCCTCTGCCCCAGCCGCGCCCCGCCACGAGCTCGCCCCCCTCCCCCCCCCCCCTCTCGGCCCCTCGGCCGCTCACGGGCCTCAGCAGGTAGAGGTAGCCGATGGCGAGGAGCGCCGACAGCGTGGCGGGGAATCCGACCATCAGCACCAGCCGCAGCAGCCCCTGCACGCGCGCTCGCCGCCGCCGCAAGTCATGGGCGGGGAGGGACAGGGTGATGCAAGCTTTTCCGAGTCAGCCCTCTACCCCACTCGGGGAAGTCTGCCACAGTGCCCCTCACGAGACAAACTGCCTGCTGGGTGGGCCAAGGCTGTTGTAACATACGCGCATTTACAACCTGACGGCGGGTGCATTGTCAACGGTATGAATGGTTGAAATGAGGAGGAAGAGGAGGAGGAGGAGGAGGAGGAGGAGGAGGAGGAGGAGGAGGAGGAGGAGCAGCAGAGGAGCACGAGTAGCAGGAGCAAGGGCAGGGGGAAGAGGAGGAGGAGGAGGAGGAGGAGGAGGAGGAGGAGGAGGAGGAGGAATAGGAGGAGGACGAGGTGGAGGATGAGGAGTCCGTAGCCAGGTCGGCTCGAGTCGCCACGCCCGGGGACCCCCTCCTGGGGAAACCACAAGGTACCGATACCGCTGCTCCCCGGACCTCTCCTGGGGTGCGTCCTAACCAGGATTTCGAGGCGAATCGAGCGGTGGCAACGAGGGCCTCCCAGGAGGCCCAAAAAGAGTAAAACGGGCGAAGGGTAGAGGGACAGTCAGGGTGGATTGAAGAGGACACGCGAGAGGACCCAAGACTCTTCCGAGGACCACACTGCCGCAGGAATGTAGAAGGCATGGGTCGCGAAACACAGGACACGAAGGCACTCTTACTTTTGGCAGGGCCGACCTCCTGATCAGCCTCGACTGTGCCCTCTCCTCCTCTGTCCCTTCCGCGCCCAGCTCGCGGGCCCGCTGCAAGCCCCCCCCCGCGGCGGCGACCAGCGCGCGGCGCCCTGCCCGCGCGAGGGCGGGCATGCCCGCGAGGGCCCCGCGCGGCAGGCGCCTGGCGGCTTGCGTCGCGTGGGCCGCGCCCGCGGCCAGGGGCCCTCCCGCGGCCCCCTTCGTCCCCCTGAGAGGCCTCCCGGATGGGCTCCGAGGTTATACAGGTGGGGTCGGGAGACCACGCCGCATCGCCGACACACCGACGGTGCATCGGCGATGCACCGGCGATGCACCGGCGATGCACCGGCGATGCATCGTCGACGTCGGCGATGCACCGGCGACGTCGACGCGAAGCAGATCGGGCTCCACATCGAGCCGCATCGCCGACGCATCCGCGATGCGGCGCGGTCTTCCGACCCCATCTGCTCCGACCCCATCCGGGAGGCCTAGGCCCCTGCCGCGGGCCCGCTGCGGTCGCCGCGCGCGCCAACACCTGCAAGGCCAAGATGCGCTACGAGTGCTTCGAAGAGGAGAAAAAACGCCACGAACACACATCTACGGCGCTCCGCGCGGGTCTGCTGGATCCGCGCCTGGCCCCTCCGGCGGCGCCTTCGGCCCCGCCCCTGGCGCGCTCCGCCGACCCATGGTGCCCAGGGGTAGGTACCACCCACGGGCACCTTCCGCCGTGGCCGCTGCCCCTCCCGACAGAGGGGGGGAGGGGAGCGGGCGGGAGGTTGGGCTCCACCCTCGCCTTCCCATGCCTCTGCGTGGCCGACCGCAGCCGACACGGACAGCGTGGGGCGGACAGAGCTGCGTGCCGCGCAGCAGGAGTGCGCCGCCGTCGACGAGCTCAAACACGGGTCCGACCATCACATCCGGCTTCCTGGTTTGTGCGGACAAGCACACCCACGCGGACAGCTTCGACAACATCAGCGTCACGACGGCCCCACCGACCACGGCGACACCGCCGCCATCGGCTTCGCCCAGACGGACCTCAAGGAGGCGGTGGGGCCGATCATCGAGACCACGGGCCAGGAGGAGGACGGCTACGAGGACCGCCCGTGCGCCGATGCCAGCGAGAATGAGGAGGTCGGCTCCACTTCCTCCGACGGGAGCCACCCACCAAGACGGAGGTTCGCAATATGTTCTTCGCCGTTGACGCGGCGGGCGCCGGGGAGATCGGCGACGCCATCCAGTCTCGGAGGCTCCCCCGCGTGTCGCCTCACTTCTCAGCAGCAGTGGTCTCGCCGTCGACGCAGTCCAGGCAGAGGGGGCCGCCACTCTGGACGCCCTCGTGGAGGCGGTGTGCACCTGCACCGCCAAGATCTATGTTTAGGTCGGGTATGTCTTCCTACAGGCGGATTTTGAAAGAAATATGAAAAATAGTAGAAATACAAATGCTCAATCGAACATCGTCCCCAGACTGTTTTTTTGGGGCCTATTTTTGAATAGTCCTCCTGTAGAGGGACATGCCCGACTTAAATCTATGTCCCGGAGCCCATGGCCCGCTTCGCCAGGGAGGAACTGGAGGAGGTGCAGGAGTACGCCCCTGTGCCTGGGCCCTGGGCAACCAGCTTCACTCCTCCTCGAGCCGCCGAAGCATCCACGCCAGCTGCGAGGAGGGCGCAGGAGGTGGCTGGAGGGCAGGGCGCCCACGTCTGCGACGATTTCGACGGCGAGGTGCACGACGCCGCGGAGGACGAGGATGACACGATAGAGCTCACCGATGACTCCGACAGCTCCGAGGGGACGCCCTGGATGACCAACTGGAGGCGCGCCCGCCTGCAGTGAGGTGACGCCCTTGAATGAGAGCCCACCATCCTGCCCGCCTGCCTGCGATGCTTGTGCTTAGGAGGATGGGGGCCTTGGAGGAGGTTGTCAGGGGAGCTTGCGAGTGCCGCTTCGATGTTCTTGCCACGGTGCCCTTCTTGGCCTCTGAGCCGACTACAACATGGCACCGTGACCAGCCTGCAACTCTCAAACTGCCGCCGCGCAGACCAGCCTCGCCACAGCAGCCGCCAATACGTGATTCGCCTTTGCTTGACCGCCTCCCCGTTCCTCCTCCCCCATCACCGCATACGCAGCCAGCCAGCAGCAGAGACTAAGCCAGCACCCGCACCCTGGCCCATGTCCTCGCCCCTCCGTCACCTCCTCACTTGCCCTGACCTCCCTCGGCACCGCCTATCCCTGCAGGCCGCCCTTTTCTTTGCACCTGGCCTCGTCACTCAGGGACCTTGCGTTGAGAAACGATGGGGGGGGATGCGGGTGGGGACTCAACCGGGGGGGGGGAGCTGGAGGGGGTGGGCAAATTCTCGCGACGAGCTCTGAACCAGACGGAGCTGCCGCAGCCGTGCCGGCGCGACCTGGCCACCGAATGATCTAACATGACACTTGGTCGGTTGTGCTACTGTGTTTGCCGCAGGTTCGCAAGCTGCAGTGCTAACGCCAGCCCTGACATAGCCACCGTGTCACTAGACTGTTCCGAAAAGAACGATGATTTCTCCACACCTTGACTGGAACCTCAGCGGAGCCGCATCAACGCGAACACCACCGCTGACGGCTCACACAGCCGAGCCACCCAGCGCGAACACTACCACTGTTGGCTTATGTAGCCTCTCTGTTCCTTCGCCCCTCATACCTTCAGATTCGCCATCTTCCCATGTCTTCTTTGGCACGCGCCCGTAACACGGGCACACCACTTCAGTGAGGGCCAGGATGGTGGGGAGGTAAGCTGATGCTCATGTGGATGGTTGGAGGAGGTCGAGGGCGAGGATCCTGTTCTGCCCAGTTTTGCCAATCCTTCCTGGTAGCACGGCACCGACGGGGAGTCTATCACCCCCCCAAGCAGCAACCGCCCAGCGACCGCTGCTGGGGGGGGAAAAGGCCGCGTTCGATGAACTCTATGGCCATCAGTATGCAGTGTGCAAGAGAAGGAGGAGGAGAAGGAACAGAAGGAGAAGCATGAATGGACATCCCAAATCCCACCATCCCTCTTTGCGTGCGTGGTCTAGCGGATCAACTCTTCGGCAAGGAGTTTACCCCTCCTCTACGCCACGCTAGGACAATTCCTTCCCAGCCAAGCCACGCAAGGAAGGCGTTTGCATGCACGTCGGCATGCGCCTCATATAGAGAAGATGACAGTGGGCCACAACTGCGTCCCTAACATCTCGCTGAGCAGCGACAGAGCCTGCTGTCACTGCCGTCCTTTGGCGCATGCGCTGAGAAACAGCCACGGCTGTGCTTCACATAGTTGTTGAATGCCTCGCAGAACAGTTGCAACGCTTCTCTCCAAATCTTTGCCCTACCAGACTTCTTCGTGGCTGCTTCGAAGCGAGAAACATCTGGTCCAGATCCTCGCCAGGCGCCTAACATTCAATGCGACCATGGAGCCGACATGCAGCACGCACGCACGCACGCACTCACACACGCACGCAGGCAGGCACGCACGCACGCACGCACGCAGGCAAGCACGCACGCACGCACACACGCACGCAAGCACGCACGCACACACGCACGCATGCACGCACGCACGCACGCAGGCACACACAGACACACACACACACACACACGCGCGCACACACACAAAATCACACACAATCACCCACAATCACATACAATCGCACACAAGAACACACAATCGCAATCACACACACACTCACACACAATCACACACAAACTACTCATTGAGCCGGAGGCTCGGGTCAAGATCGCTTGAACCAAAATGGCTACAGACCGTGTTGGGGCGATTTGGGGGGCCTCTTGGGCGGTCCTGGGCATTCTAAACTCTGGAAAATTAACCACATGAAAACAATTGGAGTGACATGTAATGTGCTTTGCCTGTGGGGGGCCCTCTCGAGCTGTCGTGGGCCCATCTTGGGCAGACTTGGGGGCTATTTTTGGCCATTTGCCCTTGGCTGCCCTTGTGCGTAACACGGAACCCGGAACGGTCGACACGCGACTCAACGTAGATTGCATGTTCAAAGGATGTGCATTACTGCAAGCCTTCGCCAACATGTAAGCGCACGTGCGGAAATGACACGCAACGTCTTGACCCCATACGTTTTGAACACGTGAGCGTCTGGGGGGGGTCTGGCTCCAGACCTCTGGGCGGAAGGGGGGGAAAGGGGGGGGGTCTGGCTCCAGACCTTTGCTTCGTGCGACTGATTGCAACAGTGCGTCCTATGGGGGAGACTCCACCTGCCTTAAACAGGCGCCCGAAACAGCCAAGAACTACTCCACGGGGGGGGGGCAGGGGGGGTGCGAGGGCCCGCGCCGATAGGCAAAACAATGAATAAAACAACGTTCACTTGAACACGGCACGTGCTGTGTTGGCCCACTGTATCAAAAGATGCCCATTCCTGGGGGTCTGGGAATCCCCTTCGCCCTTCTTGCCACCCCCTCCGCCCGCCTTGCAGTCGTCGAGGCTGATTGTGGAGGACACGCGCTAGGACACAAGACCCTTCCGAGGGCCACACGCACACACACAGACACACACACACACACACGCACGCGCACACACACGCACTCATTTATATACGTTCATACACGCACGAACATACCACAAGCGCAGATGAACATGTTAGCCAGCGTGGACCCAAAACAATAGGTTCTTGCAATATGTGCGGTGCAATGTACGCGGTGCAATGTGTGTGGTACAACTTATGTAATGCAATACATGCGGTGCAATCTATGTGGTGCAATTGAGTTTTTACCCATGATGTGACACAGCTCATGCTCTTGCAAACATCCCACCCACCCACCCGCAACTTGGTTTGCGAAATCTCTTAAGACCGTGACGGTAGGTTCCAAGTGGCACTTGGCAACGACACAGGCGCCGACGACGACGACAACGCCGACGACGACTACGACGACACCGACGACGTCTCCGACGACTTCGACGACGACGACAACGACGACGACGACGACGACACCGACGACGACGACGACGCCGACGCCGACGACGACAACGACGACGACGACGCCGACGACGACGACGCCGCCGACGATGACGACGACGTCGACGACGCCGACGACGACGACGTCGACGACGACGACGACGGCGACGACGACGACGGCGCCGACGTCGACGACGACGACGATGCCGACGCCGACGCCGACGCCGACGACGACGTCGCCAACGAAGACGACGACGACGACGAGCGAGGAGGGAGCACCACGACGACGACAACGACGACAACGACGAGGGAGGAGGGAGGACGGCGACGACGCGAACGACGAAGAAGGAGGAAGGACGGCGACGCCGACGACGACAACGACGAGGGAGGAGGGAAGACGACGACGACGAACGACGACGACGACGACGGCGACGAAATAGTAGGGACGACGACGAGACGCCGACGACGGACGACGACGACGACGAGGGAGGAGGAGGAAGGACGACCACGGCGACAACGACGACGGAAACGACCACGACGCTTAAGAGATGACGACGACGAACACGAGGAAAGACAGAGGACGACGTAGGCGACGACGACAACGACGACGCGGGAGGAGGGAGGACGGCGACGACGACGACGACGACGACGCAAGAGCGCGCGCGCACGCTTTTGTTGAAAATCCGTGTTGCGAAACCTGGTATTTTTGTAGGTTTTTTGGACACACGATTTTGAAATCCTTCCGAATCCGATGGGTTTTGAAGCATTTCGGCATACGCGCGCGACGACGCGCGCGTCTGCACTTCGTCCCGTTTTTTGCAGAGGACTCTCGCGACGGCACACGCGCAAGGGCGTTCGACAGATTTCGACATGCGCGCGCGAAGCCCGTTTGGTAGCATTTTGTGAAAGTCTTGAGAAACCTACGGTTTTCCCAAGATTTCGCAAGAGCTCGCGCGTAAGCTTTTTTAGCAAATCTGTGTTGCGAAACCCTGTGCTTTTGTATGTTTTTTGGGAAACTCGATAGCGAAATCCTTCCGGCATCGAAGGTTTTTGAAGGATTTCGGCATGCGCGCGCGACGACGCGCGCGTGTGCACGTCGTTCTTTTTTTACAAGGGATTCGCGAACAACTGCTATGTTAGAACAAATATTGTCCCCGCGTATTTTTTTTTTTTACCGGCCCCTTCTGGGGGCCGATACCGGCCCCTTCTGGGATAGTGTAGCTTCATATTTAGGATGGACATGTGGTCATAATCATATATGATTTACATACCCGAAAAGGGGGGGGGATAACGCCAGGGCGGGGGGTAGAGTCTATTCTGTTTTTAGAAAGG
>CAUYUJ010022392.1:519675-692175 GCA_963575745.1 Prorocentrum cordatum
GTGCTAAAATAAGTGACCCTCATTTTTTGTACATGCTGCAAACAATGCAAGTGCTGTTGTGCGAAAAGAGTAACGCCTGGTGGTTACGTGAGTTGCAGCCGTTGCGAAGGCAGTCCCGTCCATCCCCGACCTCCATGTATGACCCCACCAAACCCCATCCCTTTTTTTCCAAAGTATATACCATTTTGGCAGGCTGCAACTGTGAGAACAACTGGCTGTAGCAGTCTTCGGGGTGCTGCCCAGGGTTCTGGCTGACCCCAAGCCGCGCTAAACTAGCAGTTCTTTGGATGCTGCCCTGGCTGTATGATCAAAAGAGAGGTGAGGATACGCCACTGTAAGCTCGTATTGTACAATGGTCCCTCTTTGCCAGCAGTAGGCCAGCACTTCTAGCCAGAAGTAGGCCCGCCCTTCGGTTCCCAGATGAAGGGGCCACCGTCACCGTATTCATGTCAAGGGTATGAGGAGTAAACATGTGAGAGCGAGGTGGGGAAGTATCTCGGGTATGCTGCAAAAGCTGGCCTTTGCAGCCTGGCCTGTAAGTCTAGGCGCATGAAGTAGTGCGCGCGAGGTATAGCTTACTACGCATGCCAATCACATAACATGATTATAACATGTGTGGATACAGGCTTGGATAATGTATGTGATATAACACCGCCTGTAGAAAATTACCCTGGCGAGAAACTCAGGCATATACAGTTGTGAGCACCGCAATTGTGAATTGCTTCTTCGGTGGCGCTCCCTATGGGGCCACGAATCCCGTGAGGGGTGTGCCGACATGGGTGTGTGGGACGCATGAGGGCGGTGGCGCTGGGGCCTTCGGCGGGGTCCCCTTTATGGGGCCACGAAACGTGAGGGGTGTGCTGACATGGCTGTGAGTGACGCATGCGGGCGGTGGCACTGAAGGCTTCGGTGGGGCTCCCTGTGGGGCCCCGAAGCGTGTGAGGGGTGTGCCGAAGTGGCTGTGGCTGACGCATGCGGGCGGTGGCACTGGGTCCTTCGGTGGAGCCCTCTTATGGGGCCACGGAACGTGTGAGGGTTGTGCCGAAGTGGGTGTGGCTGACGCGTGCGGGCGGTGGCACTGGAGCCTCCTGTGGGGCTCCCTATGAAGCAACGAAGCGTGTGAGGGTTGTGCCGAAATGGCTGTGGCTGGCGCGTGTGGGCGGTTGCACTGGGGCCTTTTGGTGGGTTCCCCGTGGGGCCACGAAACGTGTGAGGGGTGGGCCGAAGTGGGTGTGGCTGGCGCGTGTGGGCGGTGGCACTGGAGCCTCTGGTGAAGCCCCCCATGGGGCCACGAAGCGTGGGGGGGGCTGTGCCGAAGTGGCTGTGGCTGACGCATGTGGGCAGTGGCCCTGTGGGCTTCGGTGGAGCTCCCCATGGGGCCACGAAGCGTGGGCGGGGCTGTGCCGAAGTGGGTGTGGCTGACGCATGCGGGCGGTGGCACTGTGGGCTTCGGTGGAGCCCCCTTTTATGGGGCCACGGAACGTGTGGGGGGTGTGCCGAAGTGGCCGTGGCTGACGCATGCGGGCGGTGGCACTGGGTCCTTCGGTGGAGCTCCCTGTGAGGCCACGAAGCGTGTGAGGGGTGGGCCGAAGTGGGTGTGGCTGACGCGTGCGGGCGGTGGCACTGGGTCCTTCGGTGGAGCTCCCTGTGGGGCCACGAAACGTGTGAAGAGGCGTGCCGAAGTGGATGTGGCTGGCGCGTGCGGGCGGTGGTGCTGGAGCCTCTTTTTAACTGTGACCAGGCTCGCGCAGCCCGAGCTCAGGGTCTAGCAGCCGCACAGCGGCGGCCGCGGCTGGCGGCAGGCGAAAGCCTAGGGGAGCCGAGCGGCAAAGGGACGAGCAGGCCAAAGGGGCGACCCGCCGCCGCCAGCGAAACCCCCAAACATCACCGAGCATGCGCCTTCGGTTGCACCTCCTTAGGCGGCAGCCCGGGCTTTATTCTTTCGACCTTCTCGAGGCGATGCTGCAAACCACGAGCGCTCTCGGGTAGCTTACATTATGCGGACAAGCCTCTACGCTTGCCTCCGATAGCTCTCGCATAGCAATGACAGCGCGTGCAAATGCGATATCCAGAGATGGTTGTGGGAACATGCTCGCCGCTCGCCACTCCTGGAACCCCTGTGCCATCACCAGCGGACGATGACGCAGCGAGGGGGCCAGAGGGGCACTCGAGGGCCACCGACCGAGACCGATCGGGCGAGCTCGAGCGGCGAGACGAAACAACACAACCTTGCGAAGCAACCAGACTGCTGGCCGCTCCGCGAACGCTGGGCGAGTCGGCGGGCGCACTCTCGCCGCCGTAGGCTCCCCCCAGGGCTCCAGCAGCGGGGCTTGGAGGAAACCTGGGGAGCTCCGAGGGGAGAAGCGAAGCAGGCCCATCCTCAAAACTCGCGCCACCAGCAGAACCCAGGCCACACGGGGCTTCTGCAGCGGGGCCCACGGGAGCGCGCGTGCAAGGTCCGACTGGGGCTTCTGCAGCAGGGCCTACAGGAGCCTCGCTAGCACTGGCAGCATCTTTTTCGGCCGATGCCGAGCGCGCAGACCCGCTCGAGCTCGCTCCAGAAGCTGCCAGCAACAGGTAGTCGATCTTCTGTTGGGCTGTCTTGAGAACCTTGGCCTTCGGCAGCCCGGTGCTGCCGTCGCCCGTAGCCTCAGCAACTGTCGCCTCCTGCTCGGCCTGCGCAGACGCTGCGAAGGCCGCCGCCGCCGTGGCCGCCGTCGCCAAGGCTGCTCGGGCAGGCCGCTTCTTCGAAGTGCTGCCAAAATGCGACGGGGCATACGGCTTGGGCACGCAAGGCTTGGCCCAAAGTGCGCTTTGATGTTGCTGCTGTACGCGGTCTTGAGGCAGCGCAAACAGTGAATGCCACCATTCGGAACTTCGATGCCCTCGTGAGCCGTGAGAAACAACTGAATATTGCTGGCCTGCTTCGTGACTTTCTCGTCCGAGATGTCAGCTCTGCCATCGGCAGCCATGCCGCCAGCAATCGGAACCCAGAAATACGCGGCGTCGAGCATGGTCTGCCTCGCCTGGATGATCTGTCGAAGCGCGTCGGGAGCGCTGACTTGAGCAGCAATAAACTTGGCACACCGATCAGCTTCGATGTTGCCTCTGCGGGCTCTAGCCGTGACCAGGCCCTCTTGCACGTGCTGAGCAGAAGCTGCCGAAGTGGCTGTGGCTGACGCATGCGGGCGGTGCCTTCGGTGGAGCTCCCCATGGGGCCACGAAACGTGTGGGGGCTGTGCCGAAGTGGCTGTGGCTGACGCATGCGGGCGGTGCAGGGAGGAGGGGAGGAGGTAGGAAGGAAGGAGGGAATACGGGGACCGTCTCTTCAAAACGAGGACCCAACACCACAAGATAGTTGGGGGAAAAACGAGCCGGAGCTGCGGTAGTATAAAGTGGTCCTCCTCATCTTCCTCATCGTAAGTGCCCCCCCACCCCCTAAGGATGTGGATCCAGTATGGCCGAGCTGAGAAGTTGACATGGTACAGGCAGTTGCGCAAAGTGTGGCTGATACGGAGTGTTGCTGCAAGGGACAGTAAGTGGCAAGTGCTCTAAAGCGTGCGCGTGGGCAGATTGCTCACGTGTCCACGCTTGTGAGCACAAAGACGTTCCGTCTGATAGTATCGTGCCGAAGCTTGCGGTATAGGCAAGGTGCTATACAATAAAAACGACGCAGCCCGAGCAGATACAGGCTTTGCGCGTGAATTGTGTGACGAGGTGCCTGTAGCGAGCGTGCCCGTGCTGTGGGCAAGGGTTTTCTGGTTGACCCTAAACCGTCGAATCTAATCTAGTAGGGCTGAGCAAAGGGTTGGCTGCAGCAGCGTGCAGAGGAAGCTACTACTGCAACAAGGAACACAGCCTGTTCCCCTCCTCCTCCTTCTCCTCCTCCTCCTCCTCCCTCCTCCTCCTCCTCCCCCTCCTCCTCCCCCTCCTCCCTCCTCCTCTCTCCTCCTCCTCCTCCTCCTCCTCCTCCTTCTCCCTTTCCTCCTCCTCCTCCTCCTCGTCCTCCTCCTCCTCCTCCTCGTCGTCGTCGTCCTCCTCCTCCTCCAACTGACTCGTGAAACAGAGGGCGCCCGGCGCGGCCGCCAGTGCCTCGACGCGGCGCCGAGACTCCGTCGGGCACTTTGATTTTTGGGAGCTGCGCACTCCAACGCGCAGCGGAGGAGGCGAAGTCAACCTCGGCGCCCCCGGCGCAGCGCATGGGGCGACGAGATGTATATATATATATATAGACATATATGTATATTTATATATATATATAGATATCGTCAACATTTGCACTGCTCAGGCCTGGCCCATCCTGGGCCCTGGGGAGGTGTATGCGCAGTTCCTGTCTTGGCCAGGAATGCATCTACACCATTCCTGGGCCCAGGATTGGGTGGGCTGGCGGGACTGTGATACCAGTTCCTGGTGGGGAAGGGGATCAGTCGAAAGCTCGGTGGCAACCCATGTGATCCTCCCATACCATCTTGTCGGCTTCTGCGAATCGACACTAATCGACGCTAGTCGAAGCTCATCGACGCTAGACCGACGCCAATGGACGCAAACCAACGCAAAATCGGCGCTGTCGCATCGACTCCCAGACGCTAATCGACGCCAGTCGACGCTGTAGACGGAACTACGAGGGTATACTACAAGGCTCCGATGATTTTTGCTACTGAGCCTGGCGCAGCGCAGGTGACTGAGGAAGCGCATGGCCACCCATCGGTCGGAAGAAGTATGTAGAAACATGAAGTAGGAAGGCGTTGAAAGAAGATTGGGTTCCGTCCGCACTCCAAGGAGGACGAACAAGGTGAAGCCACTCGGTAATTGAAGAAGGAAGGCGCTTAAAGCAAAGCAGCAAGAATACCTACCTTCAACGACCGATGGGTAGCCCGCGCGCCGGCCACAACGGGGCGCCTGGCACTTGCACATGTCGTGCGTCTGTGATCACCTGATCGTGGAGCCGACAGCGGGGGAGGGGCGCGACCTGGGAGGGAGTCAATCGGATTCCGCCGGACGGGCGACGACGGCTGACGACGGCTGGCCAAGGAAGACGACGACGACGTCGACGACGACGAGGAGGAGGAGGATCAATGAAAAACCGAAGACGCATCCAAGATATTGCAATAAACCCTCCATCCAGATTCCCTCCTCATGAGACCCTACATGGGTTGATTTACATTGAAGGAGATACTCCGTTGGAAGACGACCGCTTGAAAATTCGAAACTGTGCCAGAACACCATTCCTGGAATTTCAACGCCGCGAATCACCTTTACTGCTGCGTCTTGGCGATCTTGAACTGCGCCAGAACACCATTCCTGGGACTTCAACATTCGAATCAACGTGACAGTTGCGCCCTGACATTTCGACACCATTTCTGGGACGTGAACCAGAGAGCTTATAAAGCTGGTGCAAGTTCCTGAATCGAATGTGCGCGGCGCTAAAAACGATAACTCCATTTTGCAGAGGAACCGCCCTCAACCCGTGAAGCTCTTGCACACTTTTATAATGCACGTGCACGGCACTAAAACGAGAGTCACATTTTGAAAACAGTCCGCCTTCCATCTGCGAGTCCTTGCATTGTTGAAAACGAGCGTGCGAGGCGCTAAGGCGAGAATCACATTCTGAAAACGGCCCGCCGCCCATCCGCGGAACTCTTACAATTTGTTCAACGAGTGTGCGCGGCGCTGAAAGGCGAGAGCCACATTTTGAAAGAAACCCACCCTCCATCAGTGAACCTGCTGAAACTTTTCAACTTCAGCATCGCAAGCGGTGAAGAAGTCTCACGCGAAACGCCAGGCCCGCCCTTTCGAGTGGCCTCGGGGTGCGACAGGGAGGAGTTATCTATAAGGAAAAGGAGGACGACGACGACGAACGACACATACGCCAAATTCGTCTTCACCAAATCACGTGAGCCTGGAGCATGCCGCTCGGTGAGCCTCGAAGCCTTCCCCAAGTGGTGCCGCGGGGGGAGGAGGAGGGAAGGATCGAGGACCGAGGCTTAATTCGTTTTGCTCTTACAGGCCTCCCGGGGCCCCTGGATGCCTCCAGTGTCCTCTGGAAGTCCTCAGGGGCCTCCGGGTACCTCTGCAGACCTCTGTGGACCTTTGGAGCCAGAAAAGCGACCGACAAGGAAGAGGAGGTGGGCCGGGGAGAGTCACGCAGCTTGGCGTTGCTTGATGGAGGGGGGGAATAGTTTGGGGCGAAGGACCGTTCACTTTTCGTCCTCCTTTTGCGCCGCAGAGGGCCCCCCGACATGCGCGAAAGGTAGGCCTTTTTTCCCCGCCCCCATTTATCTCCCCGCATTGCGCAACGCCCGAAGCAGGGACAGGGCGTGGCCGCCGGTCGAGAGGAGCGCCACTCGAATCGGGGACGAGCTGGAGGGTCAGAAGGGGGGTGATCCGAGGCGTGCCGCCTGGTGGTTTCGAGGCTCATCTGTCGATCGGGGCACTGGCTCCGAAGTGACCACGCACAAACCATCTGAAATTGTCGAGGGGACAACATGACGAGCCGGGTTCTCGATCCCGCTGTCCCGCTCTCACCAACTTAGTGCAGGCAGTCTGACCCCCCGAAGGATGGCAGCCTCTTCAGAGAGGTCGTCTCGGCAGAGACCCTGGGACGACGCCAAGAAAAAAACACATCCTAAAAGGCTTGACTGTGTTGAATGAGGCAGCGTTGCTGGCAGGTCGGAATGAGTATGTCAACGCTGCTCTGGCAGTACAAAACTGATTCGAAGTGGCGCCAAACAGGGGCAACGAGAGGCACGAAGCGGTCTGTAGCAACAATCGGGGCACGGAAGAGCTAGTTGCGCACTTGTACGGATGGCAGAACCTGGATAACGGTCGCAACCAACGAAACAGGGACGCCATACACGATGGAGGAGGCTGGACCGCATCCCCGCTGAAACTCCTTGACGATTGCGCCCCTCGGGCGGGCTACCTTTGTACTGCCTTTCGAAGTGTTCGGATGTTGCCAAGGGTGTCCCTGGCCCAAGGTGCCCCCAGGATTTCCAAGCAGGCCCCCACGGCCTCCAAAGTACCCCTGACCAGGCGCACAGGCACGAGAGGCTCAAAAAGGAAGCGAAAAACTGGGGCCCCCCTGGGTCGGGGCCGCTTCTGGAAGCACCCGAACTGCCTGTCAGCCAAACGATGTCACCGGTCCTGGATGAAGGTGGCACGCAGAGGCGGGTCCAGGGGCATGCAGATGACGCCGCCCTCCTTGCCCGTGGGCATACAAGCAGGCCGAGGAGGCGGATGATAATGAGGAGGAGGCATTAATGAGATCGCCTCCCTTACGCAGCTGATTGAACCAATGAAACACAACAGGAAGAACAAGGGTGGCAGAAGGAATAGAGGGCGAGGGTATGACAGATGACGACGGAGAAAGTTAATAATTTACATATGTAGCAGGGAGAGCAGGGGCAGAACGCTGAGATGGACGATCAACATGGGGGAAATAGGAGAGGGAAGAGGGATGAGTGAGATGAGGAAGAAGATGAGGCTGGGAGCTAAAGCGAAGCCCTGCAGCCAATACATTCGGTGTCACGACGCTCACAGTCCGTGCACTTGACAAATGCCATGCCTGGCTTAGCCGCACGGTCGAGGAAACGTGCGAGCGATACCTCGCAAAGGTGATGCCCCCTCAATCGGAACGCAGCTCATTGTAGACATCAATAGCCAAATTAGCCAGCCCAACGGGCCAGAGGAGTGCTGAGACCTCCGGCTACTGGTAATTAGTATTTCTAGTTCGCGCGCGCGGGGCCGCTTCTGTGAGGAGCAACGATAGGGGGGGACTGCCATAGCGACCTGGAATGGGCGATACCTCGCCGATAGATAGGCGATAGGCCCCCAATAATCAATCCGCACCTTCCTGTGCAGGTTGTAGCTATCGGGCCCCTATTGGCGATCAACGGGCGATTCGGGGTCGATGCGTCCCCCCCTATGCCGATCCCCCCCCGTCGTTGCCCCTGTTCCTGGGGGTCCCTGTACGAAAAGTAGCCTGGCCGGTCCGACCCAGAGATGTTTTTCCTTTTGGGCGCGGCTTTCAGGCGCCCCAGAGAGCTCCTAGAGGGCCAGAAGAATCCCCAAGACGGCCCAAGAGGGCCCCGAATCGCCTAAAGATCGTTCCAATACGCTCAAAATCGTCTCCAGATGGCCCCAGAGGCCGCGAAAAAGCCCCAGGAGAGCCTCAAGAGGCTCTCCAAGAGGGCTCCAACAAGCAAAAATACATGTTTCGCATGTGCGACGTTTCTCATATTTTCGGCTTCCCCACGCTCCAAGACGACCCAAGAGGCCCCCAAGACCGCCCCATGACGGCCCAAGAAGCCTCCAAGAGGGCCCCAAGACGGCCCAAGAGGCCCCCAAGACCGCCCCAAGACGGCCCAAGAAGCCTCCAAGAGGGCACCGAGACGGCCCAAGAGGCCCCCAAGACGGCCCCAAGACGGCCCAAGAAGCCTCCAAGATGGCCCCAAGACAGCCCAAGAGGCGCCCAAGATGGGCCAAGATGGCCCCAAAACTGCCCCAAGAGAGGCCCAAGACGGGGACCAGGAACCAAAAAGTCTAGCCTTCAGCCGCAAGAGGCCCCCAGGAGGCCCCAAGAGGCCCCCAAGAGGCCCCAAGGGGCCCCCGAAGAGGCCCCCAAGAGGCACAGAAGAGGCCCCAACACGGCCCCCAAGAGGCCTCAAAACTGCCTCTCAAAGGCCCCGAAGAGGCCCAACACGGCCCCCAAGCGGCGAGGCAATGTGGGCCAGAGGAATGAGCGAAGCGATCCGCCGCCCCACTGGGTACGGCGTGTGAGATCCACAGCATGGTCTTCAATAGTCTTAGTGCTTTGCGTAAGTCTTCTCTCCAGCGCGCTTTTCGTACCTACCCCTGTCTCAGAGCCCTCGCAACCCCTCCTATAGAAGCCTCTTAGATGGGGTCGGAGTAGACGGGGTCGGAAGATCGCGCCGCATCGGCGATGCATCGGCGATGCGGCGCGATCCTCCGACCCCATCCACTCCGACCCCATCTAGGAGGCCCATAGATTCTGGGGCCCTCCCCGCGTCTCGCTCATTCCGCCGGCCGGGGGGCCCCGGCTGCGGCTGGGCCGCCTTCTCATGGCCGCCATTTCCGTCCCAAGACGGCCCCCCTTTTCACGTGCGAGCCTTCCAGGCGCCGCCAGGCACTCTCGGAGACCTCTCCTAGCCCACTGGGCCGGCTTTTCGGGCCTCCCGAGGCTCTCCTAGGCTCATATGGTCACCCCCCTTCAAGCCACGTTGAGCCGTTTCAGATCCCTTTTCCACATCTTTTCGAGCCACGTGCACCAAAACACCCCACTATAGAGCGATTCTCGCGCGCCGGACGCCGGACACGGGACACCTGACACCGGACACCGGACGCACCGGACACCGGACACCTGACACTGGACACCGGACACCTGACACCAAACACCGGACACCGGACACCGGTCACCGGACGCACAGGACACCGGACACCTGACACCGGACACCGGACACCGGACACCGGACACAGGCCATGACACCGGACACCGGACACCAGACACACCGGACACACCGGACACACTGGACACCGGACACCGGACACTGGACACCGGATACCGGACACCGGACAGACACAATTGATTCCGGACACCAGACAGTGGACACCGCACACTGCGGACACCGCACACTGGACGCCCGACACCTGCGCCAAACATCGGACAGCAGATGCCGGACACCACACCGGACATCGGTCGCCGGACACCAGTTTGGGAGGAATTTGGTTCTAGGAGGAACTTTGGTTTTCGTTTCACTTCCCTCTCTGCTCATCCTTCTTCTTTCGCCCCCCCTTCTGGCTGACCGATGTTGTCCCGTTTGCGTTTTCCTTGGTTTCTGCGTGCCGTTTCGCGCAGGGCCGGTTCATTTCTAAGAGGAGTTTTGGTTTTCTCATGATTTTCTGTTTCTCGCATCGTTCTTGGCATTGGGCCTTCTCTCACAGGACTATGTTTTCTCCCGCATGGGATGTGCCCTCGGTACGCTCGCCCTCAGCATGCATTTTTTGCCAAGGGCTGGCTTGTTGATAGGAGGAGCCCTGGCTTGCACCTCGCTCCCCTCCTCTCCTATTTCCTCGTTCGCCCATTCTGCCTAACCTTTTTCCTTTTGCTGTTTTTCCGGAGCGTCCGTGGTCTTTCGCATGCGGCTGATTTTGCTTCTAGGAGGAACCTTGCGTCTCTACTGAAGTGTTTTTGTTCGCTCGTTCCTCGCATTGGGTCTTCCCTCAAAGGCTTTGACTTTCTCCCACACGGGCGGCTCCCGGATGTGGTCGCTCCTGTGTGCAAGATGCCAAGGGCTGGATTGTTCCTGGCATGCAGGTTTTGCAAAAGTGCGGAACCTTCGGTTTCCTTTTCCTTTCCCTCTTCTCCTCCTTCCTCCTTCGCCCATCCCGGCGAACGAACTCTTTTTTACCTGTTTGTGTGTTTGGCATCCGTTTGTTCATTGCATTTCGCGTGGGGCTGGCTTGTTTCTAGAAGGATTTTTATCTCTTACATGATTTCTGTATGCTCCCGCGCTCCTGACATGGAGGCTTCTCTCAAAGGCTTGCGCTTTCTCCCACGTGGCGGTCCCTGGGTATGCTCGCCCCCTGCGCGATGTGTCGCCAGTGGCTGGCGGACTTAGGAGGAACCCTGGTTCGCCCACGCTCCTGGCATTGGGACTGCCCAAAAAAAGGCTCTGTCTTTCTCCGACATGGGGCGGCTCCCGGATATGCTCGTTCTGGCACGCAAATCTGCCAGAGGTTCGCTTGTTTCTAGGGGGAATTCCCGGGCTTGTCAGTCCCTTCTCCTCTTCTCCTCTTTTCTCATTCGCGCATCCCGGCTAACGGACCTTTCTTCCGTTGGCGTGTTGCCCTGGTTCGTTCATGCAGTTTTGCGTAGGGTTGGTTTGTTTGTAGGAGGAGCCTTAATTTGTATAATGGAGTTCCTTTTGCTCCCTCGCTCTTGGAATTGGGGTTTCTTTCAAAGGGCCCGGTCCGGGGTATGCTCGCCCCCCTGCATGCCGCATGTGGGTTGTTTCTTGGAGTAACTTTGCGTTTCCCTGCCCTTCCCCTCTTCACCTCCTTCCTCGTTCGCCCATCCCATGTTTGCGTGTTTGGCATTTGTTTGTTCATGTGGTTTCGCATCGGGCCGGCTTGTTTCTAGGAGGAACTTTGGTTCCTTCATGATCTGCCGTATGTGCCTCCTTTCCTGGCCTCGGGGCTTCTCCCAGAGGCTTGCGCTCTGTCCCACGTGGGGCGGGTCCTGGGTGTGCTCGCCCCCCTGCATGAAGATGATAGTGGTGGTTGTGATAATGACGGAGGGTCTAGTGAAGGTGATTGCGACGGTGATGGTTATGATAAGGTTGAGGATGGTGGTGGTGATGCGGGGACAGATAGCGATGGTGATGGTGGTGACGACGAGGATGATAATGATGAGGACGATGCCGATGGTGATGATGTTGCTGGTGATAGTGACTATATATGGCGGTTGTGATGGCAATGCTTTTTACCATGATGGTGAGGAGCTATCTCTCTTCTAGTTCCTTGACCTCTCGGCCGTCTCTTGCGTCCGCCACCTATTGTGGGAGAGAAACGCTGTGGGGCCCTCCTGTCTCGCAACGTGTGCATCCGCACCGTCATCATCGTCATCATCCGCATCTTAAGCAACATCACCATCATAACCATCATCATCGTCGTGGTCATCAACATTATCATCATCATTATCATCATCGTCGTCTGCATCATAATCCGCATTCTCAGCATCAACATCATCGTCTGCATCATCTGCTTTCCGCTGTTCGTCCGCATCACCCTCCTTTCATCTACTTTTATCTAATGTATCCCACTCCTGTCTCATCGCATTCTTACTATTGATCTTCGAATTCGCTCTCATCCCATGCTCTTTCCGAACCGCTTTTCCTGATTCTTGGAAGAAGAGGGGGAGGTGCGGATGTCATTGTATTATTATTGCAATCCCATCGTAAACCTAATCATCATAGTCATTGTTATTGTGCCTGTTATACGCATTTATGTTCAAATTTTCTTCTACGGCCACGCTTCACACCCGTCTTCGGCCATGGGCGCACCCGCACCGGACACCGGACACCGGACGCCGGACACCGGACGCCGGACGGCCTCCGGACACTGCCACCGGACACCCGACACCAGACACCAAACACCGAACACCGGAGACCGGACACCGGACACCGGACACCAAACACCGGAAACCAGACACTGGACACCGGACACCGGGCACCAGTGCACCGGTGCACCGGCCACCGGCCACCGGACACTGGACAGCGGACAGCGGACACCGGAAACCTGACACCGGACAGCAGCAAGAATCGTCCATACCTTGAACACCCCAACAAGCAAAACACATCGTAAAACACATCGGATTTTTATCATTCTGGCCCTCTCGCACTTCTCCTTGCGCCTCTCTCGGAGCTCCCGTGCATCTCCGCTGGCTCTTGCGGCCATCTTAGAACCCAGGCATGCTCTCTATAGCAGCCTCTCGGACCCATCTTGGGCCGTATGGCCGCCTTCTGGGCACCGTACTTCGCCCTCCTGGGGCGCCCCCTCAGAGCCTCGGGGGGCTCTTCCAGGAGCCGCAAACGAACCCGGACTGCTTTGTGTCCTTTCCTCATTTCATCGTTCACCCCAAGTCGCCGCACTTGACCCATTCCGGCTCCTTTTTGAGCCCCTCCAGAGGTCCCCCTGGGACGAACCCGACGGTTTTGGTTGAGCTTCTCCAGCCTCTCTGCATCCGTCCTAGCCTCAGGGTCATGTGAAAGACACTCCTCGGCGCGCTTTCTGGGACGAACCCGACGGTTTTTGTCAGTTCGCTCCAGCCTGGCTGCGGCCGTCCTGGCCTCAGGGCCCTTGTATAGTTACATTATCGCTATCCCTTATTGGTCGAGCCTTATCATTGAGCTTACCATTGACATCGCCCGTGTCACGACAATTGCGACATCAGAATTATTGTGGTCCTTGCCACTGGGGGTACAGTACCTCGCCTGAGGCCTAAACGTTGCTGAGACACCCCTGGATTAGGCACACGCTGCGCTGGTGGGGCGAAGTCGCAGAAGTGCAGGCGATCGCCGTCAGGGCGGCGAGGCACGTATGTACGTACGTGGCCGCAGCCCAAGGTGCGTCACTCTCCGCCTCCGTGTCCTCACTCTGCTCGGTGCTGTTGCGTATGATCGCCATCATCGGCAAAACTTCGCTTATCTCTATTGCGTGAATCGGTTCGCCCCGTACCCATCGGTCGGAAGAAGCAGGTAGAACTATGAAGTATGAAGGCGTTGAAATATGTTGCGTTCCGTCCGCCCCCTAAGGAGGACAGAAAAGATAAAGCCACTCGATCATTGAAGTAGGAAGGCCGATACAATAGATTGGAATATGAAAATCCAAAAACACCTACTTTCAACGACCGATGGATACCCATCATCACCTCTTCATTGCCAGCGTGCCATCTCCCAAATGTTCGTTCTACTCTATCCGCCGACCCCTTGGGGGGGCGACGGGCTGCGTGGCCTAGGTGTTTTCCTGTCCCCTGCGCGGCAGTTCCACCTCCCACTCGCATGGGTCAATGGCATCTTTTGGGCCTGGCTCCAATGCTGTAATGACAGAAGTCCGCGTGAGAGGGAGAAGGGGGTGAACCCTCATGACTGATCCTCCCAGAACGGGGCTCTCCTATTTGTTTGGGGTGGCTCAAAACACATACAACTACTGCAGATTCGCTCTTTCGGGGCCACAGCCTTTAATCATACGTTAAAGCGGATTCGCGCTCCCGAGGCCAAAGCCCCATGCAAACTACAGCGCGTTCGCGTCACCGAATCCACAACCCCTGATACTTTGCCACGTGTCCGCGCCCCCGAAGCCGCAATCCCTTGCAGCGTACGGTGCGCCAGTGCTCCGGACGAGGCCACAGCCCCTCGCAACGTATGGCGGGCTTCCCCCCCGAGGCCAAAACGCCACGTCACGGAGGCCTCCCAAAAAGTGCAGAGCAGAACCCTACCGTTCCTGGATTGGGACACGTGTTTTGGGGGCACTTTTTTTCGGCTCCCCGAATAGTTCCCTGAGGCCTCGGCTCCGGACCCGAGGCCACGGATCCTACAGCATAGCTGAAGAGGTGCGCGCTCCCGAACCCGCGAACCCGTGTACGTCACAGTGGAATCGTGCTTCCCAGGCCACCATCCCTGGCCACACTCCCAGAGCAGTGCTTGCACCTGGGACGCCCGACGGAGGCTTGCAGAGCAATTGGATGAGTCGGCCGAGGTTTCGCTCGGTGCCCGCCCGTGGGCGCCTCGTGGGCGCCTCGTGCGCCGGCTGTCGGAGCCGAGGTGTCGCATGGTGCCCGCCTCGTGGGCGCCTCGCGGGCGCCTCCTGGGCGCTGGGCAGGCTGGGCGGGTCCGCCGAGGCTTCGCCTGGAGCCCGCCCGTGGGCGCCTCGTGGGCGCCTCCTGGGCGCCTCGTGCGCTGGGCGGGTCAGCCGAGGCTTCGCCTGGAGCCCGCCCGTGGGCGCCCCGTGGGCGCCGTCGCAAATCTTGCGCAATGCAGCTTGCACCACATTGCTGACACCACATAGCTTGCACCACACAGGATGCACCACCTGGCTTGCACCACGTAGCATGCACCACAGAGGTCCCACATCGGCAGTGCAATACCGTACTGGTTGGGGTTCACGCTGACAAGCATCTATACAACGTCGTATCAAGGAAATGCTAGCATGTAGCGCTTGCTCCATTATCGCTACCCTTGTCCCACCCGCTACCATGTCCTTAACCAGGGCATTGCGGTTGCCATTGTACATTTTAGAGAGTTGCCCAACAACGGTAATCGTTGATCATGCGCATTTTATGTGGTGCCTCTTAGCTCACATTCCTGCATGTCTACCTGATCGTGCATACTCATGTTGTCAGATTCATGTGTGATTGCTTGCGTTCGCTCCAGAATATCACCTCATTGTATGCGTGTCTGCGTGCAGGCATGATTTCTTGATGTGCTGCCAGCTTCGGCGCGTAACTGCCATATTGTACGAATGCTTGCCTGTTCGCCTGCCCATTCAGTTGTATGGCTGCACGCTTGATTGCGCGAGTGCGCGTGCGCAAGCGTATTTGAAATTCTCGCGGAGGGCTTCGCGCGCACGAGCAGCCGTGTCCGCGGAAGGGGCATCAAACAACTCGCGAGGAAAACCAACGTAACTGAGGCACTTGAAAAAGCCAAGCGTCGCCCAATCAATCGATCCAACCAACAGAACCGTTATGCTGGCCTGCCCTCGAGCCCGGCACACTTTCGGGGCAGCGGGTCGAACTGGGGCAAAAACCGCGAACACCGACGCCACAACGACCCGGTATGCCTCGACGTGGAGCCTCGTGGGAGCTCCTGGTGCCTCCTTGGGTGTCCTGAGGCCCCCATGGGGCCTCATGGGGATTCCTCTGGCCTCCTGGAACGCGCTGTGGCCTCCTGGGGCCTCCTGGGGCATCCTGCGACTTCCTGCGTCCTCACTGAACGTCTTGGCGCTAACAAAGGCATGCTGGCGCTTCCCGGGTCCTCCTGGGGCTTCCCGGGACCTGTTGGGACTTCCTGTGAGTGTCGTGCTGGTAGAAGCAAAAAGATGTGTAACATACCGCCTGGCATACAGAACATACGTTAACACACCATGCTACATGCATGCTTGTATCCTCATGTCCTACGAGTTATGAGCATGCGCGCTGTCTTATGCTGTGTCCTACAGCTTATGATTTACAGTATGTGCCACGTGAGTGCTGGATACCCGCTGGTCTACGACTTACACGTCCAAGCGGGTGCCACATGAAGGTTGGATACCTCCCCTGGCCTATAACGGCGTGCCAGGTGCATGCTTTGATACAATCCTGGGATACAGCTCAGACGATAAACACGTGCCACATGCATGTTGTGTTTACCGCTGGTTTACCATGCGTGCATGAATGTACGTGTCAAGTGCATCTCGGATACCAGCTAATGTATAAACCATGCGATATATCTACATATATGTGAGAGAGAGAGAGAGAGAGAAAAAAAAAAAAACAACAACAACAACAAAAAATACATTCGCCGACCGCTGTTTGACACCCCTCCGTTCTAAGGCCACAGGGCCGCCCTCTGAAAGAGACCCCTGAGCCAAACCCGGTAACGGGAGAACGCTTCTGCCGGAGGAGGAAGACAACCAGGAGGGGTGGGGGGCCCAAGAGGCCTCCTGTTCCTCCCCCTCCTCCCCCGCCCTCTCCTCCTCCTCCTCCTCCTCCTCCTCCTCCTCCTCCTCCTCCTCCTCCTCCTCCTCCTCCTCCTTCCTCCCACAGGTGCTCTCCCAAGGGTTCCCACAGCGGCCAGCAGGAGGGGCAGGCATGGGGTGGGGAAACGTATACCCCTCAGAGACACACAACAAAAAGACCTCCCGCCCCCTCGCCCCTCGGCCACGGGCCTGTACCTCCGCGCTGTAGTCCGACACCGGCCGCAGCTCCGTCCCCTCGCCCACGGGGCAGAGCGCGCTCCTCCGCCGATCCTCCTTCGGAGGGGGCCGGCGCGGCAGGCGCGAGCACGCCGCCGAGGCGCCAGACCGCGAGGGGGCTCTCTCGGGCTCCACTTCAGGGTGGCGAGCGTGGTGCATTCAAATGCGTTCGGCCCCCGGGGCCGAAGCTGTGTGCAGGTGCGCCCTTCCATGCTTGGGCCGAGGATGGACCGGACGGCGCCTCGAGGGGCGCCGACGTGGAATAGTGCACGCACGCCGATCGCAGGTTCTTGGCGCGGCCGGTGACCGGGCGAGACATGGCCTGGACTGGCAAGAAGAACGCACCTCTGTGCGGATGGAGTTTTTCAACGCTGGCAAGCTTCCCTCCATGTCGACCTCTGGAGGCCTGTTCTCGATCCGGGACCTGGGACCGTCAACAACAACTGGACGGGATGAGAAACCAGTCCGTGGAAATGAAACAACGAGTTGGTTGGTTGGTTGGTTGGTTGGTTGGCTACCTAGTTGCTCGGGCGCTCTGTCGACTTATTCAATCGCTTGCCGACCTGGTTGCTCTGTGATGTGTCACTCCGCTCGGCGAAGACATTCCAAATTCGCCTCTGCATGCTTTGTGTCGCTCTTGTCGGCGCTTCTTGTTTTCAATGCTGTCTGGTGGCTGTTGGCTCGCGTTGCTGCACGGGGCTTTGCCCAGCAGCGCTGCGCGCTCTGCTGCTGCAGTCTGACATGTCTCACGCTGCGTTCTCTGCCCTCTGCTGACTTGACCCCCGTCCGGGTACTGCAGAGAGGGGTCACAACTGCAGGGTCGCCACTTCCCCAGAGAGGAGGGAGGGCCCTTCAAGATCCCCACCCTTCTGCATAAACGTGCCGAACCGTCCAAACACCTCCTCGATCCTTCATCGAATCTCGATTCTCAAGGGAAGCTGGCGACACCCCTTGGCCCTAAGTGGCGACCCCCCGTTGGCACTGCCTGACCTTATGCTTCGCGCCGCTACCCGCGTCGAATACGGCGGGAGCATGATTTCTTTACCGCGTGCCCAACCGAAGCCAGGCACTTGCATGCAAAGGAACATACATTCAAGGGCCGCTCCTCTCCAGCGTCGCGATGGCAGCTTTTTCGGCCCTGGTGGCGATCGCCTTGCGGCCTCTCTCTACGGCCTCCACGGGCGAGTCCAAACACGGCGGGGGCATTGGATAAGGAACCATTGTAAAAAACCAGGGTCTGAATGCTGGTAGAACTCCACTCGTTGCTTGGCCATGGATACCACTGCCGCCCTTGACAGATAAGGCGTCACCCTAGGTCTAAAGCCTCCAGGGCACATTCCTGAACCAACGCCCCCACCGTACGCGTCGAATCGATGTCGAATGTCGAAACTGCATCGGATCCGGGTGGAACCCACGCCGAACCCGCGTCGGATCGATGGAAATACGCCCATTTACATTACGGACATGGTTGCGTGATAAGCGACCCCATGACCAATAAAACTAGCAACTCTCTTTTGCTATCGCCATGAGCCACGCTACACCGCAGATCGTGGGGGGCTGAGAAGGGGCCTGCCACTCCATGACACAAAAACCCTGCCCCGACTTGTGGTCGCCGCGATCGCCACGGTGACCTCCAAAACGGACCCGGAACCTTGGCTCGGGATCTCGCCATCGCTCGGACGTCCATTCCCCGTACATATTTTCGATCCCGTGTGGGTGTTTCTTCGTAGGGTGATCCAGTCTGCTCTGCGATGGCCCGCGCCGAGAGAAAAAGTGCAAGAAACATCGGCATGAACATTCCCCAATCAGTGCTTGCACTGAAAGGGTCCTAGCGGATCTTGAAGGATTTGGCAAAAGTAGGCAGCCGATTTCGGTGGGCCGCCAGGTTCCCGGATTTATGGTTCCGGGTTCAGGGTTCTGGGTTGCTTGTTCTGGGGGCCGATTTCCAGGCCCGTTTCGGTGGGCGCCAGGGTTCCCAGGTTCCCAGGTTCCTGGTCGGTCGCACCATCGGTCTCATTACCACCCTCCATATCGATCTCACAATCGACCTCACAATCGATCTCACGATCGATCTCACAATCGCTCTCACTATAGATCGCACGAACGATCTCACGATCGATCTCACTGAATCGACTTCACTGTCGGTCTCACGATAGACCCTACTATCGTCCTCACTATCGATTCCATTATCGATCTCATTATTGATCTCACAATCGATCTCAATATCCATAACATTATTCTGAATACCATTCACTGATTGGGGTTTCTGGTATAAAACCTTTTGGCGCTCCGCGCGGATTTCTTGGATCCGCGCTGGATCCCCCTCCCTGGCGCGCGGAGCGCGCCAGGGACGGCGCCGGAGGCGCTGCCGGGGGGGGGGCCAGCTCGGATTCAAGAAATCGGTGCGGAGCGCCACAAGTTTATGTTTATGGCGTTTTTTCTCCTTCGAAATCTGCTCTTCGAATGGCCCTCGCCGAGAGAGAATGCACAAGTCTGGGCGATGCCAAGACTCTGACACTGCTCGACCCGCCCCCGTAATTAGAGGCCTCGTAGACAGGGTCCGAGTAGATGGGGTCGAAGCATCGCGCCGCATCGCCAATGCATCGCCGATGCATCGGCGATGCACCGGCGATGCATCGGCGACCTGGGCGATGCATCGGTGACGTCGGCGTGGGGACACACGGGCTCCACATCGAGCCGCCTCGTCGATGCATCGGCGATGCGGCGCGATCCTCCGACCCCGTCTACTCCGACCCCATCTAGGAGGCCTACCCGTCGGTCGAAAGAAGTAGGTAGAAACATGAAGTAGGAAGGCGGATCGAGTAGATCGGGTTCGGGCCCGCCCGGAGAGTAACACAGCGTAGCAAAAGCACATCGATTCTTGAGAAGTAGGAAGGCGCTTGATGTAGATTGGGTTTGGGGGAATCCAGAAATACCTGCCTTCAACGACCGCTAGGTAGACCCCGGGGCTCCTGCGTCTCCAGCCTCCCAGGGCAGGCGCGCCGGCAGATGGGCCGCGAGAGGTCCACCCGCAGCTCGCCGAGCGCGGCGTCCTGGGCAGGCCCCGGGTGGGAGCCGCCGGGGAGGGTCGTGTCGCGCGTGCTGCGTACGCTCCTCCTCGAGCGAGCGACGAGACTATAGAGGCCTCCCAGATGGGGTCCGAGTAGGTGGGGTCGGAAGACCTTGCCGCATCGCCGATACATCGGCGATACATCGGCCATGCACTGGCGACATCACCGATACATCCGCAACGTCGGTGTGGAGAAAATTGGGGCCCGCATCGAGCCGCATCGCCGATGCATCGTCGATGCATCGGCGATGCGGCTCGATCCTCCGACCCCATCTACTCCGACCCCATCTAGGAGGCCTAGAGTCTTACGCGAGATGACATAGCGACCTTACACGGTGGCTTACGCGGGCGGCCCGCGCGGCACGCTTATATTTCAGGCAAGGGCGCTCACGCGCGACCCTGCGCGGGCAGCTTCCGCGCGAAGGTCGGCGCTGACGAGCCCGTTTTCATGCGTCGCTCAAATGCCGCCCGGGCAGGCGTGCCGCGCGCGCGCACGTGCCCTTCTTCAATAGAGGAACAACAACAGCATAAGCAACAACTTTTGACGGTCCGCGCGGACTTCTTGGATCTACGCTGAGCCCCTTCACCAGCGCGCGGAGCGCGCCAGGGACGGCGCTGGAGGCGCGGCCAGGGGGGCCCAGCGCAGATCCAAGAAATCCGCGCGTACCGTCAAACATTTATGTCTATGCCGTTCTTTGTTCTTCGATTCAAGTGCCGCCGGCCCATCTCCTCTCGAAGATTGACAGAACACCCTGTAGCAAGACGCTCTTCAGTGAGAGCTGCAGGGGGCACTCCACCTGCGCAATGCTCAGCATTTTCCATGCGTGCCCCCAGCCGAATGTATCCCGGCGAGACGTATGTCGACTGGCAAAACCGACTGGGAACTGCAGCGGCACACTCGCATGCCAATATCCAGCGATCCGGTGCAGATTTCGTGTTGATTCGACTGGGTGGGCGGTCTGTCAGTGCCCGACCCTCCTCCTCCTCCTCCTCCTCCTCCTCCTCCTCCTCCACCTCCTCGTCCAGCTGGCTCCTCCTCCTCCTTCCCTCCTTCCCTCCTTCCCTCCTCGTCGTCTTCCTCCTCCTCCTTCTCCTTCGCATCCTCGTCCTCCTCCTCCTCCTCCTCACCCTCCTCGGCGCAGACCGCGGCTCCACCGCGCACGAGCCCGCCGGTGCCGTCCCAGAGCTCGACTGGGCCACCCGATGGGAGCAACTGCGATGGCTGTGCGCTTCGCGTCGGAGGTCACGGCACGGTCCAAACGCCTGTGCCGCAAGCGCCCGAGTTCGTTCCCCAGGGGAGCAAACGATGACACACACACACACACATACAACTCGGAGGTCCGCGCGGACTTCTCGGATCGGCGCTGGAGCTGCGTGGCGGCGCCTTCAGCGCTGCCCCTGGCGCGCCAGGGAGGGGGGTCCGGGTCCAGCGCCGATCCGGAAAAAATCCGCGCGGACCTCCGAGTTTTTGTGTCTACGTCATTGCTCGTTCCCCTGCAAACGCCCGTACCGCAGGCGCCCGAGCACATTCCCGCCGCGTGCTCCCAGCGCGGGGGAGTGGGCCTCACCGGGGCTGCCCCAGGGGGAAACCCTCGAGGGGCCGTGCGTGGGAGGGCGTGCTGGCCATGGGGCTCTGGGGCAGCTCCGTCGGCGGACCCGACGGGAAGCCCCCCGCCCGAGGGCCACCCGTGCGCACCGGGGGCGCTCGATGTGCCAGCCGCGCTCTCGAGCGAAGGCCGCGGCCGTCCGGCAACGCCCCCTTCGGGGACGAAGGGGCGCGGACACGGACGCGGAACGGGGACGCTGCGCCTACTCGTCTCGCGGCGCGGGGGCGGCCCTGCGGGAGGCTGGGCGGTAGGGCCCCGGCGCCAACAGAAAGGTTTAAACTCAATGTGTGTTGGGAGGGCCGGTAACCGAATCGTCCGCAAGGCCGTGGAAGCCCAGCCCGGCCGTGGCCACCGCGACAGCGGGCGCAGCCTCCAGCGCCAAGCGCCCACTCGAGACAGACTACACTCTGTCTTGCTTCGGCCATCGTCGGGAGGACGACAGCTGGGTTGCTGCGCTTTGGGTGCGCCAGCGAGAGGACGGGATTGCTAAGCCGTCGGATGCAGGATCAGCGGGCGCAGGCCCTGAAGAAGGAGCTTCTTGTGGCAGCTTTCTCCTGGCCGTGGAGGGCCCAGCCCAGGCGCACACGTGGCCTCTTCCCGACCGCAAGGGTGCTGCAAAGTCCACACCATGGTCGCCGCTGCTGCTCCCCTGTCCCCGGATAGCTCTTAGTTTTCTTGTACCTCCAACTCCTCCGCGTCCTCCTTCTCCTCCTCCTCGTCCTCCCCGTCCTCCTCCTCGACCTCCTCCTCCTCGTCCTTTTCTTCCTCATGCTTCTCGTCCTCCTCCTCCTCGTCCTCCTCGTCGTCGTCCTCCTCCTCCTCCTCCTCGTCGTCCTCCTCCTCCTCCTCGTCCTCCTCCTCCTCGTCCTCGTCCTCGTCCTCGTCCTCCTCCTCCTCCTCCTCCTCCTCCTCCTCCTCCTCCTCCTCCTCCTCCTCCTCCTCTTCCTCCTCCCATTTTTCCTCTCTCCCACCACCTCTTGGGGACGTTCAAAAAGGGGGCGTCCAATAGAGGGGTTCGCAAGTCACAGCCTGAGGCACGGGCACGGCCCAGGGGGCCACAGTGGGCCCGGGAACCCTGGGGCAAAGTGGGTACCAGAGGGATGGCCCCATTCGTCATACTGTCCAGATGTAGGGGGGGTTGGGGGCCCAAAACACCGACATATTCGATATATATATATATATATATATACGCACTCTACATACTATCCGAGAAGACATGTTTGGACATGGATTTCGCGTTCGCGTGGGGGCCACGTTTTTCGCGGCGTCACCATTACGGTTGCAGTGGTACTGAATGCCTTGCGCGAAAGCGCGATGTTCAGATTAAGTCCAATGCGTGCGGCCGTTTCGGCTCCATTGCTGTGCGTGGCCTTGCGTTGCATCGCACGTGGTCGCATTGCAGTGCGTCGCCTTATTGACGCGCACACACATACCACCACGAGCGCACGCACGCGCACCACCAACCACTACGCACGCGCTCGCACACACATACACACGCCGCCACCACAACCACCACGCACATTCTACCCCATGGACCTGCCAGACGCGGCCCTTGTCGGAGTCTCAGTTCCGCTACGACACGCGTCCGCGGATAGAGAAACAGCAGCGCCATTGTAAGGGATGGTCGGGAGAGGTAGGACGTCAACTATGACGCGAGCGCACCTAGCTTGACTTCCCCCCCTCGCATTGAAAGATGTTCAACAACTCGCTCGTCGGCCGAGTCCTTCGTCGGAGCTAGCCCGAACCGCGCGAGGAACCGTGGCCATGTCGACGTTTGCGGCGTCGTCATAAAAGGTTCAACGGTGCTGTATGCACTCGGCGCTCCAACTCCCGTGTGATTGGTTGGTGGCGTGTCGCGTGCGGGCGTCCTCGCATGCGCGCTAGCCGCGGCACTTCGAGACCCCTTGAAATGCGCATATGTGTTCGGCGCTGAGGGTTCCGTGGTACTCTGAAGTGATGTGAGTCGCGCGGATGTGTTCGGCGCCAAGGGTTTCGTGGCTTTGTGAGGCCCTTTGGCTCGCGCGGATGCGTTCGGCGCCGAGTGTCTCCCGGCCTTGTGAGACCCCTTGAAACGTGCGAATGCGTTCGGCTCCGAGGGTTTCGCGGCACTGTGATGCCATGTGAGCCTTGCGGATGTGCTCGGCGTCGGAGGTTTCGGGGCATTGTGAGACCCTTTGAAACGCGCGAATGCGTTCGGCGCTGGGGTGTTCGTGGCACTGTGATGCCACGTGAATCGCGCGGATGTGCTCGACGCCAAGGGCTTCCGGCCTTTGTGAGACATTTTGAAACGGCGAATGCGTTCGGCGCCGAGGGTTTCGTGGCGCTGTGGGACCATGTGAGACTCGCGGATTGGCTCAGCGCCGAAGGCTTCGGGGCGATTTGAAAGCCTTGAAGACGCTCGACTGCGTTCGGCGCCGAGGGTTTTGTGGCACTGTGAGACCATGTGGGACTCGCGGATGTGCTCGGCGCCGAAGGCTTCGGGGCGATTTGGAAACCTTTGAGACGCGCGACTGCGTTCGGCGCCGAGGGTTTCATAGCACTTTGAGACCATCTGAGACTCGCGGATGTGCTCGGCGCCGAGGGTTTCGTGGCACTTTGAAACCCCTTTGAGACTGTTTGAGACCGCTTTGAGACCGCCATCGGACGCGTCCGGTGTGTGAAATTACACTATGTTGTGCGAATTTCGAAACTCATCCGGCTCTCATTCGTTATAATGCTTAATTCGGAGTGGGACAGTCTCAAGGCGGTTCGAGCGCGGGCGGGGCCGCCGCCGAGCGAATTGGGCCACCACCCAGGCGCGACCCAAGCGTGCAGAATTTTAGTCAACTTTTTGGCCCACGTCGGCTCGACGTGCGTGCAGCGCCAGATGTGACTGATGTGAGTTGCCGTTGATCTGATGTGTATTCAAATCCTTCCATGCGAGATGGTGAGCATGTCGTTTCCAGCCCTGCCTCCGACTGTATATATATATATATATAGATATATATATACAAAAATGTAGACATGCTGTGGATGTGGCAACACATGCTTATATACGCATACATCTATGTACATGATGTTTTGCATATGTACATGTATACGCATACACGTCGGTGCCTGGATATGTGTACGTCGATGGCTATGGTTATACATGCATACGTATAAGTGGCACGCGTTTCTAAAATATGTATGTACGCAAGTGAAACTAGGATGTGTACATGTACGTGTACATATATATATATACATATATATATATAAATATATATATATATATATAATGTATGAGTGTACGCGCGCACTTCTCGCAAATGCCATCTTTGCTACGCGGGCGGCGCCCGTGCGCGCCCCCGCTTTCCCCGAATTCCGCCGGGCCTGCGCTGACCCCCGCGCCCTTTCGCGCCTCGCCCTCCGCGCGGCGGCGGGCCGTCCTGGGCCCCGCTTGATCGGGGTTGGCCGCCGCGCCGAGCGCCGCCGCTGCGGCCCCAGGCCGCCCTGCTGTTTCCTGCCTCCTGGCCGCCTCCGGCCCGCCCCTCCGCTCGCCGCCTGGCGCCCCGCTCTCGGAGGGGCAGCCTTGGCCGCGCCTTCGAGGGCCCCCATCTCGGCCGCCGCCGCTCCTGGCGCGCCGTCCGGCTTCGCCGGCTTTCGCGACTGCTTCAGCCTTCGACTTTTGCGGCCCGCGGCCTGCTGCAGCTCTCCCCATTGTTCCTTGGTTCGTCTTGTCGGTCCGCTCCGTTCGCTCGCTCTCCCCGCCTTCCAATCCCGGTTGGCTCATGGCACCCCCCATCTCAGCGTGGTCTCGTCTGCTCACTGCCCCTCCCCGCCACCCATGCCTGGGTGGTTCTGGTTGCCAGCGGCGGCTGCGAGGCCCTGCGCGGTCGCTGACTGCTCGGGCAGGCTCTGGCGCGCGCGTTGCGCTCTTATCCGACCTCCTGCGCCCAGTCGCCGCGCGCGGGGCCGCGGCGCTGAAAAGTGCGCCCGCGCGCGTGGTACGTGATCATTGAATCAAGGGATGGGGGCGGCGAGAAGGGAGGAAGAGGGAGGCGTCGAGATGAAGGGGGCCGTCCACGTGGTCGCGGAGGCGGGCGTCGACGGGGGGGTCGAGAGGGCGGTCCGCGCAGTGCCGGTGTCCAGCGATGCTGGGGGGCGGGGGTCCCAGTGCTCTCCTGGGGCCCTGTCGGCGTCGCGGCGGGCGGCAGCAAGGAGGTGCAGGTGCAGGGCGGCGACGTCCTGAAGCCTTCCTCCTCCTCCTCCTCCTCCTCCTCCTCCTCCTCCTCCTCCTCCTCCTCCTCCTCCTCCTGTCCCCGATCCGGCGCACGCCAATCCTTTCGATGATACACCACAGATCTTGCCGATGTTACACCGCCAGTCGCTGCTGGACGACGGCGCCCCAGACCCAGAGGAACAGGGGGAGCTTGCCGTGCGTCGCCTCGTCGCTAACGGCCGCTCTGCGTCGCCGCGGCCCGCGTCGCCCGACCGCGACGGCGCGGGCCCGGTCGAGCGCCGCGGCGGCGGGCGGTCGCATGAGGGCGGAGAGGGCCCCGCGAGCGAACTGGTCCAACGTCCGCGGTCGGCAGGCCACGAGGACGACGCCGTCGATCCCCCGACTGGCGCGGACTCCTCTGCCAACTCGCCGGCGCCTTCATGGTCCGAGCCGGCCAGAGAGACCAGAGGTGTCACGGGTCCTCTCGCGCCGGCTGTCTTGCTGACTGCGTCGCGGACGGCAGACTAGCAGCCGTCGCTGCGGGCGGCTGATGCAGTGCCGCCCGATATGAGGCGTGCCTCCCATCAACCCCCCACCGATCACAACCCGCGCGATCGCTGCGGAGGCGCTGTCATGGGACCGACCTCGCCTCGCCCAGCTGACGCAAGGCGTCCTCAGGCTGATCGTCAAGGAGGTGTGGGCCGACTCCCCGTGGACTCGCGAACACTGGGGCAACTTCAGCTGGGACTACAGGAAAAGTGGAAGGGGCGAGCTCGCCCAGGAGCGGCCCCACGAAAGGTCATGATCGACTTCCTGTGCTCCGTGCCAACGAGCGGGCGGCTACTGGCTGGCACTTGCGCCCCGCCAGCCTCGGCGGGGCTGGCTGGGCAGGCCGAAGCAAACGAGGGCCCTGACTCGGCCGGACACCTGGCTGGCTCGGCGGTTGCCTCCAAGGAACAGCTCGTGGCCCGTATCAAGCGGCTGGGGGGCCAGATCAAGGTAGCTTGGAGAGCTCACAGCGCGCAGTATGGAGGCAACACGCTGGACCCATGGTTGCAGGACGTGAGCTTCCTGCGCGATTTCCTCGCAGCGCGTGTGGGGCACCGCGGTGCAGGCTCCTGGTTCGGGCGGTCATGCACCGCGCAAGCACTAATCTGTCGCTGTTTGTTTGTCACACGCCGATCAGTCGGCCGTGTCACACACCGATGCGTCGGCTGCTGTGCCCCGTTGCTCACCGATTTGTCGCTCAAGGCGCGCTGTTTCACTTGCCCTTGCTTCCGCCACTCCCAGCCTTAGGCCCCGTGGCGTTCTGTTTTCTGTCCGAAGTGGCGTGGCGTTCCTGCCGCCCTCTGGCGGTACTCCCCCGCGTGGTGGCTTGTCGGTCCCCCCCTTCTCCTCCTCGTGGGACTCGAAGTTCGCTCGGTCGCCGTCGTCGGTCGGTCGTAGGCTCGGTCGTGTCGTGGGGTCCCCCGCCGTCGTCTTTCTGGGCTCCCCTCCTGCCTCTGCCTTGTTTCCTCTTTTCCCCGCTCTCCCCCTTCTTCCGGGTTGTCCCCACCACGGGGCTTGGGCCTTTTTGGCGCCTGGACCCTCTCTCTTGGCGCCGCGTCTTCAGGGCCCCCCGAGCTGCACGCGTTTGGTCGGGGCCCTGGCTCCGTGTGGGTGGGCCTCCTGGGTTGTTCTTGCGTTTGCCACCGCCGAAGTCTGTCCTGTCAATGTTGCTTGTCAGGCTCGGCGTAGGATCTTCAATTGGGCCTTCTGCGAGCCTCGCGGCGCCTTCCGGGTCTTGTCTGAGACGTCCTTCGTCGATGTGGTGGCGACCTAAGCGGCGGTGCGTACAGGGCACGTCGCGTCTCTACTTCCGTGGCTCGAGCAGTACCCTACCGAGTGTGTATGGTCGGCGCCTCTATTGCAGTGTGCTTTTGGCCAGCCGTGGCACGCCACCGGCATGCACCTGTTTTGATTGCGCGTGCTGCTCCGTCACCACGCATCTAACACTTCAACCATTTTGGTTATGCGTCGGGCGTGGCCAGTTCGTAGGTTAGCACCTTACCCATCAGTTTTGCAATGTCGTAGTTTCTTCAGTGCTGCTTGTCCTTCGGCTGGTCTGGAAGCCCTGCAAGTTTGTGTCTTTTGTCTTCGCTATCTAACATCATGCCGATGATTACGTTGTGAATTCGCACCAAAGTGCTGATGGCGTTTCAACTTATACGAATCGGTGTGCTCCTCGTTTCGTTGGCCGCTGCAGTTTGGCTTTGCAGCGCCTCATGCTTTATTCACCAACACTTTGCACTGCCGTGACTGTGTTTTTCATCATGCCGCGTTCGATTCAGTTCTTTCGCAATTGGCACCTCCACCTGCCGACCGCGCCTGATGTCCCCCTGCGCCGCCGACTTACAAATGTGTGTGTGTGTGTGTGTGTGGGTGGGTGGGTGGGTGCGAGGGCTACCCGCGTCCCGTTTAGCTCTTGACCGGAAGGGGCCCGCTCCCGCCCCGCAGACCCCAAAAAGTGTGTGTGGGTGTGTGTGTGCGCGTGCGCGGGCAGAAATTATCGACGTTGGCACTGTTCGCAGAGGCGCGAGCAAAGCGGGGAACACGGGGGTTGGGGGCCAGTCTGGGGCCGCATATCTTGCCGGAACCAGCGCGTTCCCTCGAGACGCTGACCGCAACACCTCAACTGCACGTCGATCGACCGCCATTGTGGCCAACGCTCACACATATGCATCTACACACCTAGAAATGTATACATACACATAGAGGAAAAAGAACTATGCACATACACCGATTCTGGCCAGGCCCATCCTGAGCCCAGGATCGGTGCATACGCCCTCCTACCTTGGCCAGGAAGGCATATGCACCGATCCTGGGTCAAAGATGGGCCTTGCCAGGATCGGTGCATGTGCATAATTCTCTTCGCCCGAACACATATGTACATGGTCAGCTCGGGAAATCTAATTCAAAAAAAAAGTTTAAGATCTTGGGGGCGCATATTTTACATCCGCCACCCTCCTCCGCCCTTCTGCCGGCTTGCGACGGTGGAGGCGGCCTCGCTTTACTTCCGCCGCCTCACGCTGGCCTTCCGCCGCTTTCAGCACAGAGAGCGATGGCCACTCCCTCGACCCCCGATGGCTGACGAACGCATGTGCTTATACACACATGTGTGCATCTCGCCATCGCTTCGACGCCCCTTCCCCGTGCACGCCTCGGTCTGTCGTGCGTGTGTTTGTGGGCCCGATGATCTACGAAACTCCTCGATGGTCCTCGTCCCGGAAAAAGTGCACACGCCCGAGCGACGCCAATATGTCTTTTTATATATACATATATATATATATCATATACACATGTGCGTCTGCATATATGTATGTATGTATGTAAGTATGTGTGTATGTGTGTATGTATGTATGTATGTATGTATGCATGCATGCATGCATGTATGTATGTATGTATGTATGTATGTATGTATGTATGTATGTGTATGTGTGTATGTATGCATGTATGTATGTATGTATGTATGTATGTATGTATGTATGTATGTGTGTATGTATGTATGTATGTATGTATGTATGTATGTATGTATGCATGCATGCATGCATGCATGCATGCATGCATGTATGTACGTATACCTATATCTATATATACGTGTATGTGTGTGCAGTCATATGTCTCCCTCTATAGATACACATTTGTACATGCACATCTGCGGAAGCCAAAGAGTACCGCTCCCCGGACCTCCCGGGGGGGGTTCTGACTCGAATGTCGTGGCGAATCGAGCGGTGGCGACGAGGGCCTCCCGGGAGGGAGAACCGGGGGACAACGGGCGAAGGGCAGCGGTATGGGTACCTTTTCCTCCTCCGAGCCAGGAGGCGCGGGGGGGGGGGGGGACGTCTCGACGCCGGCGGCGCTCTCGGAGCGGCGCAGGGCGGGCAGCGCATCCGGGCGCGGGGCCCGCAGGGCCCCCAAACCCCGAGACGGAGGAAACGGGGGGGCCGAGTGTGAAGGGGCCCCAGGACACACAAATAAATACGCACAAATAAAAAGATTCCCCATATTTTCCCACATTTTCTAGGTTTTTGTCTTCCCCCCCACTTCCCATATTTTCCCATATTTTCCTGGGAGATCGCCGATTAATTGTGTCTGTGTGTTTTTTCCCCTCCTGAGAGAGGTCGGCGCGCGGACAACCGCGCCGCCGGGTCGGCCGGGCGCGGTGGCCGCAGCGGGGGGCGCCGCCGGAACGGCTGCGAGAGGCCCTCGGGTCCAAGGGGCCGACCACGACGGCGCACGAGACGGACTGGCGTTCCGAGCGCACACCGGACTCTCTCTCTTTTGTTCTTTTGTGTGCTTTCTTCTGCCGGCGGCGAGGCAGCGGCAGTCCGCTGCAGCGTGTGGCTTCTCGGGGCACACGAAAGGCTCGTTGGCCGGCGTGCAAGAGGGAGGGAGAAAAACGACGCACACCCCCAAACAAAAACCAAGGTTCAAAAGCGGATGTTTAAAACGAGACTGGTGCTAAACGAAACGATCACCGAAACGAGGCGTTCAGCACAGAACGGAATAAGGAACGGCACTACAACGGAAAAAGTGCCAGTTCTTGATTCACATCCAACAGACATGGAATCGATTCAAAGGTTTTGTGAATTCATTCAAGAACTTCATGAATTTGTTCAAGAGCACCTGCCAGAGTTTCGGCCCGCGCCCACTCGAGCGGCGAGACGAAACGACCCGTACGCGAGACGACGCAGATACCCTACGCGGTGGCTTACGCGGGCCGTCAGCGCGGCATGCTGCATGGAAGACGAAGGCGCTCACGCGCGACCCTACGCGGGCAAATTGCGCGCGAATGTCCGCGAAATCGGACCCGTTTCTCTGCGTCGCTCACATGGACAAGCATCACGCTGGTGGCGGCGCGCAGATGAGGGTGGCGCGGGGGGGGCTGCCTTCTGAGAAAAGGCAGGGGCCTTCGGACAAGGGCTCGCAGGCTTCGGAGACGACTCGACTGAGGGTTGCGGCATCTCCCAACTCAGACCATATCGAGAACAAGCTTGTCTAAGCCTTTGGCTCCACAAATTCACGAAACCCTGGCATGCCAGGGCTTTCAAGTGCAGTGGCATGCGATCCTCACCATGCCAGGCCCCCGGTCACAGACATCGTGCCTGGGGCATGGGATTATCACCGTTCCAGGTTTTCCGGGTGCAGAAAGCGAGGCAGGAGCCGGGGGCCCTCACTATTACATGTCATTCCATACCTTGAACATGCATGGCATGAGCAACAGACGCTCACCGCTCCGTGCCCCCCAGGTTCAAAACCTTATGCAAACGCGCATCCGAATCGCTTGGGGTTGGAGGGACCTCGCTGGAACCTCGTGTGCGGTTGCCAGGGTAAGTCTGCGCAGGAGGGCCAGTGGCAAGTGTGCCTCCTGGCCACGTCCTTCGAAGGCGTGCCTACCCGATTCCTTACGCATCCCCGTCTGTTGCTCATAAGTCCTGTCGCTTGCTTTGGTCTTGTGTATGCTTTAGTTGTTGGTCTTGCCCTACTGCATATGGCTTATCGTTCAGCCTGCAGCTTGAGTTTGCACTTGGCATGAATGTAGGCTGCTGGTATCTTCACTTTAGCTCGCCTTTTGCTTCAGTGCAGCATGCATGGAGCTAGCTACAGTGAACTCGCTTCTACGTTGGCTTTAGTGCTGTCTGTTCTTGGCTGTGTCTCTGTGGCGTACCATGAACACCGTGGTTTTCAACAAAAGCGCCCATATCTACTGCGAGTTGAAGCGGGCCCACCTCTCTGGCCCCAATGTCACAATTCGGGGCGTCCGGCGCATGGGAGTGCGAATCGTTTCGAAACAAACCGCCAACACTTGCAAACCACGGGCCTGCGCGATTAGGTGAACATTGAAATCGGGGGTGCGGCGGGCGCTCTTGCGCCATCTCCTTGTCGTTGTACCAGCGCCTTTTTTTCTGAACACGTCGGCATTCCCATTCGGATTTTCTCAGTTTGCCTTTAGCTTGTGTCTAACCTTGTTGAGCAAAAGCTTGCACTCGCTTCGCGTGTTTTTTTGCATCTGGTTTCCTAGGCTCGCCATTAACTTGCCCTCACATTGCTCGGTCGTTGCGCCTATGCACCCAAACTGCGCGTAGTTACGTATCGCACCCCCTTTCTAGCCTGCATTCGATTTGCTTGTAGCTCCCTCAGCGCCTCTCACTAGAAGAGAGAAAACCCCCGCTCGGGTCGCGCCCGGGTCACGTGCATCGATGCCACTTCTGCATGGCCAAAGGCAGACCTTCCACAGACTCTGCCGCGACACCTCCTCGGATCAATTTGTCGAGCTGCTTGCTAGGACAACTTTCGATGTTGGCCCTTCGGCCCATGGGGCCGTCTCGGGGCTCCCCTGGGGGCGTCTAGTGTCGTGCTGGGGTGCTGGAGGGCCCCATGGAGCTCCACAGTCAACGCTCGAGAGTCGGCGAGTGGAGCTTGTATATCCGAGGCAGGTATGCAACACACAAGCTGAGTCACCGTCCCGGCAGAAATACACGAGCGGCAGGTCGATGGTGTCCGGACTCTTTCCGCACACGTTGCCCTCCACGTCGGGAAAATCCTCACACGTCGGGCTGAAACTTACCCATCGGTCGGGAGAAATAAGTAGAAGCATGAAATTGGAAGGCGTTGAAAGTAGTTTGGGTTCCGTCCGCCCCCTGAGGAGGGCGGAAGAGGTGAAGCCACTCGATCATTGAAATAGGAAGGCGCATAAAGTATAGTGGAATACGGGAATCCACACAGACCTACTTTCAACGACCGATGGGTATTGTGGGGTGGGGGAAACTAGGGAGGACTGGCTGCAGTGGAGAGCGCAATCGAGGGAGGGGTAGGGATCACCGGATGGAGCTCCAGCGGCAGCGGCCAGCGAGAGCCACGCCAGCACATGATCGCGAACGAGGCCAACGAAAAGGGCGCACATACAAAGAGAGAGAGAGAGAGACGTGATGATGACAAGAACACTGTTCCAACAATAGAAATGCCTGCCGTCTCCGCCCCAAAACACCCCTCAGACCATCTCAGCCACTCTGGACCCTACACGCCCCTGCCGCATCACGTTAGCTTCGCCCTCGGCGCAAGGACCTACCTGCGAAGCGTCCTGCACTGACAGAGTGATCGACTCGCCGTCGTCGCTGGGACGGGGTTTTCCTTCTCGTGGTTTCTCTTCGCAAAGGTTGCAAAAGGACCCATGGAGAAGTCACAGCGCCACACGAGTCCAATTCCGAGTTCAAATGAAGCAAGTGGGTCACATCAAGAAGCGCACGTTAAAATTGCCCAGTCGTACCCAACCCTTTCTGAACGGGAGGCAGCCACAAACAGGACGGCCCAATACAGAAGAGCATACTGAGAGGTCTGCAGTATCCTCGAGCGCTTTGATTAAGAGGTCTCGACTAGATCCGCGTGTCTAGAAGAAGGAAAAACGCCATACACACAAACAGTTGTCGCTCCGCGCGGATTTCTTGGATCTGCGCTGAGCTCCCCCGCGGCCCCTGGGGGGAGCAGCTGGCGCAGCTGGCAGCCCCTGGGGGAGCCTACGCAGTGTCGACCGGGTGCCCCGCAGGACACCGCTCTTCACTGGGCCTCCCATGACCCCACGAAAACGTGGTGACAGTTGCTTGCGCAGTTCGCAGCCCACCAGGGAGCCGCGAGGACATCGACTGGGTGCCCCATACCCAGACCTCCTCGCGTTGTGCGAAATCGCGACGGGAAGTTGCTCTCTACGTTCGGCCTCCGGGGGCGCTTACTGGGGCTCAAGACCGTCAAACAACGACTCAGGACGAAAAACCGGTCCCGGGGAAAGGGTCCAGACCTCTGGGGCTCGACGTTGTGAACAAATCAGGACGTCGGGGGTCTGGTAAGACGTCACCCCGCTGATCACCCCCCAGGGCCCCAACACATTGGCAGCCGTTGCCCAGTTCGTAGCTTCCCCAAAAAACTGGACAATCTCGACTGGGTGCCCCGTAAGGCCCGGCTACGCTGAGACACGGTATCGACTGGGTGCCCCCCCAAGGGCCTGCGAAAATGATGATCGGTGCGCAATTGGTAGACCTCCAGAGAACTGCTGCGAGGTCTCCACTAGGTGACCCGTGAGGCACCAATCCGCTAACCCACCCAGGAACCCACGACAGTAGCAACACTTGCGGTTGGCAGCCCCTCCAGGAAGCCGCGAGGTCTCGAATGGGTGCCCCGCAAGACACCGCCTCCCACTGACCCTCCCAGGAGCCCACGAAAGTGGCGACGGTTGCAACTGGCAGCCCCGCAGGGAGCCGCGAGGTGTAGACTATGCCCCTAAGACGCCACCCCGCTGACACCCCCCAGGACCCCAGCACATTGGCGACAACTGCGAAATTCGCAGCCCTCTCCAGGGAGCCGCAAGGCCCCGACTGGATGCCCCGCAAGACACCACCCATTGACCCTCCGGAGAGCCCACGAAGGTGGCGACAGTTTCCCAGGTGGTGGCACGACCAAGGAACCGCGAGGTCTCGTCGGGATGCCCCGTGAGTTCACGGAAATGATGACGGTTGCGCAGTTGGCAGCACCTGGGGGAGCCTACGCAGTGTCGACCGGGTGCCCCGCAGGACACCGCTCTTCACTGGGCCTCCCATGACCCCACGAAAACGTGGTGACAGTTGCTTGCGCAGTTCGCAGCCCACCAGGGAGCCGCGAGGACATCGACTGGGTGCCCCATACCCAGACCTCCTCGCGTTGTGCGAAATCGCGACGGGAAGTTGCTCTCTACGTTCGGCCTCCGGGGGCGCTTACTGGGGCTCAAGACCGTCAAACAACGACTCAGGACGAAAAACCGGTCCCGGGGAAGGGGTCCAGACCTCTGGGGCTCGACGTTGTGAACAAATCAGGACGTCGGGGGTCTGGTAAGACGTCACCCCGCTGATCACCCCCCAGGGCCCCAACACATTGGCAGCCGTTGCCCAGTTCGTAGCTTCCCCAAAAAACTGGACAATCTCGACTGGGTGCCCCGTAAGGCCCGGCTACGCTGAGACACGGTATCGACTGGGTGCCCCCCCAAGGGCCTGCGAAAATGATGATCGGTGGGCAATTGGTAGACCTCCAGAGAACTGCTGCGAAGTCTCCACTAGGTGACCCGTGAGGCACCAATCCGCTAACCCACCCAGGAACCCACGACAGTAGCAACACTTGCGGTTGGCAGCCCCTCCAGGAAGCCGCGAGGTCTCGACTGGGTGCCCCGCAAGACACCGCCTCCCACTGACCCTCACAGGAGCCCACGAAAGTGGCGACGGTTGCAACTGGCAGCCCCGCAGGGAGCCGCGAGGTGTAGACTATGCCCCTAAGACGCCACCCCGCTGACACCCCCCAGGACCCCAGCACATTGGCGACAACTGCGAAATTCGCAGCCCTCTCCAGGGAGCCGCAAGGCCCCGACTGGATGCCCCGCAAGACACCGCCCATTGACCCTCCGGAGAGCCCACGAAGGTGGCGACAGTTTCCCAGGTGGTGGCACGACCAAAGAGCCGCGAGGTCTCGTCGGGATGCCCCGTGAGTTCACGGAAATGATGACGGTTGCGCAGTTGGCAGCACCTGCAGGGATCCGCGAGGTCTCGTTTGGATGTGCACAAGACACCACCGAGAGTTGTATACCTTCCAGGCCGCCACTTCGCGAGCATGCAGGCAGGAGACAGAACGCATGAGGAAGGGAGACGGCGGGAGGAGATGCGCGAGCAGCGCTCTATTCAAAACGAGGACCCAACCAGAGGGAGGGGTTGGGAATGAACTTGGCGCGACACCAATTAGGAGTCGTCGCTCTCCGATTGCAGTTCAAATCAGTTCTGAGCAGTAGGAGCCATATCAGAAATTTCGACCCGTCGGCCCCAAGACGCCACCAGGGGCCCCCAGGGAATCCCAAGAGATCCCCCAAAAGGCCCCCAAGACCTCCCCAGGAGTCCCCTCAGAGGCCCCCAAACTGGCTCCAACACGGCCCCAAGAGCCCTCCCACGAGACCCCATAAGCCATCCGAGTAGCCTCAACCCCACAGCCCCGTTCGCGGTCCGGGTGTCCGTACACTGCCTCAAGATCCAAGGTGAAACCATGCGTTCTGGGGGTGCCCGGATCGTCCCGAACGGCCTCCGAAGGCCTAATCTCATGCCCGCAGGCCAGATCCTCACTTTTCCTCCTCCATCTTCTCCTCCTCCTCCTCCTCCTCCTCCTCCTCCTCCTCTTCCATCCCCTCCTCTTCCTCCTCCTCCTCCTCCTCCACCTCCACATGCCCCTCCTCCTCCTGTTCGCCCCTGCGGCCCCGAGCATCGACACAAGAAGGCTCCAGGGCAGCAGTGGAAGGTCCCCGGCCAGATGAAGGGGTCGGGGGATGTGGCGTAAGCCAACCTAGTCAGTTCTGAATAATAGGAGCCATATCATGCAACACATTGCTTGACATTGACTCTGCAGTGCTCGGCGCTTTTTGGCACTGCTTGGCATCGTTTCTTGGCGTTGGTCGGCAGTGGTTTGCATTGCTTGGCGTGGCGTGGCGTTGCCAGGTGTTGCTTGCAATTGCTTTGCGCTGGCTGGCTTTGCCTGGCGTTTGCTGTGAATAGGCTTTGCATTGCTTGGCGCTGGTTGGTGTTGCTTGTATGTGTTGCGTTGCTTTGCTTGGCATTGCTGTGCGTTGTTTGGCGTTGCTCTGCACCGCTTGACATTGCTTGGCATTGAGCTGGCCGTGGAAGGCAGCATGGGACCAACGCCAAGGAACCCGAGGGAGGCAACAAGGAACCAAGACCAAGGAACCTGGGCAACGACGGGCGCCACCAATGCAAGGAGCCAAGACCAGGGAACCTGAGCAACGCCTCGGTATTGGGGCGTCGCATCAACTGGCCTCTTCCAAAGAGGCAGGCAGCAAACCCTTAGGCCAAATCACAGTGGGGAACTATCGGTCCACTGCATTGACATGGCATGCAAGCTGGTTACTGCGTCTGCTGCAGAGGGCCCCCCTTGCTTGGCACGCTCGCTGGACGAGGTGCCCTCGGATAACGAGGCCAGGGGCTAGGCAGGTCACCAGATGGCCACCATCGGAGAAAATCACGCTCCGAATGGCTCGCATGAGATTGGAACCGCACGGTTGGGAACGATCCGACTGATGATTTGCATTCACCGACAGGGACGCAGGGATTCCCACCGCGTCAAGCAATCCCGTCAAAACCGGAAACAACATACGTAGGGAGGAGATGAAAAATACAATCAGCGATTCCCAGCAACCCTGTCGCCCTGCCACCGCGAGTGGGGCGCGCCTATGTAAACTGCGCGAAAGGGCTACACGGGAGGCCAGGCAGCTACGTCAGACCCAGACACACTCGTCGCCCTGTCCACAGAAAGTCCCCAACCGCATCGGTGCATTGATTCGTCCTATCGAATTAGACGGAGACGTGGTCGGTCAATAGGGGAAGACCCTTGTGTAGGACACCCGATGCTCATTACACACAGATGTGTGTTCGGGTAAATGGGCGCGAGGTATCGGCCCTTAGAAGTTCTTGGAAATACCGCTTGGTATGTTTTCTAATGGAGGCGAAAGCAGCGCCCACGGCACCCTGGGGGGCGCGCGAGTAATGATGTTCTACGCGCCCTTTCGCACTTCGGGGTCCGATCAACGTTGGAAAGGAGCCCGACAGCAGAAATAAGCGAGGGCGGATACTCTCGACGTCGGCGTTGTTCGATGGCGGTGGCGGGGAACACGAGGGACGTGGGTCCTTCCAGGTCCGCCACTCTAGCCGAAATTGGCGCATTCCCCCGACATCCACAACGTTGTGGGAATCGGTCAAGATTCCCGCCGGCGTCAACATGTCGCACGAAACAAGCAGCGACTGCTACCGGACGAACGACGTTCGCATCAGAGGGACATCCGCCGCGAGCTTCTGCCGGCCGGCGTCCCTCCCTTCCCCCCCCTTCACCCCCCTTCTGTTCGCGCTCCGCGCTGCGCGAGGCGCGAACAGCACCGTCTCCCAAGGGGAGGAGCAAAGGACAAGGATGCTGAGGATGCGGGATCTGGGGAACCAGAAGGCACCGATACCGCTACTCCCCGTTCTTTCCCGGGGTGCGTTCTGACCAGAATTTCGAGGCGAATCCAGCGGCGGCGACAAGGGCCTCCCAGGAGGCCCCCAAGAAGCGGAAAACGAGGGAAGGGTAGCAATACCGGTGCCTGTTCCTCCTCTGAGAATCGCGGATCGCGCACCGCGCACCGCGAGCAACCCTGCGCCCTCGTGGCGGCCCCTGTACCCTCGGCCCTCTGGACCTGACAGAAGCCGCCTCCCCGTGCCGCGCGGGCCCCCGCTCGCCTCGCGTCTCCACGTCGCGGGGTCGCTCCTCGCCTGGAAGCTGGCTGGCGTGCGGGCGTACAGGGTTCCGTGCTCCCTCGCGCGCTCGCGCGCGCGCGGAGGGGGCCAGGGCTCTCCACCTGCTCCTCTGCCGTCTCGCCCTCCCTGTCCGCCTCTTCGCCTCTCCCTCTCCATCTGCTCCTGATTTGTGTGTTGTTTTTCTCTCCATCTCTATCTCTCTCTCTCTCTCTCTGTCTCTGTGTTTCTTCCTCTCTACTTGCAAGCAGCGCTTGCCCTTCGAGGTTCTTGCCCGAGTCACTGTGGAATTCGATGGTTCCGCTGAGGTTTCGCCAAGGGCCCCCCTAGACGGCTCAAAGGGCCTCCTAAACCGCCCCAAGTCCGCCCCAAAGGCCCCCAAGACGGCCCAAATATGGCCTAAGACGGGCCAAATGGCCCCCAAGGCGAGCCCAAGAGGCCTCCATGCCCCTGAAGGGGCCCAAGGGAGAGAACACAAACTGACGTTTCGAGCCTTCCACCCCAAGATGGCCCCAAGATCCCCCCAGATGCCCTCACGGCGCCTTCAAGGCCTCAAGAGGCCTCCAGGAGGCCCCCAAGAGGTCCACAAGAGCCTTCCAAGAGGCCCCCTAGGAGCATCCCAACGGCACCGCCTATGTCTGAGCTCGCGCCAAGCACGACTGCACTATTCAAGGCAATGATCTCCACTCAAGCTGACCAGGTCGATCGGTCGATCACGCCCATCATCCGTGCGGCGTCGCATGTAGCACGTCCAAAAAGTTCAAGACCTAGGTCTGTGCGTCAAGAAGACCAGCCAATGGTAGAACTCGCAAGCGGCCGTCACAGCTCCGCATGAAACTATGCCGTCACAAGGTCGTCCAAAGCAGCGCTTAGGTACGAGACCGCCCAGGCGCACGCCTCCAGGCCTGCCGCCAAGTGACCGTGGCCCCGGCGCGTAGGGGGAAGCCCAGCTCGGCGATCTTGGCCCATTCGTCCGTCTCGTCCGCCACCACGCACGGGGCACCGTGGAGCACCCATCCCATCTCCCGCGCCGTCGAAAAACATGTGGAAACAGTGGAGCTCGTGTGCAGTGCGATGCTGGGTGCAGGCTGCCTGCCAGCGCGTCGGCCTCCACCTTCAGCTCACGGTAGCTGTGGCGATCCCATTCCGAGGTGCATGGCCGGGGGAGGGCCCCCTGGTGCTTGACTTAAGGCTTCCAAGCCCGCACGCGCCACTCCCGGGCCAGCGTCGTACAGAAAGCACTTGCGCCGCCAAAACCCGATGAGCCGGTTGATGACAAGCAGGCTGTCGCCCAAAATCTCCAAGCGAACTCCGTCGACACCCGGCGCGCCCCAGCCGACTGGCTCCCGAGCCACTCGCCATGGACGCTTCACGGGAGCCAGGCGCGACCGTGGCACCGGGTGTTCCCTGCTATGTGTGCAAGAGACCTCTGACCCACAGCCAAGGCACGGTACCACAGGAGCCGTCGGCTGGGGGCGCCGCCACGCTGGTCCCGCGCAGGCTGTGCTGCCTGGCGGAAGGAGGAGAGAAGGGGAGGAGCAGGCAGACGATGACAAACGCGCAGGCTGGAGGCCAGGGCCGGCGGGGCGGGCGGGCAGGCCGAAGAGGGGCAGGGGGGAGACAGCACTCGCTTCCTTGCGTTAGACACGCAAGGTCCCTTCAAGAAGTTGCCCACGTAACCGAAATTGCACGTAAATATTTAGCAAATTAAGGTCTCGTTCGTTAACGGACTTTGCCAGACAAATCGCTCCATCAATTAAGAACGGCCGTGCACCACCACCGGCACATCACTCCACCAAGGCACGGTGGCGAGATGGGCCGAAGGCTGCTACACGCACACGCAATTTGTATATACATTTACATACATATATATAATCAAATGTTTCTACGCCTGGGCCATACATACACACATACAAATTTATAGGTATACACATGTGCACATATGCAGTTTCCATACACATATACACATACATTCATATATGTATATATATATATATATATACTGGAACCACACGCGCGCTTCGCGCGCGTTTAGGTTCTCGCCCAGCCCATGGCGCTGCGATGACACGAAGGTCGGGATTTGCGGGCAACTCGATGTCGGAGAAGGATCGTGACCGTCTCGGGCCGGCTGTGGGACGTCGCAGGGCTTCCTTGGACTGGCGTTGGGGCTTTTTGGGCCCTGTCTTGGGTGGGGCGCAATTGTCTTTGGCCCCCATGGCGCCGTCCAGGGTTGCCAGATCGGTGCCACGACGCGTAAAGTCTGGCTTGCGGGCTCGTCGGGGAGTTTGCTGAACAGCCTCGGGACATTGACTCCACTGGCTGACTACCTGATGAAATGACGAGGCCGTAGTTTTACTGGTCTTTGGATGTCGCACGTGTTCTTGGCCTATCTGGCCGACCACGTGCGCGAGGGGCGAGGAATGACGGAGGACGGGACAACAACTGCCTTGAGATATAATGCACGCGCTGCCACGCCAGCTGGCGGAGCACGTGCAGATGGAACGAAGAATGCCAGAGGACGCAGGGCAAACTGGTCGCACCGGCAGGGGCTCAAATTCGATGACTTCGCCTTCATTACTGATGAGCTTTCGTGCCACCTCCAGCCGTGCTTCGGCATTATTTGAGCCTCTTGCGCGGACCCATGCAAGAGATGCGGTCTTGGGCATCTTTGGGGGCCGTTTTGAAACCCTCTTGAGGGCTTGCATGGTAATCTTCGACTTCTCTTGGGGCCGTTTTGGAGCTGGTTTGGGAGCCTCTTGGGCTGTCTTCGGGCCCTCTTAGGGCCGTGCTGAGGCCGTCTTGGGCCCATCGTGTGCCGTCTTGGAGCCGTATTGGGTAGTTGGAAGCCAAGAAGAACGAAAACACAAACATTCTTCAAACACATCAACACACATCAATGTGGTTGGCCTCATCTAGGCCTCTTTGGTGCGCGCCGGGTGCTCTCCTGGGGTATCCTGGGGACCTCTTGAGCCGAGCCGAGGTCATCCTGAGCGCTCTTGGTGCCCTTTTCGACCGTCTTCGGCTCACGTTGGTTCCTGTTAGGCGGTCTTGGGGGTATCGTAGACTGTCTTGGAGGCCTCTTGGGCCGATTGGAGTCCTCTTGGAGGCCACGGGGAGGGGGTGAAAACAAGGGGGCGAGATGGTAGCGAGGTGCCGGGCCCCCGGGCGAGGATCGATGTCCGAAGTTGTTGTCTTCGGGGGCTCTCGTCGTCGCCGCGGCTGGACACATCTCGAAGCGACGCTTTTCCCCCAGGAGGTGCAGGACGAGGACGGGGAGGGAGATGAGGAAGCAGAATCGGAGCAACAGTTGGGCCGCCTTGAAGCCATCTTTTCGGCGTCTCGGGAATCTCTCTGGGCCGCCTTGGGCTCACACCACCGCCCGCACTTACGATCCTAGTGCCTGGAACTCGCTGCGTAGTGAGGCACAAGAGCCGGACGAACATCGATGCATTTAATGAGCGTCTCTGGGCCTTCTTGCGTCGGCCACTTCACGCCGTCTCGGCTGTTCTGGGACCCATTCAGGGCGTCTTGGAGGGCTTTGAATGTCTTGGGGCCTCGTTGGGGCCCTTTTGGAGGGCTCTTGGGGCTCTCTTGGACATCTCTTCAAGCCATTTGAAGCCATATGGGCCTTCTTGGGGCCGTCTTGGAGCGCCCTTGGGCCGTCTTGAGACTCTCTTGGGCCGTCCTGGGGCCCTCTTTGGGAGACGCTTGGGCCGTCGTGGGCCGATTTCTGCAGCCTCGTGAGCTGTCTTGGCCCGTCGGAAGCATGAAACAGCTAGAACACGGACAACTTTAAAACCATAGAACAATCAAAAATGTTCGCCTCCTGAGAGCCTCGTGGGACTCCTTTTGAGGGCCTCTTGGTCGGCTTGAGGCCCGCTTGGGCTGTCTTGAAGCCATATTGGGCCATCTTGGAACGCTCTCGTGCGGTCTTGGGCTCTCTTGCAGCGCTTTTGGGTTGTCTTGGAGACCTCTTGGACGTATCTTGGGCCCTCTCGTCGTCCCTCTTCCCCTCCTTTGGCGAGTTTTGGCGCTCCGCAACGGGTCCCAAACGGCCGTGTGCAAAATCAGTGCTCCCCAGTGCTCCTGGGACCCCCTCCCCACTTTTTTTTTCTGTCTCTCTCTCTCTCTCTCTCTCATGTATCTATATATATATATATAGAATACAGATATACCTATAAATGCATATATTCAAACATGTATGTGTGTATATATATACACACTTGTATATGCACATGTCTATATGTAGATTCTATACGTACGCACAAAGTCCCCAAACTATGTGTGCACTTGGGAGTCCTCTGATTTCTTTTCCAAGGAACTTGCCATGCCCGTCGGTCTGGCGGCTATGTGGTCGCAATCGCCGCCCCATCGTCGCCTCGTCGCCGCCCGTCTTCTGGGCCTGCCCGTCTGGCGGCTGTAAGGTCGCCGTCGCCGCCCCTTCGCCGTCTGGGCCTGGGTTGCTTTGCATCGCTTTGCGTTACATTGCGATGCATTCCGTTGATTTGCATTGTTTTCTTTGCGTTGCTTTGACCTGTTTTGCATTGCTTTGCGTCACGTTGCATTGCACTCCATTGACTGGCATGGCTGTCTCTTTGTTGCTTTGACATGCTTTGCATTACTTTGCATTGCGTTGAAGTGCTTTGCGTTGCTTTGCGTTGCACTGCTTTGCATTGCGCGGCATTGATTTGCATTGCTGTGATTCGTTTTGCATCGGTTCACATTGCTTCGCAGTGCTCTGCATTTTTATCCATTGTTGCGAACTGATTTGCATTACGTGCGCTGCTTTGCGTCACGTTGCATTGCTTCGCGCCATTGCATTGCAATCGCACTGCTTTGCATTCGCATTGCATTGCACTGTGTTGCATTGATGTGTATTGCGGTGCATCGCTATGCCGTGCCCTGCAGTACTCTGAATTGCTTTGCACTGCTCTGCATTATTTGGCATTGCGTTGCGTTGCGATGCATCGCTCTGCATCCTTGCATTGCAATCGCACTGCTGTGCAATCGCATTGCATTGTGCGCAATCGATTTGCACTGCTATGCCGTGCTTTGGATTGCTCTGAAGTGCTGCGCACTGTGTTGCATCGCGTTGCATTGCATTGCTTTGCATTGCTTCGCGTTGTTTCGCATTGCGTTGCTTTGATTTGAAATGGTGTGCATGGCTTTACATTGCTCTGCGATGCGTTGCACTGTTTTGCGTCATTGCATTGCGATCGCGCTGTGTTGCAATCGCACTGGGTTGCGCTGCTTTATACAGCTCTACGTGGCTCTGCATTGCTACGCCATGCGTTTGCATTGCTCTGCAATGTGCGTTTGCATTGCCTTGCGTTGCCGTGCATTGCTTTGCACTGATTTGCGCCACATGGATTGCACCACGTGGATTGCACCACCTAGATTGCACCACACTGGTTGCACCACCTGGCTTGCACCGCACAGGTTGCAAGATATCACTGTTCGGTCTTCACGCTGTCTAACATGCCTGCGTCTGCGTAAATGTACACGGTGCATGCGCGCCTGCGTAACTATAGGTGTTCTTTTTTGTCTCTCTCTCTCTCTCTCGGGACTCCCCCATCGCTCCCTCCCTCAGTTGTGCTGTTTATCCATTCCTCCCTCTCTATACATGTGTATACATAGAGTTGTTTACATATGTGGCATATGTGAGGATATGCACATATCTCTATATGTATATGTAGGCGTACGGCTCAATGTCCTTAATGTGTATTATCATTATCTTTCTCTCTCTGTCTCTCCCTCTCTATCTCGCTCTCTCTCTCTCTCTCTCTCTCTCCCTTTCTCTTTTCCCCTATCTCTCTCTTTCACTCACTCCTCTACCGTGCCTTCCTGATCCTCTGCCCCCAAGCCCTTGTCCGATACAGTGGATCCGCGTCATAAGGATGCGCGGTAAGGATGCAAGAGCCTTGGAGGGCCATGCCAGTGTTCTTCGAACGAGGCTGGCCGGCGAACGTTACCAAGGATGGGCCGAAGGGACAAGGATGAAAGGGTACCCTTTGGAAGGTTGCCCATCCTTCTTATGCGGATGAGCTGTACCCCAAGCCCTTGTCCGATCCTTAAGAAGAGTAATAATAAGAAACGCCATATAGATAAACCTGTGGCGCTCCGCGCGGATTTCTTGGATCTGCGCCAGACCCCCCCCCGTGTCGCGGGGAGCGCGCCAAGCGCGGATCCAAGAGATCCGCGCGGAGCGCTCAACATTTATGGTTATGCTGTTCTGTATTCTTCGCAAGCCCTTGCCCGACCCCGGCGGGCCCCGAACTTCGCCCCTCCGCGGGACGAGGCGCTCCGCCGAGGGGACAGGGCTGCAAAGGGTACCCTCGGGAAGGTTGCCCGTCCTTCTTACGCGGGTGGATTGTGCCCCCGAGCCGCTGTCCAACCCAACCCGGGGACGCGGCGCTCCGACGCAGGGCCCGCCTCACGACCGCCAGCGCCATGCTCGCCAGCACGAGGACGGCGGCGCCCAGGGCCACGAAGCTGCACCTCCCGGCTGCCGCGGGAGACGCGGGTGCCCGAGAGGGGGCGCGCGAGAACCGCCCGAGCTTGAGATGACCCTCCCTGCTCGTCGTCGTCGTCGTCGTCGTCGTCGTCGTGGTCGTCGTCCTCCTCCTCCTCCTCCCCCTCCTCCTCCTCCTGCTCCTGCTCCTGCTCCTCCTCCTCCTCCTCCTCCTCCTCCTCCTCCTCCTCCTCCTCCTCTCCTCCTCCTCCCACTCCTCCTCCTCCTCCTCCGCCTCCTCCGCCTCCTCCGCCTCCTCCGCCTCCTCCGCCTCCTCCCCCTCCTCCGCCTCCTCCTCCTCCGCCTCCTCCTCCTCCTCCTCCTCCTTCTCATCCTCTCCTCCTCTTCGAAGCTGTGTTTTTATCACTTCCGTGGCGGTCGTTGCTCAGGGGGGGTCCAGGGGAACGGTAAAGCTTGGGCAGGGTGGGGCACGTCGGGGCGGGGGTGCGCTGCGATCGCCGTGGTCTGCGCGCGAGCACCAGCATGTGAAGGGGGATCGTGGACCCCCAAGCTATACAAGCCAAAGGCCAAGGCTGGTCAGAACGATGGATCATCACCCCAGGAGATTCCATTGTTCCAGCCTGGGCCCACGAGCAAGGACAAGAAGGGTTCCAGAGCAGACGGTGCTGGCTCAGGCGCCCTGGAGCTCCTCAACCAGACCATCGCGGCCACTAACGACCCGACGTTCAAGCGCATCCTGCTAAGCCAGCAGGCAGTCCTCGTCGCTCAGGCATCCACGACGGCTAGTTCACAGGTGTCCGCTGATGAGGCAGTACGCAAGGCTTCTGGTGTCTGGAAAGACGCAGAGGCGAAACATTCGCAGGCAGTGCAGCAAGTGATTCGATGTAAGGAAGTCCTGGTCAAGGCAGAGGTTCGCGAAGCTGAATGTGCACGGACTTTGGGCCAGGCAGATTTCAACAAGCAGGTGGCCATCAAGGCGCTCGCCAACGCCTCGAGCTTGCAGGTGCAGCCCAACCAGGGGACGCTGGCAAGGACGGAGAGGGTGACGCCTTCCGAGTGGTGGTCGACGATGCCTTCTTCGCGTCCGTCCAGTAGCTCGAGTGCGAAGAGAACGAGCGCAAGGAGCTCCAAGAGTTGAAGCGGCAGCTTCGGGACGTACAGAACGCAATGGCCACGCGGTCCACAGAAGTGAAGGCCTGGGCCGAGCGGACCAAGGCCATTAAACCAACGTTCAGGATCGGCTACAGAAGCTGCGGAAGACGGCGGAACCACCAGCAGCGGGAGGCGGCGGCGGCGCGGCGGCTGAGGCCAGGCAGGAGCCAGGGCCGGGCGGCAGCGCGGCAGCTGCGGACGGCGGCAGCGGCGCCAGCGCCTCAGCCTCAGGAGGTCTCACTCCCGAGGCACTTGAGGCGCAGGCGCGGGCGCTCAGCGCTGCCGAGGTGGCGGCGGCAGTGGCAGCCAAGCAAGTGGCGGAGGCAGCGGCGGCAGGTGCGCCGTCCGACGCCGAGCTGTGAAGCCAGGCGGCAGCGGCGACCTGGCCGCAGGATGCCGCTGCCCCTTTCGCGCGTGCGCCTGGCAGCCCAGGCAGCAGCGCGGCAGCTACCACACCGAGTACGGCATCTATTCATACCTCCTCGACTGGTCAGACTACGGGCGCAGACTCTCTGCAGGGCTGTAGCACAGTGGGGGCGGTCTCCGACGTATCTCCTGAATCTGGCAGTGGGCGCGGTGAGTGCAGCGCGCTATTTTTCTCCAACTGTACTTGTCTGGGGGAGATGGCTTGGGGGCATATCCATGCCCTCGTGTCAGACCAGTCAGATTCTCGCGTTGATTGTTTGGGGTTAGTTGAGACTCACATCGGAGCTTCGTTGAGTAAAAAATGGAGTGCGAAGTTTCGATCACTGAAGCTCAAGCATGTTTTCACTTTGGCACGTGGCACAGGAAACGGCGCAACTGCTGTCAAACGTGAGCGAGCCAATACAGGAGGAGAAGTATTTCTTTATCGTCAGCACTTGCAGGTGTATTGGTTTCCTGTCGCAGCTGAGAGCGTTTCAGATCTATGCGCAGATGGTCATAGCAATTACGATGGTTTTCTGCCTGTGCTCGTGCATTTTCGATCCTACTCGTTGGTCGTGGTGCTGGCGCACGGGCAACCGTTTGTCGGCATGCGAGGGGCCAAGTTACAGCCTTTTCATCGGCTTGGAGGATTTCTTCGAGCACTGCAAAGTCCGACAATTTCAATTATGGCTCCAGAGGCAATTTCAATATGGCTCCAGAGGTTCTGCATAATACACATGTTATTCAGAGAGTGCACGGGCGGCTTGGGCGATCGGAGGCAGAGTTCACTTGCACCGCCCTCAAAGGGTCGTCACACATCGACTACATGATCGTGGGCCCAGGGGCTGAGAGCTTCGTCGTGGGACTTGGTGCTGATCGTAATGTCCCGTGGGGGCCGCGCTGTGGTCTGCATTTGACACTTCGACACAGTTGCCAGATGCTGGTAACTCGCTCGCTTGTCGCTGCAGGAAAGTTGCCGCAGGTCAGTGGGCCAGGCACTCTGCCCACGCCGGGGTCCAAGAGCAGTCGGGCCAAGGCGGAGAGAGCTGTTCGAGGAACGCTTGCCAAGGAACAACTTATTGATGAGTCGCATGTCTTGTTTGGCGATCTGTTCTGTGAACAGGATGAGGACCGTGGGCAGGACAGTTTTCCCGAGCCTGTTGTTTCTGGAGCGTTTGCCCTGGAAGAGTTCGAGGAGGAGGAAGGCCCTCGGGCCGGGGAACCATGTTTTAAACTGGTGTCTGTGGGACGTCCGGGGGTCACGGAAGCCTCCCACGATGTCTTGATCACCAGCAGTTCCTCGGTCCCCGATGTGGTCTCCAATCCCATCCCAGTGCCAGTGTCAATTTCCGCTGCCAACCCAGGTCCGACCAGTAAGAGCGACACGTCCGACGATGAGTCTGTCTTAGAGCCTCCCAGCAGCAGCGGCCCCAGATTAGAGCAAAACGTCGGTGCTGAGCAGGCTTGTGAAAACTCGGAGCCTCACGGGAATCCTGAGTTCCACATCCCTTCGGATCGTTGGCTTTCGGCTCAAACTAGCTTCGGCTCCAATTTCATCTCTCCCCAAACCAATGCAGTTTAAACGCACAGTGCTGCCATCCACGATTCTCTGGCGGTGGCGGTGGCAGGGCCTTACGTTGTACATCTTTCGGCTCTGTGCGCTTGGTGGGTTTCCACAGTGGAGGCCACCATCGCCAGTCATCACGGGCAGCCATTGGGTGCAGTTTCGCGAGCAGCCGATCCATATTTGCGGAAGCAGCACGTGCAGCAGGCAGCTACCTTTCGGGAAACACCTTTACAATATAAGGTTGCCAACAAGTGGACGAGGGTTGCGCAGGTGCTGGTGCGCGTATCCCGGCATAGAGAGCGAGGTAACGGAGTGCGGCAGTTATTATATTTGTCCCAGTTAGATTGCAGGTCGAGTTCAGAGTACCCAGAAGGAGTTCATGCAGTTGTACCTTTGAACGACACCAGCGACTCGGAGCACTGAATTTCTTGTCTGAGTAGTGGGTTCTCCTTTGAGGGCAGGAGTCTTGACAGTTCCTTACAGTTAGCACAAGAGGGCGGCCAAACGTGCAGCTGCGAGGGCCATGAGGCACTCCCTGTCTGAGTTCAAGGAATGGGTGAGTTCCCCTGAGGCCACAGGGGCTCTTCATAAGAAGATCAAAGATTTGCCAGAGGTTCAGGATGAGCTTTTCCACCATGGTGAATATCTGTTTCAGCCCAAGGATGTGATTGACGCCGAGGCCACCAAATGGCATGAGTTATGGTACGGTCCCGACTTCAGCTTTGATGAAGTTTGCACCGCCTTCGCCAACATGCGGAAATGGGCTCGAGTTCAGAGTCTTGCTCCCGTCGACGGCGACGATGTGCGGGAGGCGGCATCTAAGATGAAAACGGGGGCAGGTCTTGGCGTCGATCAACTCAGGTCTCTTGACATTCAAAGGCTACCAACCGTCAGAAGTGCATGACGCCCTCGCCAGCATCCTCAATTCCGCGGAGGACAGCGGCACGTGGCCAACGCAGCTGCTGTGTATTCTAGGACGCCTTCTAACCAAGAGAGCAGGCGGAGACCGCATCATCGGTCTGCTGCCCATTGTGTGCCGATTGTATACCCTCATCAGAGAACCCTACACCAAGCGCTGGCCAGCCGACGCAGCCACGGAGTGGGATGCAGCTGTTGCAGGCAACTCGGCGTTGCAGGAAGCGTTTCTAAAGGCGGTCGATCAGGAGCTGTACGCCAAACTAGGAGTCTCAAGTGGGTGTGCGCTCCTGGACCTCAAGTCGTTCTACGACATGATCAGGTGGAGTAAGCTTTCGGATGCAGCAATTAGACTTGGGTTCCCAAGTATTGTGCTGCTGCTGGAAGTGCAATTATGTATGGCACCAAGGGTCTTGGCTCAATTCGGGGCGCATGCTGTACCTTTCCACCCCACTCGCAACATCATTCAAGGATTACGAAATGGAGTGCGATTCGGACGGTCTCTTACCCATTGTATCCTGGAGAAGTTGTGTGCGGCGACAGTAGCTGCATCCCAACGGATTTGGGTCGATGATGTGTATTTTGGGCATGCGGGTTCGAGAGCAGCCGTTAGTCGAGCCCCTGGCCGCATCGAGGGCGAAGTTCTATATTCCCTCCTCCCTTCTGGTCCTCCTCCTCTTCCTCCTCCTCCTCCTCCTCCTCCTCCTCCTCTGCCTCTTCCTCCTCGCGAGGATGAGGGACCCGCTGCGGAGGAGGACGGCACGGCCTTGCTGCAGCTGCGAGTGCTGCCGACTGACACCTGCGGCAGCTCCGAGGAACGCAGGAGCCCGACAGGCGTGACAGCGGGCTGGGCCGCTGAGCTGAGATCGCTGCCGACGAACCTGGAGATGGCCCTGCGCGCGGCGCCGAGGAGGGCAGTGGCCTTCCCCCGCCCGACGACGGGGCGAACGCCCTCGTGGCGGACAGCTCGTCCACCGCCGAGTCGGTACGACGTCGCCGTGCCATAGCAGAGGGCGCGCTAACACGAGCCGAAGGGCAAGGAGGCGAGTCGGAAGCAAGGCTGGAACCCGGTGGCGCGGGCGACGTGGAGGCGGATGCCTCGGAGGTGCGCGGCGGTGGCACCCGATCGAGCGAGGGCTCGGCGGCGAGCGAGGGGGGGAAACGAGAAGGATAAGGCCTTCTCAGAGGGCGGCGGGACTTCTCGGAAGCCCTCGCGCCTTCTGGCACGTTTTGTCTGTCTTCGGGGAAGGCTCAGAACACTTCTCAGAAGGTTGGGGAACTTCCGAGCCTTCTGAGAAGGCCCTCTCCTTCTCACTTTCCCCCCCTCGCTCGCAGCCGAATGGCGCTGGGTCCCCCCAGCCACTGGAGGAGGCGGCCCAGGAGCGTGGCCCACCACCAATGGACCCCTCGCAGCCCAGCGGCGAGCGCGACTGCCAGGCTGGGGGCCTGCTGCCTGCAGGGCCCGCCCAACCGAGCGAGGAGGCGCCCCGGGAACCCAGCCTGTGGGAGGGTGCAGATCCAATGCAGGAGGTCACGGGGACCCCGTCCTCGGGTGGCAACGCTGAACCTGGCGGTGGAGACCCGACCCCTGCCGCCGCTGCGGGACCGCACCCTGCGGTGCTCCTGGCGGCAACGGCGGCGGCTGCTGTTCCGTGAGGCCTGCAGGGACAGCGACGGCAGTCCACGGCAGCGTTCCCACAGTCCGCCAGCCACCAGCGCCTCGCGCCGCCGGCAGGCTGCGGGGCAGCGGGAGGCGGACCACGGCACAACGGACTTCGGCCACGCGTTCCAGACCTGCAGGCCCTGCGCCGTCAGCCGCCGCTGCGGGGCCTTCGCCAGGCTTGGAGGGCGTGTCCGTGCCAAGGGCCCCAAGGTGCACTGGCCAGGGGCTTTGCCGCCGACGGCCCAGATGGCGCAAGGCCAGACGACTAATAATAATAATAATAGTAATAACAATAATAGTAATACTAATAATCGTAATAATAATACTAATAATAATCATAGTAATAATACCAATAAGAATGCTAATTTTGATAATAATAATTACAAAAATAATGCAATACTAATAATAACAATACTAATACTACGAATCATCATCATAAGAAGAAGAACAAGAAGAAAAAGCATACCACTACGACGACGACGACGACGACGACGACGACGACGACGACGACGACGACGACTACTACTACTGCTGCTACTGCTGCTGCTGCTGCTGCTGATGCTACTGCTACTACTACTACTACTACTACTACTACTACTACTACTACTACTACTCTAGTAGTAGTAGTAGTAGTAGTAGTAGTAGTAGTAGTAGTAGTAGTAGTAGTAGTAGTAGTAGTAGTAGTAGTAGTACTAGTACTAGTACTAGTACTAGTACTAGTACTAGTGTACTAGTACTAGTACTAGTGTACTAGTACTACTACTACTACTACTACTACTACTACTACTACTACTACTACTACTACTACTACTACTACTACTACTACTACAACTACTCATAATAATAGTACTACTGATAATAGTAACAACAATAATAATACAAATGCGAATGGTAATACCAATAATTAACCATAATCATGCTACGAACAACAATAACATAGTAAGAAGGAGACTAGTCTTAATAAAAGCAAGAGTCAAAAACAAGGAAACGAAATATACGAATAATATTAATAAGACAAAACAATACGAAGCGGCGGTACCTGGCCAAACTCCTGCGCGACTGCGACCCCTGCACTGGGCGCCCACTGCCTGGCTGACGTGATTGTGATGGCCGCGGCTGGTCGGACACCGGAGCCGGCTCCCGGGGCCGCGTGGCGGCCAGCTAGAGGAACGCTGGGGTCCGAGCGGGCCCAGGCGCCCCCGCCGAGTTCACGCAAGGATTATAAAAGGAGGAAGATGAGGAGGGGGAGGAGGAGGAGGAGGAGGAGGGGGAGGAGGAGGATGCGATGCGATGCGAAGCGACCACCGCTGCGGACAGCGTCCGGGCCTAGAGCAGACCAGGTGGGTGAGGCCATGGCCTCTAAGATCTGAGGTGTCTGGGTTCATGCAACGCGAGATATATAGAAAGTCAGGAGGAGAGGGGGAGGAGAAGCAAAAAAGTCCTTGGTGACGGTGTCGGCGCGGGTTGGGCGAGACGTCTCGACGTTCGCTGAGATTTTACGTCATTGGTCTGGGTCCCGGGTGCTGGTCGACATGAGGTCGGTGAAGTGCTGCTCGAGCACTGTCCATGCTTCGGTGTCTTGGGCTATTTGCGTCCATCTGATGTCGTTCGGTTGTCCTTTCGAATGGGCTTGCGTGGGCGGTCGGTGGAGGTCTGGTCTGCGTTGACGCAAGTAAGTGGTGATTTCGTAGTCCCAACGCTTGTTTTGGGCACCGTGCTGCCTGTGTCCCCGCTGTCGCGGGTTGAGGACTGGGTGCCAGCGCAGCACTCGGCATGTCCACTTCGTCCGGTCGTGGTTTGCGACTCGCGAATCCATGCGCCATACTTTCCGTTTGTGCAGCGTCTCCCAGTTGTCGATGTGCTGGAGCTTCATGAGGTGCTCTGCGCGTCGTGTCGCTCGCTGGATATAGTCGACCCATGGTACCATGTCGTCTGCGGTGGTGCTGTCTTCGCCGTCTTCGCTGTGCTTGTCAGGCGTGTCAGGTGCATCATGCTGTGATGGGTTGCTGTCTGCGTCGTCGCTCGTGCTATTGGTGCGGTCTTCGTGGTCTTGTGCTTCATTGTTCGCGCCGTCGAGATTAGGTCCCTGGCCGCTATGAGGGCCGGTTTCTTTCGTTGTGCGTCTCCGTGGCGTTCTGATGATCATGCGAAGCATGCGTCGTTGTGTCCGTCGTAGATGCTGCCGTGGAGGCTCCATGAGGGTCCTCGTCTCTGCTCCGTATAACGCTGTTGGTGCTACAGTTCTGTTGAAAAGTCGGAGTCGGTGAGCCAGTGGGTAGTGTTTGCTGGTCAGCTTCTGCTTGCGAGACGTGAATGATGCCCATGCAGCTCGCGTGCGATGGTGGATTTCCGTTTCCATCGGTTCGTGGAAGCTGATGAATTGGTCGAGGTATTTGATACTGCCCTCGTATGGAACGAATTCTATATCCATGTCTTGGAAACGTGCTGTGCGTGAGCTCGCTCTTCCGGTCCTTCTCGTCTGGTTGCTCAGTATGTTGGTGCTGCTTGGGTGTAGCTCGAGCCCGTGTAGCCCCGTCGCGCGCATAATGTCGTCAAGCATCGCTGTCAGGCGCGGGAGAGTTTGGCTGGTCAGGAGCACGTCGTCGGCGAAGCGTAGGTTGGTCAGCGTGGCGGTGCTCGCGAATCCCAATTCAACTCCCTTCCTTTTTTGCTGCCATTCGGAGACCAGCGGTCCAAGGATGTATTGTAAAAGAGCGTTGAAGAAAAGGGAGCTGAGTGTGTCTCCCTCCTTCGTGCCCCGCAGGAGGCTAAAGGGTCTGCTGCTGACGTCTGTCCTTACCGTGGCTGTTTGTCCCTCAAAGAGCTGTTGGAGTAGTGCAACGTATCCAGGTTGGACCCTTTGTGCCTTCAGTGCTACCCATATGCGATTATGCTCAACTGAGTCGAAAGCTTGTTCGAAGTCAAGTGCTGTGACCCATAGGTTTTGGCCCCATTCGTTTGCTCGCTCGCGCGATAAATGGAAGGTAAAGAGGTGGTCAATGGTCGAGTGGCCTGGTCTGAAACCCGCCTTGTCGGCAGTCTGGTGTGAGTCAAGCGTCGGTTGTAGCCTGTTGTACAGTAGTCGGCTGAAGAGTTTGTACAACAATGGTATCGTGCAAATGGGACGGTAACTTTGTGGAAACGCGACATCTCCACTTTTTGGTATGACTGTAATGACTGTGCTCTTCCAGCAGGCCGGCGGCGGGGCTTCGCGCCGCAGGATCGTGTTGTAGAGGTGGAGAAATGCACCTCTGAATTCCTCTGTGCCTTCTTTAAGCATCTCTGAGCGGAGGCCTTTCGTGTCTGGGGCTTTACCAAGCCGGAGACCTTTGATCGTCTTGTTTAGCTCTTTCGGTATGAAGGGTGGGAGTCGGTGGGTCTGCTGGTCGCTTGTCGGTCGTAGGTCTGCCAGTCTGTTGGCCGGCGGGCGGGGGTCGGTCTGCTGGTCTGCTGGTCGGTCGGTCGGTCTGGCGTGCGGTTGGTTTGCTTTGCCGGTCTGCTGGTCGGTCTGCTGGTCGGTGGTCGGTGGGGTCGTTGTTTGGTCGTTGTGGGAGTCTGTGGGTCTGCTGGTCGGTCGGTGGTAGTCGGTCTGCTGGTCTGCTAGTCGGCGGTCGGTGGTCGGTCTGTTGGTTGGTCGGCCGGTGCGGCGATCGGCCTGTCGGTTTGCCGGTCTGCTGGTCGGTCTGCTGGTCGGTCTGCTGGTCGGTGGTCGGTGGGGTCGTTGTTTGGTCGTTGTGGGAGTCGGTTGGTTTGCTGGTCGGTCGGTGGTAGTCGGTCTGCTGGTCTGCTAGTCGGCGGTCGGTGATCGATCTGCTGGTTTGCTGGTTGGTCGGCCGGGGCGGCGTTCGGCCTGTTGGTTTGCCGGTCGCTGGTCGGTTTGCTGGTCGGTGGTCGGTGGGGTCGTCGTTTGGTCGTTGTGGGAGTCGGTGGGTCTGCTGGTCGGTCGGTGGTAGTCGGTCTGCTGGTCTGCTAGTCGGCGGTCGGTGATCGGTCTGCTGGTTTGCTCGTTGGTCGGCCGGTGCGGCGTTCGGCCTGTTGCTTTGCCGGTCTGCTGGTCGGTCTGCTGGTCGTCGTTTGGTCGTTGTGGGGGTCCGTGGGTCTGCTGGTCGGTCGGTGGTAGTCGGTCTGCTGGTTCGTTAGTCGGCGGTCGGTGGTTGGTCTTCTGGGCTGCTGGTTGGTCGGCTAGTGCGGCATTCGGCCTATTAGGTTGCGGGTCTGCTGGTCGGTCTGCTGGTTGATCTGCTGGTCGGCGGTCGGTGCGGTCGTCGTTTGGTCGTTCTGGCTGCGTCGCCGTTGCTGTCGAGTTGTACAATTGCTCGTAGAGCTCCGCGAAAACGTTCGCGATTACTTGTCGCGTCGTGCATTTGTTGCCCTCTTTGTCTGTCATGCGGGCAATGAGAGTTCGTTTTCTTCGTGTTTTGATACGCGGGATGCTCTTTAAATCCCTGAGCTGCTCAAGTACGTTTGCTATTTGGGCCCGTCGTCTCGTCCTCTTCTGTGCACGCATCTCTTGCTGTATACGTTTACTCAGCTGCTTGCGGGCGTGGTGGTCGTTGTTTGGCGTCTGCTGCCGCTCAGTGTGTCGGTTGCGTAGTCGTGCTTGTCCTCTGTCGGGTTGTTGGTTTGCTTGCGCACTGGCCGGGGTTGCACCGTCTCTGTCGCGCAAAGATGAATTTCCTGCGGCACTGCTGGCGGCAGCGGCGTCGACGATCACTCGCTGGATGTGTTCGCACAGTTCACTCGGGTCGGAAGGCGAATTGTGCGGGCGGCCTTTGGTGGTCATGGGAAACTTGCGTGTTGATGATCGTGCCGGTCGTTCGTCGTTGCTGTCGCCGTTGCTGTCGGCGTTCGTCGTCACATCGTGGTCGTCCGCTTATCATTGCGGTCGGTATCCGCAAATCGACGGTAACAGCCTTGTGGTCGGAGCCGAGGTCGGTCCTGTTGTTGGACTCTGCGTTGGTGCAATGCCGGAACATCGTGCGGTTCAGTAGTACGTAATCGAGCTGCTTGTGATTGTCGCCACTGCTATAAGTGATTTGCTTTTGCACTGGCTTGCGAACAAAAACGTTTTTGCAATAACAAGTCCCTCCTGGGCAGCCCAACGACGTAGCCAAATACCCCTCGAGTTTTGTTCCCCGAATCCATGGCGGCCAACATGTCTGAAAGTGGTGCTGTCGAAAATGTCGGCGTCGTCGTCAGCGTCCTCGGAAGTCATGGAAGCCCCCACCTGTGCGTTAAAATCCCCTGCGAGTATTAAGTGATGTCGTTTCTTGGTGCTCTCTCTCTCTCTCTCTGTGAAGCTCGTGGATCATGTCGTACATGCGCTGCACGTGGGGGTCACTGTATCCCGGATGGGGAAAATATTCAGCCACGAGTTGTAGTTTCAGTCTCCTTTTCTTCAGCGATGCCGAGGCGAGTCTGGGCGAAAGCGCTTGAAACCTCTGGATGTTTTTAACCCAACATCGATGCATTATTAAAGCAACTCCATGGCATGCTTGGTCATTGCCGGATCCGGCGAAGGCGTGCCCTTCCGAGGTTGTCCAGAACTCTTCGGCCGTTGTTCGACACGTTTCGTTCATAAGGGCGAAATCCCAGTGATCGGACTCGAGCTCGCTGATTATCTCGCTGGCTCGGTCGTCTGTTGAAAGAGACCGGGCGTTTTTGTTGAATGATTGTCATGTGTATGTGGTCGGTCTGCACTGGTTGTTGTTGGTGCTGTGGAGGAGGAGGAGGAGGAGGAGGAGGAGGAGGAGGAGGAGGAGGAGAGGGGGGAATGATGGGAGCGAGAGGGCTGGTCGACGTTGCTGATTGTCCGTGGTCGACGACGCGTGGTGATGGAGTTGCCGGTCGTCGCCGGTCGGTGGCAGGTGGCGATGGGCACTGCTGGTCGGTTGGGGTCGGTGTTGTTTGCTGTGATGTGGCTGTGTGGTTGTCGATGGGCGCTGGTGGGCGTCGCTGGTTGGTTTGCGTCTGTGCTGCTTGTGGTGGCGTCGCTGGTAGGTCGTGTTCGGTGGAATGCGCTTGTGTGTACTGTTGGTCGGTTGGGGTCGGTGGTGCTTGTGGCATTGTCTGTCGGTCGCGGTTCTCAGTGGGCGCTGGTGGGAGCTGCTGGTCAGTTGGAGGTCGTGCTTCTTGCGGTGGCGTTGCCGTTTGTTGCTGGTCGCGAGTGGGTCGTAATGGGCGCTGCTCGTCGGTAGGGGTCGGTGTTGCTTGCTCTGTTGCTGGTCGACGGTTGTCGGTGGGCGCTACCGGGCGCCGCTGGTCGATTGGGGTCTGTGCTGCTTGCGGTTGCAGTGCTGGTCGGTTGTGGTCGGCGGTGGGCGCTTGCGTGCGTTGCTGGTCGGTTGGTTGCGGTGCTGCTTGTGGTGCCGTTGGTCGGTCGCGGTTGTCGTTGGGTCGTGGTTGTCGGTGGGCGTTGGTGGTCGTGGCGCCATTGGTCGCCGTTGTCGGTGGGTCGTGGTTGGTCGGTCGGTCGCGGTTGTCCGTGGGTCGTGGTTGGTCGGTCGCTGTGGTTGGTGGCTGTGGTGCCGTTGGTCGGTTGGGGTCCGTGCTGCTTGCGGCGTTATTGGCTGGTCGTGGTTGTCGGTGGGCGTTGGTGCGTGCTGTTCGTCGGTCGGGTGCTGTGTCTTTTCTGGTGGTGTTGTTGGTCGTCGCTGGTCGTTGGCTGGTGGCGGAGGGCGCTGCTTGTCGGTTGAGGTCGGCGTTGCTCGTTGTGATGCTGGTCGGTGGTTTCCAGTGGGCGCCGTTGGTCGCCACCGGTCGGTTGAAGTCCGTGCTGCTTGCGATGGAGTTGTTGCGAGGGGGAGGAGGGGGGAGGAGGGGGAGGAGGGGAGGAGGAGGGGGGAGGAGGAGGAGGGGGGAGGAGGAGGAGGGGGAGGAGGAGGGGGGAGGAGGGGGAGGAGGGGGAGGAGGAGGAGGAGGGGGTCCCGTGAGGCCGTGGGCCCGGCGGGCCGCTGGGCCAGGAGCCCCCTTGTTGCCCGACGCGGCCCCGCGGAGAGGCAGGGGCGCAGGGGTGCTCTCCCGTGTTGGCCGGGGCGGCCTCTGCCCGACGCGGTCGCCCACCGGCGGCGGGCGGGTGCTGCCTGCGGGGGGGTGCCTGCCGGCAGGGAGCCGATCGGGGCACGCGTGGCGCCGATACTTGGCTCCATGGTTCGTGCTGCCCTTCGGGCAGCGCGCGCATGTGCCAAAAGAGGGAGAGAGAGAGAGAGAGAGAGAAACAAAGAGAGAGAGAGAGAGAGAGAAACATCTATACATATATATATATATATGTCGGAGGAGAGGGGGTGAGATCGAAGTGGAACGGAGAGCCCCCCTACCGGGAAATCGATTTCGGTTTCGTGTTCGTGCGTGCCGTGCGGGCGAGGCGAAGCTACGTGGGCGGGCGAGATAAAGTCTCCTGTGGCTGAGGCGCGGCCGGACCAAATGATTCCCTTCCGGGCGGCCGGGGCCCCGCGGTGTCCCGCCGGTGTCCCGCTGGTGTCCCGTGTGGCTGAGGCGCGGCCGGACCAAATGATTCCCTTCCGGGCGGCCGGGGCCCCGCGGTGTCCCGCCGGTGTCCCGTCCGTGTCCCGTCGGTGTCCCGATGATGATGTTGATGATGATTATGATGATGATTCTGATGATGATGGTGATGATGATGATGGTGATAATGATGATGATGTTGATGATGGCGATGATGATGATGATGATGATGATGATGATGATGATGATGATGATGATGATTGATGATGATGATGATGATGATGATGATGATGATGATGATGATGATGATGATGACGTCGATTGCGAGATCGATTGTGATATCGGTAGTGAGACCAAATGTGAGATCGATAATGAAATTGGTAGTGAGTTTGATAGTGAGACCGATAGTCATATCGAATGTGAGATCGATTGTGAGATTGATTGTGATATCGGTTGTGAGATCAATAGCGAGACCGAATGTGAGATCGATTGTGAGATCGATTGTGAGATCGATTGTGAAATCGATAGTCAGATCGATTGTGAGATCGATCGGTCGAGGTCGATTTTGAGATCGGTAGTGAGTTCGATAGTGAGATCGATCGAGTGCGACGTTGCCCCCCCCCCCCTCGCCTCCTTATCACCCGAAGGGTGCAGTCGCATAGGTATATGTATATATGCAGACGTACACAGAGAGACAGAGTAGGCATGACATATACATAGAGAGAGAGAGAGAGAAACAAACATCGAGAGAGAGAGGGAGAGCGAGTGGGCATGAGAGCGAGAGAGAAAGAGAACGAGAAAAAGGCAGAGATCTTCCAAACAGGAGGTCGGACAAAATTTGGCATCTGCGAACAAAACAACATTCCTGAACTGCGCTGCCCTTCCGACATGTCGATGCTGTAACGATGAGCATGTATTGATGGGTTCTGCATCCATTTGCACAGTCAAATATCAAAACAAACTCTAGAACTTGCACCATGGACAAACTCGACCGACTCCGAAGTAGGATCTGGCTCACCGGCACATGGTCGCTGCCCACTCTGCCTAACTACCCCCCTGGCACCAAACATCCGTCTTGTACCGAGGACCGTTAAACGGTGAGGCAATGGTAACGGAGTCCTCGCACACTCCCGGCCGCAAGCTTTGCGTCAATCCACCAGTGCGCCACGGTCCTACTGCAATCGCGTCAATGTCTTCCAGTGCCTGTCTGACTGACTAACCTGATTCACCCGTTTCTCGCGGCATTCACCGAAGGCTGGGCAGGCGATTGCACTGGTCGGTCGAAAGAGGGAACCCTCCCGACGCCGCCCTTGCGAATAAGAAAGCCTTTCCAAGCTTAAAAAGAGTTTGCAGTCTGGCGTACCCTCGTTTCAATTAGCAGCTGAAGACGCTGGAAGCGGGATGCCCTCAAGCCACATTCTTCATGAAGAAACTACGGCGGTCGACCATGCATCCATGCGAATGAGACGAGTATGCGTGGACCCGAACGAGCTGTGCGACATAACACATATGCAATGCAACTCAACAACAAACAATGCAAACAGCGCGACGTATCGTAAGGGAACGCAGTGCACCGCAAAACCATGCAAAGCAATGCGCAGCGATGAGCAGCAACGCGCGGCCAAATCAACGCAACGCCATGCACGGCGTTGAGCAGCACGGCGTGCTACTATAGCAATGCCACGCACATCGAACCCATGCAAAGCAATGAACAACTACTGCCACAAAGAATCCCCAAGGCATGAGGCGCAATCGATGGGCGGAATCCATGGCGCAAGTCGTGGGCACAACCAATGGCCACTACAAAACCCTGGGGCATCATGCGCAAACCATGCGCGCAGCCTATGGCACAACCCAGGGACGCAACCTGTACCAAGCTGTGGCCCGCCAAACATCGTCGTGCACTCGAGGCGCACTAGGTGGCGCAATGATCACTGCCGTCGCCCAGCTCTGAGGCAGGCAACGAAGAAGAGCTCTGATGGAATCCTGGTGCGGCGCGTTCAGGAGTGCCCGCCAAGTCCACGAAGAAGCGCTCGACAGTCGAGCTCGTGCTCACGATCAAAGGGGGGTCGCCTCGGACAACTCTTGCGAGGAGCCAGGTCTGCCGTCGCATGCCGGGGCTTCGGCTTGCGATGGACCGCGAGGAGAGCCCACAATCCAATCGTTAAATCGGATCGGCGATCGGCATGAATCGGATCTGCGGATATCGGCAGCCGAGTCGGAAAAGTCGAATCGGCGCAAATCGGCGGACAAGTGTGCGTCCAAACAAGAAGAAATCGGAACCCAAATCGGAATTCCAAGTCGAATCGAATCGGAATCGGAAGCCATCGAAATCGAATCGAATCGAATCTAACCGGAGGGGTCGAAATGAGCCCTGGGCCACCTGCACTTCCTCGAGCAGCGCGTTCTTGGCCCCCACCACCCAGGGATCCTGCCCTGCAGCGGCGGCGACTGCCAAATGCTCAGCGAATCGAGGGAGACCGCCAGAGGCACGGATGTATGGGCGAGCGCTCCCCGCAGCTGCCAGGTCAGCGCCATCACGTCCGCCGTCAAGGAGCATACATCGGGTGCTTGAAGACTCCACTAATGGAAGGCAGGTGGTGTTTCCTGGGTGCGTGGCTGAAGCTGAACGCAGCAGCGTCGCAGCAGAGAGCTCCTACAACGGCGGAGGAGACGGGCCACCCAATGCTGGTAGCTCACACGCAGTTTTTTTCGAGAGCCTACCCAAAGGACAACCAAGAATATGTGCCGACACATCTCTCTTTCAACTGGCAAAAACCACACTGGCATGAGGACAAACTGCGCAACGCAGGACAAGACAGGGACCAGGAGGAAGAGGAGGAGAGGAGTGGAGAATGAAGAGGAAGAGGAGGAGGAGGAGGAGGAGGAGGAGGAGGAGGAGGAGGAAAAGGAGGAGGAGAGAAAGGAGGAGGGGAGGAGAAGAAGAAGAAGAAAGAGGAGGAGGAGGAGGAGGAGGAGGAGCGACCGTGCCCACTGAGAAGTGCAAGCCAATCACCCTACAGCGCTGCTCGCTGCTAGCGTCAGAGTCGGAGGAGTGCCCCTGAGGAGAGCCGAGGCAGGGACGCACGGAGGGGGGGAAGCCGGGGCAGAGGATCGAGGAAAGCACACAGCCCACGACGCGCGGCTGCAGGATGGCTGGTGCTGCCGCTCGCCGGCCCCTCGCTCCCACCCGGAGAGGTGCGGCTCTACCTTTAGGTCGGGCGTGTCCCCCTACAGGCGGACCCTGGATGAAAAATTCAAAATCCTCCCAAAAGAGATTCGACAATAGTCAACACATAATGGAAAAATCGTCCCCAGACTATTTGTTCGACCATTTTCGATTAATTCCTCCTGTCGAGGGACAGGCCCGACTTGACCGAAGAGACCCGAGACGTGCATGCGGGCCGCTGTGGACCACGCCCCCGCGGAAACCTTTGCACCGCTGCCCACCTCGACCCCCGCCGCCCATATCCGCTGCAGCGCAGCTGGGCGAGCAAGGAACACCCGCTCCTCGGGATGCGGACGCTCCTGGCCCCGATGGGAGTCCCGAGGAAGTCGCGCACGCTCCTGGATCGTCTCCGCAGAGGTGTCCATGTTCGAAGGCATGGTGATGATGCTGTTGATGAGCAGTGTGATGATGATGATGATGCTGATGATGATGATGATGATGATGATGATGATGATGATGAGGATGCCGATGATGCCGACGACGATGCTGCTGCTGCTGCTGATGATGATGATGATGATGATGATGATGATGATGAGGATGCCGATGATGATGATGATGATGATGATGATGATGATGATGATGATGATGATGAGGATGCCGATGATGATGCTGCTGCTGCTGCTGCTGCTGCTGATGATGATGATGATGATGATGATGATGATGATGATGATGATGATGATGATGATGATGATGATGATGATGATGATGGGCGAATGGGCTCGGCAACTTGCGTGGAAGGAGAACCTGCGGTCGCGAACCCGTGGACGGCGTGCCGCCGTGGCGGCCCCGGCGACACGCCGTGGGCCCATGCGGGGGAGGCGGCGCGTCGCTCGGCAGGGGGCCCGGGGCGCCGCAGCCCAGGGGGCCGGGAGAGGGCACGGCGCGCCGCGCCGAAGAGGCGGCGGCCAGGACCGGCGGGGCGGCACGAGGTCCGAGTGCTCCTCCTCCTCCTCCTCCTCCTCCTCCTCCTCCTCCTCCTCCTCCTCCTCCTCCTCCTCCCCCTCCTCCTCCTCCTATTCCTATTCCTATTCCTATTCCTATTCCTATTCCTATTCCTCCTCCTGCTCCTCCTCCTCCTCCTCCTGCTCCTCCTCCTCCTTCTGGCTCGCCGCCGAACCTCGCCGCACCGAAGCGTGGTGGCCACGCCGACGGGGTCGCCGCGAGGGCGGGGAGAAGGCAGCTTTCGGCGGCGAGCGAGGGGGGGAAGCGAGGAGGAGGAGGCCTTCAAAGAAGGCGGCGGGACTTCTCGAAGAAGCCCTCGCGCCTTCCGAGAAGGTCTTGTCTGTCTTCGAGGAAGGCTCAGACAACTTCTCAGAAGGCCGGGGGACTTTCGATCCTTCTGATGCGAGGCGGGGATTTATCCATATCCACCGCCTGGGAACCAACGTCCAAGTGCCCCAGCGGGCGGTGGATATGGAAGTACTTTGGCCCCCGGGGCCCAGAAAATGTGTCCATATCCACCACCTGCCGAGTTCCCCGAAAGTTGACCCTCCAGGCGGTGGTCACGCATAAATTACCGCCTCGGATTCTGAGAAGGCCTTCTCCTTCTCACTTCCCCCCCCCGCTCGCCGCCGAAGTCTGCAGGGTGCGGCAGGCCAGCGCCGAGAGCGGCCCCCACTCCGCGCCCCACGCCACGCTCCAGCGCGGCCTGCTGGCGGGGGCCGCAGCTCTCGGGCCGCTGCGCGTCGAGTGCGTCGCCGATGTGCTGGGCCACCGGCCCTCGGACCCAGCTGCCAGCCGGGCTCGAGAGCAGGTCCAACACGAGATCCTTCGTCAGGATGTCGTACGGTGGAGGCATCGGATAAGGAGGCCAGGGCCTGGAAGCCAGTGGGACAACCATTGAGGCTTAGCCGTGGATCTTACCGCGGCCCTCATCAGATAAGGAATCCCCGAGGGCCTGAAGCCTCCTGGGCACAATCCTCAACCCACGCCCCGTCCGTAGTGAACTTCTCCTCACGCCGGTCGAGCAGCTCTCGTCGCCAGTGCTGCCCCAGTCGACGTCCCAGCCGAACTCGAGCAGCTATCGCCAAGGCAATCGAACAGAAGGGAGAGCTAAGATCGGACCCCTGGCCGATCGCCAGCAGGGTGCGCTTGGTGAGCGGCTTAGGCGGTATTCTCAGCATTATGTGGAGGGCGTGCAGCTCCTTGCCGCCGAGGGACGATGGCAAGGGGAGGAACTGTGACACGTACGGGAGTGTCGGGACAGCCAGCCCGTTGTATGGTTGCACCGCCATCTCCGAACCCAGACCACTTTGACCTGAGAGGGAGGAGTCGGAGGGAGGAGACGGAGGACAGCGCGAGAGCCTCCCCTGGGGCGCACGGGTCCTCCTTCGAGCTGCCGCTGGGCAGCCACTCCGCGACTTTGTCGACGAGGCCGCCGTCGTGGTCGTGCATCCCGGGCGGAGGACTGCCCCCGGGGCGCCCGCGAGAGCGCCCCCGCCCCCCCTCCCCTCCCCCGCGGGGGCCTCGCGGGGGCTCGGGCCGTGCCGCCTGGGGACGCGGCGCTCGAGCACGCACCGCGGGGCGAACGGCGACCGCTCGGCGCACGCCCGCGGGCGGCGGTCGCCGCACGTGCAAAAAGCTCGGGGGGCCAGCGCTCTCGAGGCGGGGCCCCGAGGGACGGGGCCCTGCAAAGATAGGGAGGGATCCGAGGTGGAATGTGCACTCTTGGAGGCACCTCGTCTTCAGGGCCCCATCCAACTGGAGAGCCCGAGCATCGATAGCCATGCAGTGGAGGCCAGTCCACAAGAAGCCGTCCACGAGGAACCCAGCCCTGAGCTCCCAGGCCGTCCGCTGACATGTTCTGGTGTGGGGGCGCCACGTTTCCCCTCGCAAAACCGTCGCAACCCGAGAACCCCCGGAGGCGCCCTGGAGGCGACACCGGTGCTTCTTGGTATGGGTCCCCACTGCAGGCCCACGAGGCTCGGCTCCCCGCCCCGGGCGCCCGGCCCATGCCCGGCTCCCTGCACGCCGCCGTCCCGCACGGGGGGGTCCGCGCGTGGAGAGGCTCGCGAGGGGACCGCGCCGCCGACGTCGTCGGCGGTGCATCGCCGCCGCCGGCGCGGAGAAACTTACGGGGCCACATGCGGACCCTGCCCCCCCGCCCCCCACGATTTCTGGGGGGGAGGGTGGGGTTCACTTCGCGGGGCTCCACCCTCCCCCTCCCCAGTAGCTCAGTTAGACTAGGAATATAATTCGTTAGGTTTATGTTGATTATCCTCTAAATCATGTTGATTAGAGGATAATTATCCTCTAAATCATGTTGATTAGAAGATAAAGATCCTCTAAATCATGTTGATTAGATAATAATTATCCTATAATTATGTTTGCTAGAAGATAATTATCCTCTAATTATCCTCTAATTATCCTCTAATTATCTTCTATAATTTCATCCTCTAATTATCCTCTAATTATCCTCTAAGATAACCATTTTGTTATTCCTCCTCATCCTCCCCTTCCCCTTCCTCCTCATCACAAGTATCTTCTTTGTTCCTCCTCCTCCTCCCCTTCCCCCTGCCCCTCGCTCTCCTCTTCCCAATCCTCCTGATCATGTCCCCCTTCTCCATATTCCTCGCCTTCCTCCCTCGCGACCTGCCTGCCTCATCGTCGTCGCACCGCCATCATCATCATCAGCTGTCCTGTCCTCCACCGCCCCCTTCACCATCGCAGCACCATCGCCATCTCATCGACATCACCGCTGATCGCTCCCGCGCCGTATCAAGCCGTTTTGGCTCGCAAGCTCGGGGCGCGAGACGAGAGGGGGGCAGGCTCGGCATGTTGCGCGCCCTCTGGGCGACCCTGGTGCCGCCGCAGCCGAGGCGCCGCGGCGGATGGAGGCAGCAACTGGTGGCCGCCGAAGCGGACGCTGCCGCGGCGGACGAGGACCGCGGCATCTCCCGTCTTTTCGGGAACCACCTGCTCTCTTGGTGCGACGGCGGGATGTCTGCCGCAAAGCTCCAGCACCTCGCGGCGAGCGGCGCCGCCGACGGGTTCGAGCACCCCGTGCTTGCCCGCATGGCGCAGCTGCGCGAAGGCCAGAACGCGCAGGCTTCACTGATTGAGCTGCTGGGTACCACTGGCGCGCCGCGGATTATATCCGCGTTTCCTGGGGAGTTCGTCTCCCACGGGGTGCTCCCGAGCTCATGGTTCTCGCTGCTGCACGCCTACCCGCACGAGTTCCGCTTGCGCCTCGGCGCGGAGAAGACCAAGCTGCGCGGTTTCTGGCGGGACTTCTTGAGCAGGCCCGCAAATGCTGACCTCAGGGCCAACCACCCCATCATCGGTGGCATGGGCATCGGCGAGCTCGAGACGGTGATCCCCCTCACGATGCATGCTGACGCGGGGCCCTACTCGAAGACGTCTGCGTGCTATGTCGTCAGCTTCGGGTCCCTCGTCGGCGCCGGGGAGGCCAAGCTGACCAAGTTCATATGCGCCTCCTACGTGCAGCGGTCTGGCCAGATGGGTGACTCGCTCTGGTGGCACCGTGTGCTCGAGGACATGGCCGCGCTGGGCTCGGGCCATGTCGGGGGCAGAGCGGTTGCGCGCGACTCTGACGGCACTCTCTGGAGAGGCGCGCTGGTATTCGTCAAGTGCGATGAGGACGTGCGCGCAAATGATTTTGGCCTGACGCACTTCTCAGGGGGCAATGAGGTGTGCCCCGACTGCCTCGGCAACCGCGCGACGCGGCCTTTCACTGATATGACAGAGGGCGCCGCCTGGCGGCGAGGCGAGGGGATGAGCTTCGACGTGTGCAAGGCCAGGGCGCGGGAGCCCCACCACCCGCTGGCGGCGAACGCGCATTTCTGCCACCGCTTCTTCTTCCCCATTGACATCATGCACCTCCTCGAGTGCAAGGGCGTGACGCCCCTTGTCTTTGGTTCCGCGATGATGTCGCTGCTGGCCGACGCCCGGGTCGGGGCGAACAAGGAGGAGCGCCTCGAAGCCATCAACGCCCGACGGGAGCAGTTCTACGACGCCAGGCCAGGGTCCAATCGTCTCCCGAAGATCATGCTCACCAACTGCGCCAGGGACGGGTGGGGGAACCTCGCGGGGCCAGCGTATAAGGCGGCGAACGTCAGGTGCGCGGCTCCGTTCTTCAGGGACGTCGTCTTCCACTACTGCGGGTCCATGCGTGATCGCGACCAGCAGTTGCGAAGACTAACCGCCGCGCTGGACGACCTCTACGCGCTATTGTACGACGCGCCGATGTTCCCGCCCGATGCGACGGTGGTTCGCGTGCGGCAGCTGTGCCTGGCGTTTGGCAGCGCGTGCCAGCGCCTGCGCGAGCTGTCGCGCCGCGCTGGGGTCTTCGCCTTCGCGGTCACCCCGAAGGTGCACAAGGTCCAGCACATCCCTCTGCTGACATCGTGCATCAACCCCGTGATGGTCCAGGTGTACAGCGAGGAGTCCATGATGGGCTCGGTGACTGGCACGTGGAGGGGTTCGAAGAATGGGTGGTACAGGCAGACCGTGCAGAAGGTCGTCCTCATCAAGCAGGTCACGGGCGTGCTGCTGCGCTTTGAACTGGACACTTGAGGTCACGGGCCTTGAAATGGAAAAATGATTTTGTAAAAAAAACCCACGAGCGTGGGGTTGCCATCGCTATCCCATGCCATGCCACGCATAGCCTGTGAGGGTAAGAAAAGGAGGAGGAGGAGGAGGAGGAGGAGGAGGAGGAGGAGGAGGAGGAGGAGGAGGAGGAGGAGGGGGGAAGGAGGAGGGCCAACATCAGCAGGGGGAAGGCGGGCTAGATAATGAGGAGGGGGAGGGCGAGGTGCAAGGGAGTAGCAGTTGCAGTATATTAGTAGTAGCACAGTGGTGGGGGGAGGAGAAGCAGGAGGAGCAGGATGAGGGAATGCCGATCAGGGCCGCTATTGCCCGAACCCACCAGAGTCGGAATGCCGACCTTGCCCAAGCGCGCGGAACCCGAGCCCGACGGCCCACCCGGCCCGATGCCGCCCACCTCGAACGACACTCGGAAGCGGGGGATGGCGAAAGTGGCGGACAAGCCACAGTGGGAGCAGAGCGAGATCGACCAAGCGTTGATCAAACTCGCGAAGGTCGGGCTTCAAAAATGCGGGGCCCACTGATGTGAGGAGGCAGAAGAGGGATAATGGGGGATAGGGCGGTGGCGGTGGTCGTCGTCGTCGTCGTCGGCCCCGCATCTCTTAGGCGGTCGACACCGCGCAGAACGAGTTCAAGGCGAAGGAGGACCTCAAAGATGAGGCAGAGAGGGAGGCGTCGTCCCGCGAGCGCGACATCGAGGAGCTCGAGAAGCAGAAGAAGACGCTCGAGGACGAGCTCCAGAAGCAGAAGAAGACGCTCGAGGAGCTCGAGAAGCAGAAGAAGACGCTCGAGGAGGAGAAGCAAAAGCTCAACGAGGAGCTCGACGGCGCGAAGGCCATCTCGGGCCTCAAGAGGCGCAAGACCGAGGAGCAGCCGCAGGGCTCTCAGGTGTGAGCGGCTAAACGGTGACGGTGCTGAAGTGAGAGGCTAAACGGGAGGAGGATATAATGACAGCGGAGGAGGACGACGAGGAGGATGAGGAGGACGAGGAGGATGAGGGGGATATGGGGGATAGGGGAGGACGATGATGATGAGGAGGATGAGGAGGAGATCGTGGGGAGGGGGACAGGGGAGGACGGAGGAGATAGCGAGGAGGAGGATGAGGAGATAGTGAGGAGGATGAGGGGGGTAGGGGGGATAGGGGAGGACGGAGGAGATACTGGGGAGGGGGATGGGGGAGGACGAGGATGATGAGGAGGACGAGGAAGGGGGGGAGGAGGAGGACGGGCCAGACCAGTGCGATGTCGCAGCTTCAGACCCGTACCAGGTCGCCGAGCCCGAGCCCGACGCTTCAGGCAGGCCGTAGAAAAACTGAGGGAAAAAAACTACACGAACGTGGAGTTGCCATCAATGTCACAAACACCATCACCACCATCATCACCACCATCATCATCATCACCATCGTCATCATCATCATCGTAATCACCATCACCATCATCATCATCCACGAACTCATCGAGCGTGGGGGCATCATCATCATCATCGTCATCATCATCAACAAAAACTCCACGAGCGTGGGGGCACCATCATCACCATCACAATCACCATCATCATCGCCATCATCATCGGCATCATCGTCACCCTCATCATCACCAGCATCACCGCCACCATCGCAAACATCGTCGCCATCATCATCACCATCACCATCACCATCATCATCGCCATCATTATCGGCACCAACATCATCAGTATCACCGTCATCACCATCGCCAGCACCATCGTCGCTCGCCGTCGTCACCCACTTCGTTCGAATTCAACTCCCCTCCTCCTCCATTGCCGTTCTTGGCGCAAACCTTATCGGCGCCACCGGCGCCAGCAGCACCTTCGCCAGCAGCACCTTCGCCAGCAGCACCTTCGACGCCAGCAGCGTCGACAGCAGCAGCAAAGATCACGCGGGAGCAGCAGCGTCTTCGACGCAAGTACTTCGCCAGCAACACCTCCGAGATGGAGGCGCCCGCAGCAACGTCGGCAGGGGCGAGGCCCACGGAGAAGGCGCCTCAAGCTTGGGCGCCGCGCTACGGGATCACCTACATGCGTTCCGAGCGCTCGCAGGTGCGCGAGAAGATGGAGTGCCACTTGTGGCTGGGCGGCCCAGACCTGTGGATCCCCTTCATGTGCGAGCTCACGGCGGTGGGGAAGTGGGCGTGGCAGTACCCAGGCGTGCCCGAGGTGAGGAAGGCCCTGAAGGAGGGGATGCCAGAGTGGCTCGAGGGCGTGCCCATCGAGTGCATCCACCTCTACGAGGCGGACGAGCGCTCCTACCCGCCGAAGAAGTGGGGCGAAGAGCTCGAGGACACGTGGGTGCTCAACGAGAAGGGCCGCACGATGGTGTTCGTGGGTTGGCCGCAGCACGTCCTCAAAGCTCGGGCGACGAAGCCCCTGAGGAGCGAGAGCGAGAACCTCTACCAAGGCGACCCCAAGGGCGACGGCTACTACACGGACAACGACGAGCCGAACGAGAAGATTGGCTCGTACTGGGCGCCCAGCGGCGTCGGCGAGAAGACGGACTTCCAGGATGCCTGCGACCGCGGCTTCGACCGCGGCTTCGACAAGGGCCACGACAAGGGCTACGACAGCGGCTGGAAGGCTGGCTACAACAAGGGCTTCGCCCAGGGCCGCGTCTTGGCGAAGCAGCCCAGCACGCCCAGCAGCACGAACGAGAGCTGGGTCCAGGAGGGGAACGACGAGGACGTCACGGCCGCGCCGAGCGGCGTGAGCCCATGCCTCAAGTTCGCGGCGGCGGCAGCCCATGCGGCGTCGGCATCGCGCCCAGGGCCGTAGAGGTTCTGAGACGCCACGCTGCCGCGGTGGCCGCACAGGGCCACCGCTGAGGGCAGCCTTCGCCCTCTCGGGCGCGCGGCCGCGGGCGCAGCCTCTCGACGCCCAGGCCGGCGAAAAACAATGTTTTTCGGAAAAAAACCCTCGCGAGCGCGGGGTGATCCCTCCCATCCTCCTCGTCCTCCTCCTCCTCCTCGTCGTCGTCGCCCGTCGTCGTCGTCGCCCGTCGTCGTCGTCGTCGCCCGTCGTCGTCGTCGTCGTCGTCGTCCGTCGCCGTCGCCGTCGCCGTCGCCGTCGCCGTCGTCGTCCGTCGTCGTCGCCGTCGCCGTCGCCGTCGCCATCGTCCGTCGCCGTCGTCCGTCGTCCGTCGTCCGTCGTCGTCGTCGTCGTCGCCGTCGCCCGTCGTCGTCGTCGTCCGTCGTCGTCGTCGTCGTCGTCGTCGTCGTCGTCGTCGTCGTCGTCCGTCGCCGTCGCCGTCGCCGTCGCCGTCGCCGTCGTCGTCCGTCGTCGTCGCCGTCGCCGTCGCCGTCGAGGGCGACGGAGCCCGTCGCCGTCGCCGTCGAGGGCGACGGAGCCCGTCTTAATCTCATCTTAATACCATCTTAAAGTTAAGATGAGATTAAGATGAGATTAAGATGGGCCTTTTGTGATTGAATCAATCAGTAACGACCTCATCTTAATCTCATCTTAAATTTAAGATGAGATTAAGATGAGATTAAGATGAGGAGGAGGAGGAGGAGGCGGAGGAGGAGGAGGAGGAGGAGGAGGAGGAGGGAGGGGTGGAGGAGGAGGATGGCCGCTCCGCGCTCGCGGAGGAGGCTTCTACTTTCCAGTGCTCGGCGTGCAATCAAGCGCGCCCCGCGCGATATCGACCCATCCCGACCCCCTCGTCTCTGGAAGAGGCGAGGGGGGAAGGCGAACGACCCCGCGCTCCCCTCCTTTAGCCGCCCGTGGCCCCTCAGAGCGTCCACAGCGACCTGAGCGCCGCCAGCTTCTTGCGGCCGTTCTTGATCGCGTCGTCGATCTCCTTGGCGAGGTCCGCCGCCGTCTGGATCTCCTTGCCAGTGATGCCCGCTCCGTTCGAGCTCACGCACTTCTTCTCGATGGTCAGGAGCTCCTTGTCCTTGGCCGCAAGGGTGCCCCTCATCGCGTCCAGGTCATTCTCGATCTTGCACCCCTTGCTGTTCTCGTTCTTCGAGCTGGACTCGATGGCCGCCTCGAGCTCGTCAGCGAACCTGTCGATGTATCCGTGCGCCGCGCGCGCGGCCTTCACGGCGACGGCCGCGGCCTCGGGCATCTTCGCCTTCTCGACCGATGGCTCCGTCTGCAGCGACTGCTGCTGCTGGGGCGGCTGCTGCTGCTGTTGGCCCCCCTGCTGCTGGTTGTGACCGCGGCTCTGCTCGGCGTACTTCTCGTCGTAGGCGTCGTCGTCCAGATTGGCGTTGTCCGCGAGCTGCAAGCCCTTGTCGTGACGATCGCGCTCGCTCTCCGAGCGCAGCCGCACCTGCAAGTACTTGGGCCACGGCACCATCAGGGACTCAGGGATGGCAGGGTCGCGCTTGGTCTCCGAGGTTCTGGCCCTGATCATGGCCATCAGCGCGTCCTCGTCGTACTTCTCCAGCGCCTTCTTGAAGGTAGTCCACTCCTTGAGCGTCTCGTTGCGGGTCAGCGTGTTGTTGAACTCCGCGGACTGCCTCGTCGTCGCGTGCATGATCTCGCCCGCGAAATTTTCCGCGCCCATCGCGCAGCCGAGCTTCTGGATCTCCTTCCACTTGGCCTTCCTCTCTTGGCCCTGCTTGCGCAGGCGGTGCATGAAGGCGTTGTAGGCCGTCTTATCGGATTCGATCCAGTCGTGGACCCACTCGGAGGCGTCGGCCTGGGCTCCTGGGCGGATCCTGGGCTCCTTTAGCGCGGGCGCCTCCTCGTCGGGAACCCTGTCGCCCTCCCTCTTGGCTACCTTGGCCGCGGGGCCGTCGGTGTCTCCGGTGGCCGGAACCACCGCTGCCGCGGCAGGCGCGCTGGAGCTGCCGCCGCTGCTGTCGACGGGCTCCGCTTTCACGGGCACTGCCGTGGTGCCTGCGCGCGCTGCTGCTTGCATCTTCTCGAGGCAGTGGCCCATCGGCCCCCTGTGGATCGCGGGGGAGGCGGACTTGGTAGCCGTAGCCCTCTTCGGGGGCATCTGTCTCCTGGACGGAGATCTGAAAACCGCGCCTTGCTTGAGCCAGGGCAGCTCCAAGGATGATGATGATGAGGATCGGGGTGATGACGAGGATGAGGACGAATACGATGATGATGATTGCGATGAGGATTGGTGCGATGATGAGGATGAGGGCGAAGATGAGGATGAGGATGATATAACGACGACGTGGGGATAGCATTAAGAGGATAAGAGGATGAGATGACGATGGGAACCCCACGCTCGTGGAGGATTGTGGTTTTCAGCTTTCTAGTTGGCTGGGCCCTCCACATCGCCCCAACGCGTGGCAGGTCCAACTCCAGCCGCGCCTCCTGAGGCCCCTCATGACGTGTCGAACCCGAGCTGCTGGTCGAACCACATCCTGAGGTCGTCCTTCGTCTTCAGGATGGTGCCGTTGATCTTCTCCGCGGCGCGCTCGACGACCTCTTTGTACTCCTCGGTCCTCCTGCTGGTGATGCCCATGATGTACTTCTTGTTGCCGTCGAGCAAGTAGGCCTCGCCACGCCTCTTCCCGTTCGGCTCCCTCACGGTGACCGTTGCGGGCAGGGTGATGTTGCCGCTCTCGACCACGGCCTCATCCTCCTGCTTCGGGGGCGCCTTGGCCTTCTTCGGGGGCTTCAGGCTCGCCGCAACCGTCTCGCGCGTCTTGCCCAACAAACGCATGCGGACTGTGCAGGGAGTCGACGGCCTTCTCTTTGGCTTGTCCTTGCCCTTGCCCGCCTGGCTCTTCGTCTTGCGCTTGCCCTCCCCCTTCCCCTTGCTCTTCCCCTTCGCCTGGCTCTTCGTCTTGCTCTTGCTCTTGCCCTTCCCGTCGCCCTTGCCCTTTCCCTTGCTCTTGCCGCCCTTCAGCGCCGTCTGGGCGGTCCTGGTATCGCGCTTCTGGCCCCCGATGGCCGCGTTCGGGATCGGGGCCCGCTCGCCGCCGCCCTCTTCGGCCGTGAGGTCGACGGTGCGTGCGTCGCGGCACGCTTTGCAATTGCACGTCATTCCGCAGAGCCCCACGTCGTCGTCGGAGAACTCGACCTCGGTCTTAGCTGCTTCGCGACTGCCATCGCCCTCCGCCGCCTCGCCCATGCTGGGGGGGGGAAGAGCGCCCTGACCGCCGACGCGCTCACGTCGGCGGCCTCGCCCTCCACGGGGCCCGCCGCCGCCGCGATCGACGGCGAGCCCTCGAAGGAGCCGCCGCTGGCAAGAGCTGCACCGCCATCATCTTCTGCAGAGGGAAGCCTGATCATCTTCACCAGCTGCTGAAGCACCTCGTTGCTCAGAGCCTTCTCCGCCTGGGCTGTGTTGTAGAGGTGCTTCGCCATGGCCCGCCAGGCGTCTGCTGCCAGGCTGGCCGCCCTCTCCTGGAAGCGCACGTCGCACGCGAGGATGCCGTGCCTCGTGTCCAGCTCCTGGAAGGTATCCTTCAAGCACTTCTGCGCTGGAAACCCCGAGGGTGCAACCTCGAGGAGGGTCTTCAAAACCTCGGCGCAAGGCAACATGGACGTCTCGTCGATGGCCTGCGTCCGCGAGCCCCTGTACCCCGAGCCGTCCCACGCGAAGCCAGGGCCCTTGAGGGCCGCCTTCGCGCCCCACTTGTCGGCGAGGGTCGCGTGGGCGAACTGCGACTCCCTAGGTCGCGGGCGCCTCGGGCGCAGCGCTGACGCCATCGTCGGGCCGCCGCTCTCACCAGTTGCCAAAATGGCAAAAATGCCGGAAGGTCACGCGGCTGCGGAGAGACAGAGGAGGCGGAGCATGAGGAGGAAGCGAGAGGACGATGACGATGGATCGTAGTGGTAACGATGGTGATGATGATGGTGATGATGGTGATTACGATGATGCTGATGATGATGACGGTGATGATGATGACGATGATGACGATGATGGTGGTGATGATGGTGGTGATGGTGTCTGTGACATTGATGGCACCCCCACGCTCGTGGAGTTGTTTTTTCTTTGTTTGTTTTCAAGTTTGTTCTCCGGCCTGCCTCAAGCGTCGGGCTCGGGCTCGGCGACCTGGCACGGGTCTGAAGCGGCGACCTCGCACTGGTCTGGCGTCGCCGCACTGCCCCCGTCGGACTCGCTCCACGGCGCAGCGGGATTCACGCCCGTCAGCGCCACGAACCTCAGCAGGAGACCGGCCGTCTGATCACTTATGTCCGCAAACTCGTCGGCCCGCATCGGCGCATCAGCCCGCGGCGGCCACTCGGACGGCGCCGTCGTCGAAGGCGTAAATGGCGTGGGCCCTGTCCACGAGGCCGCCTTGGACAACGCTGGTGCCGACGGTGCCGCTGCCGACGGCGCCGCTGCCAACGGTGCTGCTGGCGAAGGCGCTGCTGGCGAAGGTGCTGCTGGCGAAGGCGCTGGCGCCGCGACGGCCGCTAGCCCCACTGGCAGCACTGGCCTACATGGCCTGTTGGCGACTAGCCCCACTGGCAGCACTGGCCTACATGGCCTGTTGGCGACGGTGATGCTGCCGAGGGTTGCTGACGCTGGCGCTGGCGACGGCGTCGCTGGCGCCGAAGGTGCTGCTGTCGAAGGCGTTGCTGGCGTCGGTGCTGCTGTCGAAGGTGCCGCTGACGAAGATGCTGCCGACGATGATGCCGAGCTGCCCAGGGGTACTTGTCCGATTGCAACGCCTCCTACTCGCACTAGAGCGGCCCCCATCCGTTGGTACTCGAAGCTCAGCGTCCTCTCCTTGTTCTGCAAGTGAATCGCCTGCATCTGCAAGTGCCCAGCCGTGCCAAGCCGTGCCTCCTGCTGGAGATCTGCGTACTGCTGGCCGTACTTGCGCTTCATCCCCCTGTAGATCGCGCGCTCGGTGCTCCTCACCCCGATCTTGCCGAACATCTTCTCCCTGTCCGCCTCCTCTGGGGGCGGCACGTGCACGAACGGGTTGAGGCCCCAGCTCAGGCCCGCCCCCTCCAGCTGCTCCAGCAAGGGCTGGTCCACGGTCGGCTGCGCGATCGGCTCCACCAAGGGCTTCTCGTCGTGCTGCTGTTTCTTCTCGTCGTGCTGCTTCTCTTCCTCCTCCACCTTCGCTGGCGGCGGCTCCGTAGGTGACGATGGTTTTTCCCTTTGGGGAGGCCCGCCAACCAAGTACACCCCGCGAAATGCTTAAGAAATCATGGGTTAAGAAATGCATAATCTCAGAACTTGAGTAATAACCCAACATTCCAATTAAACTCTTAAGATTTACATTGAAACGTTAAGAATAATCGGGACTCTGGCCGAAAACTTAGGTTTTCTTAAGCATCGTCTAAGGTGTACTCTTGTTCTCCGTCTGTACCTTCACTGACGCCGAGTACCACGCCGAAGTACGATGGTTCTTCTGGCAGCGCCGCGTCGTGCTGCTTCACGTCGTGCTGGACGAGGGCCCGCGGCTTCTCGTCGTGCTGCTGCTTCTCGTCGTGCTGCTTCACGTCGTGCTGCTGCTTCTCGTCGTGCTGCGGCTTAGCGTCGTGCTGCGCGTTCTGGTCGTGCTTCGCCATCTCCCGCCGCTCCCGCGCTTCTACCGCCTGCGGCGGAGGGGGCATCTTCGGCGCCTTCGGCGCCTTCGGCTGCGCTTTCGACGTCGGCTGCAACTCCTTCCTCGTCCCCCTGGGCTGCATCACGACGGCCCTGGTCGTCTGCAGCGGCGGCGGCATCGGCGCCGCGACGGCCACTAGCCCCGCTGGCCTCACTGGCCCACGTGGCCTGATGCTGCCGAGGGTTGCTGACGGCGCTGCTGGCGACGGCGCTGCTGGCGCCGAAGGTGCTGGCGAAGGTGCTGCCGCCGACGGCGCTGGCGAAGGTGCTGGCGAAGGTGCTGGCGAAGGTGCTGGCGCCGAAGGTGCTGCCGAAGGTGCTGGCGAAGGTGCTGGCGTCGACGGTGGCCTCCGCGCCTTCGCCTTGGACGTCGGCGCCCACGCGGGCATGGGGCTGCCCTCGTTTGCCTCGTCTGCACTCCTCTGCCTCGTGCCCCTGCTGAAGAGCAAGGCCGTGTCTTGCAAGGGCACGCTTCCCTCCTTCACGCAGTCCAAGAGGTTGCCCTTCGACTCCCATATCAGCTTCGCCATGGCTCGGGCCCGCGGGCCCCGCGGGCCCCCCGATGGGGGGCCTGCACAGCTACATTGAGCCCACATGGTTACGGAGGAGGACGCGGAGGAGGCGGAGGAGGGGAGGAGGCGGAGGAGGGAACCTCACTTAATTGAAGTAAGATAAATTATAATATAATTATGATAATCAGAAGATAATTAGATGATACTTATGTCATAATTATGTTGAAATTAGATGATAATTAAAGGATAATTATCATCTAAATCATGTTGATTAGAGGATGATTATCATCTAAATCATGTTGGTTAGAGGATAACTATCCTCTAAATCATGTTGATTAGAGGATAATGGAGAATTATAATCCTAGTCTAACTGAGCTACTGGGTCAGAAATCGCGGGGGGGAAGGGCAGGGTTCGCATGTGGCCCCCTAAAACCCGGGCAAGCCTGGGCTGGATCGCGTCGCGAAATCGGATCGGATCGGAACCGGATCGGATCGCCAGCGAATTGTCCTGAATCGAATCGAATCGGAATCGTATCGCTGAGTCTGGCTCTGGCTGGCCCTGGCCGGTGCCAGCGAATCGAACTGAAATACATCGAATCGGAATCGCGGCCCCAGACGGCGAATTGAATCGCATCAAATCGGATCTCAAGCGGCCCTGACGGGTCCCGCATCGACCCGTACCGCCGATAAATCGGCGATGCGGCGCGATCTGCTCGGACCCCTGGGGAGGGCTGGACTGTAGACTCCCTGAGGTCCGGCATTGCGAAAAAACGACACATCGCGGAAACTCACTACCAAAGCTCTAGACCCAATCCTTCTGCTGCGCTTTTCGAGCCCGGCCGATCTGTGATGGTCCGGGGGCCCGCCAACCAGGCCGAAAAATCAGAAAAACCTAGTGTGAAAAAAATGCACTGCCCAGATCTCGGGGCATCCGCTCAGTCCTCTCCTGGAATGCAGAAAAAAACGACATCCACCACCGTGCCTCTGGGCACGGAGTGGGCGTGTCCTCAGGTCCTTTGCCTAATCCCTGGAACCCAGCCCTCATTCCTGAAGAGTCTTGAAGGGGCCCAGACCGCAGACTCTGAAATCTCTTGCGGCTTGGCGCCTGCCCCCTGGGCTCAGCGGCGCACAAGAGGCCCCAAGCGGCCTCCAAGATGACCCAAGAAGGCCCCGAGACGCCAAAAGATGGGCCCAAGATGCCCAAGACGGCCCCACAACGGCCCATGAGGCCTCCAAGACGCCCTAAGAGGCCTCGGAGAGGCCTCCCAAGAAGGCCCCAAGAGGCCACACTGAGTTATTTTCCATCGGTATTTGCAGGATTTTAGCATTCTCGCATTTTCGGCTTTCCGACGCTCCGGGACGGCCCCAAATGCCCCCACGACCACTCCAAAACGACCAAAGAGGCCTCCAATAGGGCCCCAAGGCGGCCTACGAGCGCCCCAAGACGGCCTAAGAGGCGCCCAAGACGGCCGAAGAGGGCCCCAAGATGGCCCCAAAAAGGGCCCAAGAGAGGGAACACGAACCACAATCCGAGCCTTCCGCCTCAGCAGGCACCAGGAGGCCCCAAGAGGCGCCCAGGAGGCCCCGAGAGGCCCCCAAGAGGCCCCAAGAGGCCCCCAAGAGGCCCCTAAGAGGCCCCAAAAATGCCCCAAGAGGCCCAAAGACGGCCCCCAAGAGTCCTCCAACCTGCCTCGAAGAGGCCCCGAGAGACCTTTCACGAGATCAGCCAATAGCCTTCACACCCACAACCCAGGCACGGTAGCGGGATGGGCCGAAAACCATTACACCTGGGTCGGCACAGAAACGGAAAGAGCGCTTCAACTGGCCCGAGATGGCTCATGGCACCCTTCGCTCCTGGGAACCTGCGCGGCCCGGGGCAAATGGTGAACAAAACCAGAAGAGTGTTTCCGTGTGTCCCTCGAAATGTTGTGCAACACAATAAATACTTACATAACATGTTCCTGAAGGCGCCATCCTGGGAGGCTCGTTTCGGCGGTGCGGCCAGAGCCCCACCGATGTGTATGTACTCAATGTTACATCGATGTTGGAACCACTTGCAAGGACACGCGGGGATAACGCTGGGATTCCCAAACAAGTCCACACTACAAAGAACCTTGGTGTTGAGAGCTTGTTCCTTCACCGCTCTATGGTGGGAGCCCTGGTTTTCAGAGACTGTTACATTGCCGCTCGCTCTTGGGAGCCTTGCTATTCAGAGCCTTTTACGTCTCCGCGCTCTGGGGAGCCGTGCGGTTCAGAGCTTGTCATGTAACCGCTCGCTGTTGGGAGCCATGGTATTCCTTGGCGTCTCTGGGCCTTCTTGGGTGTCTTTTCGGGGCCCTTTGATGCCCACTGGACCGTCTTGGGGCCCTTTTGGGCCGTCGTGGGGCCCTTGTGGGCCGTCTTGGGGCGTCTTGGAGGCCTGTGGCCGTCTTGGGGCTCGCTTGGGGGCCTCTGGGGCCCTCTTGGACCGTTTTGGGGCAATTTTTGGAGGCCCGTGGGCCGTCTTGGGACGATCTTTGGAGCCTCTTGGGCCGTTCTGGGCTCGAAGAGGTGGGAACATCGAAATCTACCCCACATCATAAACAAATCAATGAGTTCGCATCTGTGAGCCCTCTTGGAAGCCTCTTGGATGACTCTTCGGGCGTCTCGGAGCCCTCCTGGGCAGTCTTGGAAGCCTTCGGCCGTCTTGGGAGCTTTCCTTGGGGCCTCTTGCGGCCCTCTTGGGAGCCTCGTTGGGCCCTCTTGGGGCTCTCTTGGGGCCGTACTGGTGACCTCTGGGGCCGTTGTGGGGCCTTCTTGGGCCGTCTTGGGGCCCGTGATTCGAAACATATGAGGAATCGGGCTATTGGTGCCGCCCTGGGGCCGCTTCACTCGAAATAGCATGAGGGAAGCTGGCCATTAGACTTTTCGCCCACGCCTCACATTGCCATAGGAATGTAGAAGGCATGGTTCGCGAAACATAAGGCACAACGGTACCCTTGACGTGGCAGTGTCGACCTACTAACCAGCCTCGGCTGTATCGACTTAGGTGGCGAGGGAAAGCACGCCAAGATTGTTGCTGCCCGGCCCTTGGAGATCCCCAGCATACGTCAATCCACGTTAGAGGGCTCCTGCGCGGCGTGCGACCGCGAGGGATGTGATAGACTGCAAGTTTGCTGCCCTTGTCATGCTTCTTTTTGATGATGACTAGCCCCCGACACCAAATATTAAAAGCCGCCTTTGGTAATACAGGACTGGGTAAGCAAAGCAAGCCCTGAAATCTGACCTAGAAGCTAGCACATCAAGCTCAAGCTTCCCTACGATGACTATTTATTAAGCCACACCCCACTCCGTTGTCTAACCAACCATCTACGCCAATCAGGATGCCCTCAGAAGCTTTCACAGGCCAGACGGTTAAGTTTTGCTTCGGGCCAGACGCTCTTCTGAGTGTGCGCGTTGACACCGTCGCTACTCTCGTGATCGTCGCTCGTAAAGTCATGCCGCGAACGATGATCGAACATCATTTTACCTGAACTAAATATCCGAAGCAGCTGCTTATCTGTAGATTGACTTCCAGATTGTTTGTTCGCTCGACCTCAACTCCACAGTTACCCTCTGACATAGCATGGGCTCCCGACCATGTGTAAGCTTAGCTGTAGCGCGGGTTTAGCTTCCCCTACTCTTAGCATGTACATGTTTACTTTCGTACTGCCATGGGAGCATCGTGCACTGTACCGGGCTAGGGTTAGCGCTGATTTACGTTAGCTAGCCTGCTATCAATTTGTCATGGTTAGCTTCGGGGAGATGCGATTGTGTGCTTTCGCGTGACATTGTATGCAGCATACCCCCAGCTAGGCTGAATCGACTTACTGCAGTTTTCTGGTATCTGGGCTCGGTCTTTCGCATTATTGTGATATGATTTCCGCCGCGGCGTACCTTCGATCCCTACTGAGAGTCGGCTCCGAGGAACACGCTATCTGAGCACAGCACTCCTTTTCACTTCCAGCGGTTACGCCGCCCTATAACAGCAGGCCGCGCCACGCACCGCGCTGCACAAGGCTCTGGCCAGAGAGCGGCTGGTCTATTGCTGGACTGTGCTGGTGACGCAGGTGTCAGAGCAGCTCGTGCTTGCCTATCTCGGGAGGCGGCTCGCGGTACTGCCACACATTGTTGACCTGATACTTCTCGAGGAACCACTCTCGCAACGCGTGGGGCCTGTCCGACGGGTCCATGGCGCGTATTCGCCGGCAACGTAGCCAATCCTCCGCGGCGTTGAAGTACGCCGAGACGCCGTATGTGCCCGCGTCGGCATAATGCCAGTTCAGGTAGTACCGCGCATCCACCAGCTGCCGGATGTGGAAGACGTGGTCGCGGCAGTGGAACTCCTTGCTCCGCACCCTGGCGTGGTCAAAGCTGGGCACTTGCCCATACCACGCCAGAAAGTGTGGGAAATCGTCCGGCACCGCGGGAGTGCGGGTGGTCATGGCGCCGCGACCGCGCCCGCGAAGCGGCCTGGGCGGCGCACGCCCCGCGGCACCCCGACCCCTTGGACCAAAGTGGCTAAGGGCCTCACCCCGCTCAGACGTGAGCGCTAAGGAATCGACCTCCCTGCAGCCATGGAGCCGTCGGGCAGGAATTAGACAGGCTCCGAAACAACTGAGGGTCCACGAGCAAGCCACTGTGGATCCCGCGCGCCACCACTTCGGAACAAACGCGTCCACGCCTGATGCCCCCTAGATGCCGTTGACACATGCACTGGCTGCAACATGGTCCCCAAGCCATGCTTGCATCTCTGGCTCTTACTTGGGCTCTGAGGAGCTGGCCATGGGTGCCGCAATCGGTGGCTGCTTGGACTCCCATGACTTCGCCTTCGAATTAAGCTCCTCCATCCACGCTGGTCCTAGGTGACGCCCTGTCCGGCGATTACTCGGACTCCTGTGGCTTGGATTCGCATGCTCCCCAGGCGGCGCGTGCACTTCTGAGTCCATTTCATCTGCGTTGGGCACTTGCCCTGCCTGCCGCACTCCTCGGTGGCTTTATCGGGCTCCGACTGCCTGGCCTCCTGTGGGTCCCATCGTCTACGCAGATGAAGCGATTACATCTCGACTGCTCGTGGGTTCGCGACCGATTGGAGCGTCCAAGACGGCCTCGGCGAGAAGTCACAAATCATTGGTTTGACTTGGATTGCTAATTTTGGCGTCCTTGGGAGGGGTCACACCAACTATCCCCCCGTCTTTCATCGATCATCTCCAAGATGGCCCCAAGATGGCCCCCGAGGCTCCCAAGAGTGCCCCAAGAGGGCCCCGGCCCAAGAGGCCTCAAGAGGCCCCCAAGAGATCCCCAAGAGGCTCTCAAGATAACCCCAAGAGACTCCAAGAGGTGCCCCCAAGGCACCCAATACGCTCCAATATGCCCCCAAGACAGCTAAGAGGCCCACAAGATGCTCCAAGGGGACTCCAAGAAACTCTCAAGATACATCCGAAGAGACTCACTCCGAGCGGCATCTAAGAGGCCTCTGGCCATTATGCTTGCCCTCCTCCTCCTCCTTCTCCTCCGCTTGTTCCTCCTCCTCTGCCTGGACCTCCTCCTCCTCCTCCTCTTCTTTCTCCTCCTCCTCCTCCTTCTCCTCCTCCTCCCTCCTCCCTTTGCCCCCCCTCCTCCTCTTCCTCCTCTTCCTCTTCCTCCTCCTCGCCCTCCTCCCTCCTCCCTCCTCCCTCCTCTCCTCCTCCCCTCCTCCCTCCTCCTCCTCCTCCTCCTCCTCCTCCTCCTTCTCCTGCTCTTCCTCCTCCTCCTCCTGCTCTTCCTCCCCTGCCTCCTCGTCCTCTTCCTTCTCCTCCTCTTCGTCCTTCTCCTCCTCCCTCTCGTGGGGTATGACAGCTGCCCCAGCCCGCTATTCCACTGCATGTTCTTCTACTGCAACTCGCCTGGGCACCGTTTGTGGATGGGCTGGTAGGGTCACGCGAAGCGTCTAGGACTGGCAAAACGTTTGTGTTATTGCTGTTCTACCACGCTCGACCTCCAAGATGTCATTACAGGCTCAGCCAGCAGAGCAACTTCAAACGACTTGTTTTTTTTTCCGCGCGTAGCGATCTTCCATCACCCTTGCCCCTCCTTGGTAGCAGGCCCGGTAGCCCACGCAGCGTGGCCTGGACCACTCAGAACTTCAGCTCATGCGGGTACATCTTATCTGACAGAGAGAACCTGGCCTTCAGGTAGGCCTTCATGTCGGCCGCTAGGCCCTTCACCACCTTGTCGTCCATGCCTTTTTGCCCTGCCTTCTTCTCATCGGAGATACCCTTCTTCTCGGCGTCAGCGGCGAACATCGCCGCGGACTTTTTCTTGCTCGCCTCCTTGGTGAAGTAGACGTCATCGATTTTCGAATAGTCTGCCCCCTTGAGGTCCACCTTGGCGCTGGTCGCGATACAAAACCGCTGGTTGACGCGCCTGAGGGGCACCCCGTTGATAGCGTAGGGGCCCGTCACCAGAAGGAGCCCGCTCTCGAGCTGCTTCAGGAACACCACGCGGCGGCCGCGGAACCTGCCCGCGAGCAGGATGAGCACCGAGCCGGCCACGAGGCCCTTCTTCAGCTTGGGCGGGGTGGCGGCCTTGGATGCCTTGCCAGCGCTCTTCACCTTAGTCTTTTTGCCGAAGGTGCGGTGAACACATCTTGCCTGGCCTGCCTTGCCCATCGATGGATTCTGGCTTGCTGGGGCAAGTAACTGATACGCAGCGGTTTCCCGGCGCCTCGGTGGCCCTTTGAACCCACCAGTGATGAGAAACATGACAGCCTGGCGGGAGAGGATGATGGGAGTGTAGATGTACAGTGGGAGTGGCAACCAGTTACTGCTCACAACAAACCGTCGCACGTCGCACTGCTTCGCTGCCGTTAGCCCTACCAACATGCTTGCCAGCGTGGGCCCCGAACAGGGTGCCATTGCACTCCGGATGCGTGCTATCTGGAGTGCAGCCTCTGTGGTGCAGTCGATGTGGTGCAAACTGTGCGGTGCAGTCTACGTGGCGCAGGCTACGTAGTACAAGAAGCGTGGTGCAAGCTATGCCGCACAAGATGGCTTGTGCAGGTTATGTGATGCTGTTCATCTTTCTTTCTTTCTCTCTCGCTCTCTCTTTATATGTATATAGATTCGGGGGCGTCCAAGAGGGGGGGGTTCCAAGAGGGGGGGGGGGGGGGGCAAATCATGGCCGGCGGCACTTGCGCGGCCCAGGGAGGGTCGGGGACGCATTGGAATAAGAAGAGGCGCCATGAAATCTGTGGAGATATCACGGCCCCCGCCATGATATCCACACCTCCACACCCCCCTAGTCATCACCCCCCTCTTCGCCGCCCCCGATATATCTCTATATATATATATGTATATGTATATATATATATATATATAAATAATAACTATACGACCACCCTTCGGGTGATAAGGAGGTTCGGGGGGGAGGAACCAACGTCTCACTCGATCGGTCTCACTATCGATCTCACGATCGATCTCACTATCGGTCTCGCTCGATCGATCTCACTCGATCGATCTCACAATCGATCTCACTCGATCTATTTCATTCGATCGATCGCACAATCGATCTGACTATCGATCTCACAATCGATCTCACGATCGATCTCACCATCGATCTCTCAATCGATCTCACATTTGGTCTAACTATCGATCTCACTATCGATATCACAAACGATACCACAATCAACGTCATCATCATCAACATCATCGTCATCAGCATCATCATCAGCATCGTCGGGACACCATCATCATCATCAAAACCATCATCATCAACATCATCACCAGCATCATCATCATCGGGACACAATCATCGTCACCATCATCATCACAATCATCATCATCAGGACACCATCATCATCGGAACACCACCATCATCATCTCATGATCATGAACATGAACAATGTCATCAACATCATCATCATCATCACCAGGACACCATCATCATCATGCGCAACATCATCATCATCATCATCATCGTCATCACCACCATCGGAACACCATCATCAGCGTCACCATCATCATCATCAACAACATCATCGGGACAACATCATCATCAACAGCATCATCATCATCATCATCATCAAAACCATTGGGCCACAATCATCAAAATCATCACCATCACCTCATCATCATCCTCATCATCAACATCAGCATCACCATCGGGACACCATCATCGTCAGCATCATCATCGGGACACCACCATCATCACCATCATCATCAACAGCATCACCATCAACCACATCATCATTGGGACACCATCATCATAATCTTCATTATCATCACCAAATCATATGATCATCATCAACGACATCATGATCATCAACATCACCATCGTCGGGGCACCATCATCATCAGCAACATCATCATCAACATTATCATCATCGGGGCACCATCATCATCACCACCATCACCATCATCATCATCATCATCGTCAACATCATCAACATCATCATCATCATCAACATCATCATCATCATCGAGACACCGACGGGACACCAGCGGGACACCGGCGGGACACCGCGCGCCACCGGCCCCCGAGCGGGACACCGGCGGGACACCGCGGGGCATCGGTTGCGGGAACGGAGGCTTTTGCTCCGGCCGCGCCTCGGCTACAGGAGACTTATTCCTCGCCCGCCCACGCAGCTTCGCCTCGCCCGCACGCACGGCACGCACGAACACGAAACCGAAACCGATTTCCCGGTAGGGGGGCTCTCCGTTCCACTTTGATATCACCCTCTCACCTCCGATGTATATGTATATACATATGTATGTATATATTCATATATGTGTATATGTATACCTATACGACCACCCTTCGGATGATAAGGAGGTTCGGGGGGGGAGGAACCAACGTCTCACTCGATCTGTACCACGATTGATCTCACGATCGATCTCACTAGCGGTCTCGTTCGATCGATCTCACTCGATCGATCTCACAATCGATCTCACTCGATCTATTTCATTCGATCGATCTCACAACCGATCTGACTATCGATCTCACAACCGATCCCACGATCGATCTCACTATCGATCCCACAATCGATCTCACATTCGGTCTTACTATCGACCTCACTATCGATATCACAATCGATATCACAATCAACGTCATCAGCATCATACTCATCAACATCATCGTCATCAACATCATCATAATCATGACCATCATACGGACACCATCATCATCATCATCACCGCATCATCACCATCGTCATAAACATCATCATCATCATCAACACCATCACAGTCATAATCATCAACATCATCATCATCATCGGGACACCTTCATCGTCACCATCATCATCATCAACATCATCATCATCTGGATACCATCGCCATCATCATCGGAACACCACCACCATCATCATCTCATCATCATGAGAATGACCAACATCATCGACAATTTCATCATCATCATCATCACCGAGTCACCACCATCATCATCATCATCATCAACATTATCAACATCATCATCCTCATCCTCGACATCATCATCACCATCGGAACACCATCATCATCGTCACCACCGTCACCATCATCATCACCATCATCATCAACATCATCGGAACAACATCATCATCATCATCATCAACATCAGCATCATCATCATTGGGACACCATCATCGAAACCATCATCATCACCTCATCATCATCCTCATCACCAACATCATCATCATCGCAACACCAGCATCGTCATCATCACCATTATCAACATCATCATCCTCAACATCATCATCACCATCGGAACACCATCACCATCGTCACCACCATCATGATCATCACCATCATCAACAGCATCGGAACACCATCATCATCAACAACATCAGCATCATCATCATCAACGGACACCATCATCATCACCATCATCATCAACAACATCATCATCAACATCATCATCATCGGGACACCATCATCATCATCAAATCATCTGGTCATCATCAGTCTCATCAGGATCATCAACATCATAATCATCACCGGGGAACCATCATCATCATCAACATCATCATCATCAACATCATCATCATCGGGGCACCATCATCATCACCACCGTCACCATCATCATCACCATCAACGTCGTCAACATCATCATCATCATCAGCATCATCATCCCGACACCATCATCACCACCACCATCACCATCATCATTATCATCGCCAACATCATCATCATCATCATCATCATCATCATCATCATCATCGTCATCATCATCGTCATCGTCATCATCATCATCATCGAGACACCGACGGGACACCGGCGGGACACCGCGCGCCACCGGCCCCAGAGCGGGACACCGGCGGGACACCGCGGGGCACCGGTTGCCGGAACGGAGACTTTTGGTCCGGCCGCGTCTCAGCTACAGGAGACTTATTTCTCGCCCGCCCACGCAGCTTCGCCTCGCCCGCACGCACGGCACGCACGAACACGAAACCGAAACCGATTTCCCGGTAAGGGGGCTCTCCGTTCTACTTCGATCTCACCCCCTCACCTCCGATATACACACGGTGCAAGGTATGTGCTGCAATCTGCGTGTTGAAAGCCAAGTCGTACAATCCATGTGGCTGGTGTGAGGAATGTGGTGCAAGCTTTGTGGTGACAAAGTGGTGCGGTGCAACCTAAGATGGGCCCCGCGTGAGCGCCAACTGGCGCCTTCCAGGCAACGCATCTCGGCGGACCCAGCCGGCGCACGGAACACCCACAGGGCGATCCCCAGCCGCCCACCGGGCAAAACCTCGGCGGGGTCCAGCGCTCAGGGGCGCCCACCAGGCGAAGCCTATTCACAGTAGGAGCTCGGCCACAATACATTGACCATCCACAAGAGACCCAACCCTCCCAGGACGTCTATGGACTTCTGGTGCGGGAGCGTCACGCTTTCCGTAGCAAAACCATCGAAACCCAAGCAACCCAGGACACCCTGGAGGCAAGCAGGGTGTTTATTGGCATGGTTTCCACTGTAGACACAACCAGCGCACCTGCAGAACAGATCGCGATGAGACTCAGCCGCCGGCCACCGAAACTGAAACTGCATTCCGATGGTTGGATTGGCCGCGCTTTTCACTATTGGTGAAGGGGTGGTCAGCCGATGGCCACGGACGCAGCGCTCGGCTGCTTGTGACCATGTGCGCGGTGAAAGCGCACTGGTCATGACTTTTCACTGCTGGGCATCATCCGGGAGCGGAAGCAGCTCTCAGAAGCTTTTGGTCTCCCACGGCCAATAGCGCGAACAATAGCGGCCAATAGCGAGAAAGGCGGGCGCAACGCATCTCCCGCGCATGTTGCTATTGGACGCTCGTCGGCCGCGAAGTGGTCGCTATGTGAGCGCTACTCGGGCCTTGCGCGCACCATGTGGCGCTATTTGGCGCTATTCGCCGAGACACGCTCGATGAGAAATGATGAGAAGCTTCAGTGAAGTATGATACACTGACTGTTCACATGCGAGAGTCACCCAAGAGGGCTGGCAAACGCACCGTCGCCTTTGGCCACAACGCATGCGACTGCCCAGCAGGAGGAGGAGGAGGAGGAGGAGTAGGCGATGGCCAGGAGTACGAGCACTAGCACGACAGCGAGCACGACCACAACGGGTGGAGCACAATGACAAGGACAAGGGCGATGTGGAATTCGGACGCTGGGAGGTTAGCAGCAAGCAGCTCAGGGAAGCTGCTGGTCGTCCCCATGGCGCCCAACAGCGCGTCCAAGAGCGCCCAGCGCGCAAGGCGGACGCCACGCACCTCCCTCGCATGGCCCTGTTGTGGGCTATTTGGTTGCTATTGGGCGCTATTGGGCGCCATTCGGCGCTAGTGGGCGCGGTGCGCGCGCTATTGGGCGCTACATCGTTGACGCGATTGGCCGATATAAATTACATCCAAGACGAGTGGAAGCTTCCTTGACTTACTATCTGAGGGAGGCAGGCGTCAGGACGATAGCAACCACAGCAAGAGGATGGAGCGGGGCACAGGGGCAGCGGAGTGTGAGTATGGCACTTTTCAGCAGCCGCCCGGCTGCTGCATCCGTACGCACAGACCAGGACTGGAAGCCTCTGTCTAGGTGCCCTGGGGTTGGGGCCCAAGGCTCAAAAGCTGAGGCTCCACCATGCGCGACGGATGGAAACGGGCCCGCGGAGATGGGATGGGTTCGGGGCAGACAAAGGATGGCAGCGGGCGGCGCGCGCTCTTTCCTGGCCCTGCCACGCTCACCCAGACCGTGATCGAATCTGAACCTTCCAGCCAACCAAAATACTTCAGCTGCCAACTTGATTCCGACCGATACATCTCTGCTGGAAGCTTACATGCTCCAGTTGGCGCGCGGGCTTGCAGCCTGAGAGCACGCAGACCTGCTGAAAGGGAAGGTGCGCCGCTGGATCTCCCCAAGGGGTGGGGGTTGGGACCCCCCCCTTCCCCGATCCGTAGCCGGGGAACCCCCCCACCCCCCCTTTCCCGATCCGACGTCGGGGACCCCCCCCCCTCCCCCCCTTTCCCGATCCGTCGTCGGGGACCCCCCCCCCCTTTCAAAAGCGCCCCCGGTCTCCGGAACCCGACCCCTACCACCCCTAACGCTAACCCAACCCTAACCCCGAACCCTACCCCTAGCCCCAAGCAGTAGTCACTACTCATTACGCATTACACACTACCCACTACTCACTACTCGCTACTCACTCCTCACTTCTCAGTACTCACTACTCATTACTCACTATTCACAACCCACTCCTCCCTACCCACTACCCACTACCCACTACTCACTACTCCCTACTCCCTACCCACTACCCACTACTCACTATCCACTACTCAGTACTCACTACTCACTCATCACTAAACACAGTTCACCAACCACGACGCATAAATCATAAATCACTACTGACTACCCACTAACCGCTATCCACTACTCACTACTCACTACTCACACTTCACTACTCACCACTCACTGCCCGCAACTCACTACTCACTATCCACTACTCGCTACTCCCTGCTCACTATACACTACTTACTCACTACTCACTACTCACTACTCGCTACTCCCTACACCCTACTCGCTACCCAATACGCCCCACTCACTACCCACTACTCACTACGTACTACGCTCCCACTACTCACTACCCACTACTCCCGAGTCACTATTCCCAAGTCACTACTTACTACTCACTACTCACTACCCAGTACTCAATACTCACCACTCACTCAGCACGACTCACTGCGCACTTCTCACTGTTCACTAAACACTATTCAGTACCCGCTAAACTCTATCCACTACTCACTACGGAATACTCGCTGTTCACTACTCACTACTTCACTGCCCACAACTCACTACGCACTCACGATCCGCTGCTAGCTACTCGCTACCCCCTACTCCCTACACAGTACTCGCTGCTCACTACATACTACTCGCTACTCCCTAGTCCCTACTCGCTACCCGCTAGTCACTAATCACAAGTCGCTATGCTACTCACTATTCGCTATTCACTACTCACTACTCACTACTCACGACTCACTACCCACTGCGCACTACTCACTATTCACCACGCAATATTCACTACACGCTACGCACTACTTACTACTCATTGCCCACTACTCTCTACTCCCTACCCCCTACACACTAGCCAATAACCACAACTCGCTATTCACTACTCACTATGCAGTACTAACTACTCACAACTCACAACCCACTACTCACTACCCACTACTCACTACTCGCTACTTCCTACGCACTACCCACTGCCCAATACTCAATGCCCACTTCTCACTTCTCACTACTCACTACCTCACTACTCCCTACTCGCTATACACTACTCACTACTCACTACTCGCTACCCCCTATTCGCTATTCACTACTGATTACTCCCTCCTCACTACTCACTACTCACAGTGCCCCATTCGCGACTCACTATTCACTATTCGCTACCCCCTACTCGCTAGTCAGTACCCACTACCCAGTCCCCACTACCCACTATTCACTACTCACTACTCAGTACTTGCTACTCACTGCGCACTACTCACTACTCACTCCTCACTCCTCACTACTCGCTACTATCTACTCACTACTCACTATGCGCTACTCACTACTATCTACTCACTACTCACTACTTACTATCTCGAGGCCAGAGCCCCTCCCCCTTGCGGGAGAGGCCCTCTCCCCGGCCCCCTGTTCGGCGCAAAGGGGGGGAGGGGGGGGATTCGAACCCCCCCCCGTTCCAGCGCCAAGGGGGGGGGGTCGGACCCCCCCCCCTTAAGAGGGGGGTCAAACATCTCACCCACCCTTTGAAGGGGGGGAGGGGGGGGGAGCTTGGACCCCCCCCCTTTTCAACTACAGGGTGATTCAGTGGCGCGCTTTCGCTGAAAGGGGGGACACCAAGTTGATGGGGCCAGGAGGACCTTCATCCCACTGCGAAGCGGTCGCCTGGAAAACTAGATCGGGGACTGGCTGATCTGGGTCTGCTCCTGGGGCTTGACACTGACGTACAGCAGTACGAAGGCAGGTCAAACACCACACAAGAGAACGTACACGGATTTTGAATGTTACACGCGAACCGCCATAGGTCTATAGACCCCCCAAACAATGGAAACTAATCCCACCAGCCCTCTGGGCGTCGGTGGTTTAGAGCGTTTCCTCTCCCACCCCTCCTTCTTCCCCTTCGGGGAGGCGTTTACCCCTCCCCCTACCCCCTCCCCACTGACCTGGACAGGGGGGGCCGCGACGCGTTGGAGCGTCCAAGATGAGCCAAGACGACTCCAAGAGGGCCTCAGGGAGCCCAAGATCGCCTCCAAGATGGTTCAAGATAGCCCAAGATGCCTCAAGATGGTTCCAAAGATGCTCCAAGACGCTCCAAGACCGCCCCAAGACGGCTCTAAGTGTCCACTAGAGCTCCCCTCGGATGCCCCCAAGAAGCCAAAATGTGTCAAAACCCTAAGGAAAATCAATGTTTGTGGCGTTCTCGCGCTTTCGCTTCCGATGCCCACCCGAGGCGTCAAGATAGCTCCAAGATGGCTCAAGATAGCTCCAAAAAGGGCCCAAGAAAGCCCGAAGACGGCGCAAAGAGCGCCCAAGAGCGCTCCAAGAGCCCTCCAAGAGCGGTTCAGGAGGCGATTTTAGAGGCTTTCCAGGAGCGACGCTAATTAGTGCTTCCGCTTTCTTTGACAGATCCCCTCAGGATGGCCCCAAGATGGCCCCAAGAGGCCCCCCAAGAGGCCCCCAGGAGGCCCCCAAGAGACCCCCAAGAGGCCCCAAGAGACCCCCCAGAGGCACCCAAGCGGCAAAGATGGCCCCAAGAAGCGCCCAGGAGGCCCCCAAAGGCCCCAAGATGGCCCCAAGAGGCCCCAAGAGGCCCCCAGGAGGCCCCAAAGAGGATCCCGAACGGCCCACAGAGGCCCCCCCGAGGCACCCAAGACGCCGAAAAGCCCCTCAGGACGACCCTCTACTCGCCTGGGCGTCGTTTCTGGACGGGCTGGTGGGGATACGCGAAGCGTCTAGAATAACATTTTCGACGCCCTTATTGACGGACTGGGGTCCCACCACGAATGGAAAATAATTATTTCTCCGCGGCACCCGCCGCGCAACAAAGGCGATGACGACTACGACTGCGATGACGGCTGGAATCTCGGCGCCCGAAAACAGGAGACAATGCGCACTTGACTCACCGAGGGCATCCTGGAAGGCAGACGGCCATCGGCTTCCGCTCCTGGGGTCGCCAAAGAAAATATTCGCCGCTGCCGCTGCTCCCTGGACCTTTCCTGGGGTGCGTCCTGACCAGGATTCCAGGGCGAATCCATGGAGGCCTCCAGGATGGGGTCAGAGCAGATGGGGTCGGAGGATCACGCTGCATCGTGGATGCATCACCGATGCATCGGCGAAGCGCGATGCATCGGCGACGTCGGCGTGGAGCAACTCGGCCTCCACAACGAGCCGAATCGCCGATGCACCGGCGACGTGACTTCGTTCCTCCGACCCCGTCTGCCTAGAATCCAGCCGTGGCCACGAGGGCCACGGCTGGATTCCAGGCAGAAGGAGGAGGAGGAGGAGGAGGAGGAGGAGGAGGAGGAGGGGGAGGAGGAGGAGGAGGAGGAGGAGGAGGAGGAGGAGGGAGGAGGAGGAGGAGGAGGAGGAGGAGGAGGAGGAGGAGGAGGAGGAGGAGGAGGAGGAGGAGGAGGAGGAGGAGGGGGAGGAGGAGGTGGAGGAGGAGGAGGAGGAGGAGGAGGAGGAGGGGGAGGAGGAGGAGGAGGAAGGCCACCCCGAGGCTCGGGGAGGCCCGGCGACACGGCGGCACGGCCCCGCACGGGGCACCCCAGGAGCAGCGGCCACGCGCAGGAGGTGCGCTCCGTGCGCGGCTGCGGGGGGCTGCGGAAGAGTCGGGGGGGGGAGAAATCTGCGCGTTCGGGCAGGAGGCTCCAGCAGAAGATCGACTGCAGAATTGCTTCACCCCATAATTTTTTCTTCCGCAGAATCTGCGAGAAGTGTGCAGCATTTAGCGTAAAACTGCCAACAATCTACGCATGCCTTGTGGATTCGACGAGAGCTCCAAGTCTGGGGACAATCAAGTTTGTAGTCGATCCCCTTCTCGAGAGGTGGGGGACCCAATGTCGGCCCGCATCATCAGGCCACTCCGGCGAACGGCCACTCTTGCGCGCCGCCGAAGATCTGGCGCCAGAGCTCACGGAAACGAACGCCAACATGGATTGAAGATCCGTGGGTTCGGCGTTTTGGCGCTAGATCCACGGATCGGGGAGGGCAGCCCCCGAAACATGAGGCGTGAATCCACGCGCCTCTCCTCCTCCTCCTCCTCCTCCTCTTCCTCCTCCTCCTCATCCTCCTCCTCCTCCTTCTTCTCCCCTCTCATCTTCTTCTCCTTCTCCTCCTCCTTCTCCTCTTTCACCTCCTCCTTCACCTCCTCCTCCCCTCTCATCTCCTCCTCCTCCTCCTCCTCCTCTCCTCCTCCCCTCCTCCTCCTCCTCCTCCTCCTGCTCCCTCCTCCTTCTCCTCCCTCCTCCTCCGTCCTTTCTCCTCCCTCCTCTCTCCGCCCTCCTCCCTCTCCTCCCTACCTCCTCCTCCTCCTCCTCCTCCTCCTCCTCCTCCTCCTCCTCCTCCTCCTGCTCGTCGTCGTCCTCCTCCTCCACGAGCTCCAGATGTACTGCCGAGATCGGCGTGAGACTCCCACGGGCCGATCTTATTACAAGGTCTCGCGACCCAGGGCCAGTACGGTTTCACATCCCGCGCTGCGCCTCCCCTCTCCGGAGCGCAGGAGCTCAGCACCCGAGCCCCTATGGGCGAAGCGGGGTCATCGCGGCGCTGAGCTGGCGCCCGACCCTGGGACCAAGGCATACTTGTGTGGCTGTTGAAAAAGGGAGGAGGGGGAGGAGGAGGAGGAGGAGGAGGAGGAGGAGGAGGAGGAGGAGGAGGAGGAGGAAGAGGAGGAGGAGGAGGAGGAGGAGGAGGCGGAGGATGATGAGGAGGAGGAGGGGTGCCGACAGGGTGTGCTGCAGGGGACGAGACAAGTGCGGAGACGGCAGCACGGACGCGTCGGCGAGCCGAAGAGCCCGACCCGTGCACAGCGCTGCTGCCGAGATACTGCGCCAGCGATTGTCCTCCCCGCCCGCTCGCGTTCGTGTCCCGCCCGCCCGACCGACTCGCCCGTTGGTTCCGCCCGCCCGACCCGCCCGATAGGGTCCGCCTGCCAATCGTCCTGCTCATTTGTCCTCCTCCTCCTCCTCCTCCTCAATCTGTTTTGTCCTCAGTCCTCCTGTCTTTCATGCCCCCCTCCCCTCTCGTTTCCTCCTCCCTTCCTCGCTCTCTCCATTCTTCCTGTGTCCCTGCTCCTCCGACTTGCAGGACCAACTGCATGTGGCAGGCAAAGAAGATATACCCCCAAAGGGGGTACAACCCAAGCCGAAGGGCGGGTATTGAGGGCTTGGGAGGTCTACGTGTTGAATGGCACGCGAGCCACGAAGAACGAGCTGCCTCAAAAGAAGTGTCGCTGCTGTTGGTGCTGCTGTCGCACTCGACCCCCGACACGCGCCGCGGCCCACACGCGACCCCTCGGCGATCCGCCCGCGACCAGTCCACGCCGCAACCCACCCGCGACCCGCTCGCTCCGCGACCCACCCCGCGACATGGCATCGCGCATCGGCGCCTGCGGCGTGCCGCCTCTCACCCACTCGTGCACACTGCTTTCAGAAGCGGAGCCTGCGTCTGCAGGAGGCCACGTGCGAACCCTACCCCACCTCCCCCCTTAGAGACCGTGAGGTGGTGGGATTGGCTTCGCAGGTGCCCTCCTCGTCCGGCCCCGGCGCCCCCTCACCCTTTACCGAAGCTGCGGGGAGCTGGATACCAGGGGTTTCCGCCCGTCGCCGAGGTTGGCCCCATGTCGCCGGGAATCCGCACTCTCCTTCGCCAGGACTCTGACCCACAGTCCGTGCAACTCCCCGCCCCACCCTCCCTGGAGCGACTCGGGCGATCTTGTGACAGCTTGGCAACTGTTTTATGCCATCTAGGCTCGCTCAAGCCTCAGGTCGGGCATGTCCTCCTACAGGCGGACTTCGGAAGACAAATGGTAGATAGCCAAAACGTACTCAAGAATAGCCAAGCATAGTAGCAGGATCGTCCCCAGACTATTTCTTGACTACTTTGGATGTTCCTCCTGTAGGAGGGACATGCCCGACGTAACTCCAGCCCTCGCGGGCCCCACCTCCGCTCGCTTGGAGGCCATCATTGGAGGCCCCGAGAGGGCCGGCCCAAAGAGGCCGACGCAGGCGGAACGTCCTACGCGCTTCTGGCGAGAGAGAGTGTGACATGCTCGCTGCCTCGGTCTCAAGAGAGCACGTGTTTCTTCGCGGCCATCACGGGCGCTATGGGGGGAGGGGTGGGGGACACGAGGGGGCATGAGTAGAAGAAGGAAAAAAACGATATAGATATAAGCTTTTGGCGCTCCGCGCGGAATTCTTAGATCTACGCTGGACCCCCCCCCCAGCGCGCGGAACGCCCCAGGGGCGGCGCCGGAGGCGCCGCCTAGAGGGGGCCCCAGCGCGGATCCAAGAAATCAGCGCGGAGCGCCAAAAGTTAATGTTTATAGCGTTTTTCCTTCTTCTGCTCAATGGCGCATTCATAGATTCGTAGCCAAAACGGGCGTTATGGGGGGAGAGGGGGGGGACAGGAGGGGGCATAACGTAGCGCCCCCACCCCCCCGACCCCCAGACTGTGGTGCTGGACGCACTGCGGCAGTGCTGTGGACGCACTGACGGGGGAGCATAACGTCATGGGGGTGGGAGGGGGGGGAGGATAGGGGGCATAACGCGTGTTATGGCCCAGAGGGTAAACAAAAAACACTCTCCGAGAGCATCTAAGACGGCCGAAGAACATCCCAAGAGCCCCAAAGACGAGCCCAAGAGGCCTCCAAGACGGCCCCAGGAAGGGCTAGAGAAACAGGATACCGCCGCGCTGCTGGAAGCCATCCCCTCCAACATGATCCCAAGACTCCAAGAAGCCCCCGATAGGTCCCACTAGAAGCCCCTCAAGATCATCGCAAATGTCCCCAAGGCATCTGAAGCACGAACCAAGCGCAGTGTTGGGATGAGCCAAAATCCACAAAATCTTCGCACTCGCATTTAAGCCTCCACTGCTCCGTTCATTCGTCCCCCCTTCTGGGCCCTTTCGCATATTGCGCCCAAGCTGTTCTCTTGTCAGGGTCGGCGGAGCCGGCGGAGATCCTTTGCAGCGTGCTAGAAAAGCCGAAAGTTGTGCGGGACCACGCGTGTTCAGACCTTCTCGCGAAGAGCTGGCTGGGACGGTGCTCCTCACGCCCATCCTGGGAGGACGCCAACTACACACCTTCACTGATTCTAGCCTTAGGTCGGGCATGTCCTCCTACAAGCGGATGTTGGACGAAACCTCCAAAAGATGCCAAACATATTCACAAATATAGCCAAAAATGATATAAACATCGTCCGCAGACTATGTTTTGACTATTTTTGAATGCTCCTCCCGTAGAAGGACATGCACGACTGAATTCTAGCCCGAGCACCTCCCAGGCCCATCATCAGTGGGGTGCGCCGTCCTGGCTGGCTTGGCCACGAGCGCTCGGAAGCTGGGCGAGGGCTGACAAATCCGTGGCTACTAAAACGGTCTTCCCGGAAGAGAAAAACACATTCCCGGAATACAACGCACTGAATAGTAAACGGGCAGCTTCCCAGAAGAACAAAGCAATTTCCTGGAGCTCCGTTTTAGCAGCCACGGGTTTCCCAGCCTTCCCCTGGCGTCTGGGTGGCATGTGTACGCCGATCCAGGGCCCCGCCAGGATCGGTGCTGGCGTCCCCTGGCAACCTGGGCCTGGGGGCCAAATGCAGTCGACCACCCGCCCAGGGAGCGGACCTGGAAGAGGCGCAGGTCGGAGAATCCTCCGGAGTGGGAGTGGGCAGGGCCAGACAATCTTGCCAGGGCTGCAGCGAGCTCGAAGCAGGTGAGCAAGGAGCTCGCAAAGTCTGGAGGGGGTGGGGAGAGCATTTGCCAGAGCTAGAACACGAAAAAAAGCCAACTCACGCAACCCCCTCCAACTCCCGTCTACCTGACACGCTCAGGGAACCGCTGAACCGAACATGTAGACATCACCCGGGGGCGCAGAAACTTCCATACATGCGATGTCTTGACTGTTTCGATACGGGCCCCCTGGAAGTTCCGACCCCTTCCCCAATTATGTTGCATCTTCAGGGGACCTTGTCTGTCCGGTCGCGGTCCTATCCGCGTCGAATCCGTGTCGAATCCATGTCGGATTCATCGGATCTGTATCGACTCCGTGTCAAATCCGTGTCGAGTCCGCGTCGAAGCCACGCCAAATCCGCGTCGAGTCCGCATCGAGCCCGCGTCGGGCACAAGAAAAGACACCAACTCTTGGGGCAGGCGAGGCCCCCCAAAGATGCGGAAGAAGTGGGTAGAAACATGAAGTAGGAAGGCGTTGAAAATATATTGGGTTCCGTCCGCCCCCTAAGGAGGACGGAAAAGGTGAAGCCACCCGATCATTGAAGTAGGAAGGCGCTGAAAGTAGACTAGAACCACGCGCGCGCGCTTCGCGGGCGCTTAGGTTCTAGTCGACCCCGAAGACGGTGTCAATTTCCGTGGGACCTTTTCCATGTGGTCTTCCAGGTTCCTCCCTTTCACCAATGCGTGATTTTCGGGCGGACGCTGCGAAGTTCAAGGAAGGGTTTGGCCTGTAGCGTACCAGCGACGACCGACGACGACGACGACGACGACGACGACGACGACGACGACGACGACGACGACGACGACGACGACGACGACGACGGACCACCGACGATCAGCATCATTGTCACCTGGTCCACGTGTGCGGGCGAGGCGTTTCCGGAGCGTCTTGCAGGCGTCATGGGGCGTCCTCGGGCCTCGACATTGGGTGGGCGGGTCGGGGGGTGCAGCCAGGGCCACGTGTTCCGAAGGGCTTTTCCGGAGCATGGAGGACGAAGGGCTTCTGGCGGGCTCCTGAGGGTCTGTGTAGAGGCCTCCTGCGAGCTCGGTGGGGGTTTCTCGGGAGCTTCGCGGGTCTTTCTGGAGCCCTTTTGGGGACTTCTTGGGGCGTCGCGGAGGCCTCCTGGGAGTCTCTTGGGGCCTCCTGGGGGCCTCTTGGGGCAGAGGGCGCCTCTGTTCGGGCATTCGGGGGACTCTCTGGAGCCTCCTGGGAATATCTTGGGCCAGCTTGGGAGCCTCTGGGAGGGTCTGGGGCCCCTTCTGAACCCTCTTGGGGCCCTCAAGGCCCCCCCGGCCCCCCATGCGAACCAGAGGTCGCAGCTCTGGGCCCATCCCGCCACCGTGTCTGGGTTGCGGGTTAGAGGCTTCTCGGATGTTCGCTGGGATGATATCGTGGGATGCCTCCCGGGGGGCCTTTTGGAAGCAGGTTTGAAGCCTCCACGGGGGCGTTGTGGAGCTCGTCGGACCTCTCTTCGGCATCTTTGGGGCCTCTTTGGAGCCTCTTGGAGCCACTCGGGGGCATCTTGGGGCCTCCTGGGGGCCTCTGGGGGCGGGAAGTTCGAAAGGTCGGTTCGCGTTCCCTCTCTTGGGCCCATCTTGGAGCCATCTTCAGGCCCTCTTCAGGCCCTCTTGGGCCGATCATGCGGCCCTCTTGGGCCGTCTTGGGGGCCTCTGGGGGGCCTCTTGGGGCGACGATGGAGGCTTCTCGGGCAGTCTGGGAGTGTCGGCCGCTCGAAAACGTGAAAAAGCAACAAATATAGGAAAACAATATGAAAATCTGTGGTTTGGGCGTTTTGGGGCTCTCTTGGAGGTCCTCGCGGAGCGACCTTGGGGCCTCTTGTGGGCCTCTTGGGCCGATCATGGGGCCATCTTGGGCGGCTTGAGCGCTCTTGGGCCGTCTTGGCGGCTTCTTGCCGTCTCCAGAAACCTAGGTGGACGCCTCGGGGAAGCGGAAAAAGTTCCGGGACTCCGAAAACGGGCCCCTGTATGCCAAAAAATGCCATCGCAGCCCAGGGGGCAAATTCGGATACGGGGGAGGGGGGGGGGGGGCGTTTGGGGAAAGTGTGCGACACCGGGACGCGGGGCCCCAGACGCCGCTTATATTAAATAATATTGGAATCTGGGAATCCAGAAATACATACTTTCAACGACCGATGGGTAACCCCAGGTCTCAGAGTAGAGGCTTCCTAGATGGGGTTCGAGTAGATGGGGCCGGAGGATCGCGCCGCATCGCCAGTGCATCGCCGATGCGTCGGCGATGCATCGGCGACGTCGGCGACGCATCGGCGACGTCGGCGTGGGGAAAATCGGGCTCCGCCTCGAGCCACATCTTCGATACATCGGCGATGCTGCGCAATCCTCCGACCCCGTCTGCTCCGACCCCATCTGGGAGGCCTGGGCCTGGAGGTCCTGGGGCTTCCTGCGCAGTTTTCTAAGCCAGAAGACGCAGAAAACCTCTCGGCACGAGGGCTCCTGAGAAGCCCCGCCGCCTTCTGACAAGGCCTTCTCCTTCTGAGCAGGGGCCGACCGTCCCGGCACTTCTATAGTCCTACCACGACATGTTCTCAGAATCCAAGCGATGTTCTAATAACAAAACAATGTTCTTAGAACTGAAACATTATGTGTTAAAGCAAGACAGCCCCAGCCAGAAATGTGCTAAGAACACTTCGTGGAAGCCACAAAAGGACCTTAGAACATGGTTTGGTGGGCCTCTAGGCGAGCCAGGACGCTTCGCCACTGCTCGGCCCTTCTCCCTTCCTCCCCTCGCTCGCCGCCGACGCCGGTCTCCGCAGGCGGAGCCGCCCCCCGATGGGACCCCGGCCGGCTCCCCCCGGCCGTTCGCCGCCCCTCTCCCGCCGAGGGAGCGGAGCGGGGCCAAAGCCCTCCCGGGGCCCCTCGGGGGCGGTGGCCCCCTCCTCTCCGGAGCGCCCCGTGTGCGCCCCGCCTCCCTCCCCCGAGCCTCCCGCCCGAGCCCGAGTCAGGGTCCGAGCCCCAGCCCGAGCCCGGGCCCGAGCCCGAGCCCGCGCCAGAATCCGAGCCCAAGCCCCGGCCAGAGTCCGAGCCCGAGCCAGAATCCGAGTCCTGGCCCAAGCCCAAGCTCAAGACCGAGCCCGAGGACGAATCCGCGCTGGGGCCCGAGACGAGCCCGAGCCCGAGCCCGAGCCCGAGCCCGAGTCAAAGCCCAAAGCCGAGCCCGCCATGCCCCGCCTCCTCCTCGTCCTACTCCTCCTACTCCTCCTACTCCTCTCCTCCTTCTCCTCCTCCTCCTCCTCCTCCTCCTCCTCCTCCTACTGTTTCCTCCTCCCCGATCGTGCAGAGCAAAACGCGCTCGAGCCAAGAGACCACGCTCAATTATGCAGTGCCGCACGCAAAGGCGGCGTGCAGCGGGATGGTCGCGACAGAGCGGCGTGCCAGGGCACACGCTGGAGGAGGGGGAGGGCAAGAGCGCGCGAGTCGAGCGGGGGATCGACTAGAGAATTGATTCACCCCAGAATTGGGTCCCCAATCGAATCTACGAAAGATATGCAGAATGTTCGTCGATTCACGGAACATTATATGCACTTGTCGTCGATTCGACGGGGAAACCAAGCTTGGGGTACATCAATCATGCAGTCGATCCCCTACTCAAGCGGGAGCAGACCTGGGTTACGGAGCTTCTGCTTGGGGTGTCGCAGCGGCGGCCCAGGCGCCACGGTGTGCCCTGCAGGCGGATGGCGTGTTGCTCCGCCCCGCGGGGCGGCAGGCTCAGAGAGGCTCGGGACGTTGAGGCCCTGGGGACCGGGAAATAAACACTCAGCGTGCCGCGCCGAGGCGTGGTGGGCCAGGGCTGGCGGAGGGACACGCTATCCAAACGTTCCCGGCCGCATGCGGAAACTCATGGGGGCCTCGCGCGGCAACTCGAGACCCAGTCGGATCCACGTCGGATCCACGTTTGATTTCAGTCGGCATCACGCCGAATTTGCGTCGAACTCACGTCGAATTCTCGTCGGACTCTTGCCGAGGACTTAGGTCGTCCCATAACTGTGTAACGGGGCGGACGTGCGGACTGGACAGTCTGACTATTGCGCGCCGCGCGAGGCCTTCGGGGCTTTCCTCGTGTCCGGAGGCATCAGAGGCCTCCCGGATGGGGTCCGAGCAGATGGGGTCGGAGGATCGCGCCGCATCGCCGATGCATCGGCGATGCATCGACGTGGAGCAGATCGGGCTCCGCGTCGAGCCGCATCGCCGATGCATCGGCGATGCTGCGCGATCCTCCGACCCCATCTACTCGGACCCCATCCGGTAGGCCTAGGATAGGTTAAGCATGTCCTCCTACATGCGGATTTTGGAGGAAAAATCAAGATAGCCAAAACATGCACAACTATATATTGTCAAACCTGATCCAGACATCGTCCCCAAAACATGGTTTGACTCTTTTTGGATATCGCGGACATCGCTCCTGTAGAGGGCCGTGCCCGACTTGAGCCTAGCATTCGACTCTCTGACGCTTGCGTGCCGCGCGAGGCCTCTGCGGCTCTCCGCGTGCCCGGGGGGCCAGACTAGAGGCCCCAGGAGGTCCGTGGCAGAGCGGCAACGGCACGCGGAGAGGCCGAGCCCCTCGTGGAGCAGGGACCGACCGTGCCGGCGCGACCGGGAGGCCTAGAGTGGAGGCCAATCCACAAGAAACCTTCCACAAGAATCCCAACCGTGTGGTCCCAGGACGTCCATGGATTTTTGGTGTGGGAACGTCACGTCTCCCGTCGCAGAACCATCGAAACCCAAGAAACCCAGGGCACCCTGGAGGCAAGCAGGGTGATTCTTGGCATGGGCCCCCACTGTACCACGAAATGCTCTTGGAACCCCCACATGTTCCAAGAACGAAAACAGCGTTCTCAGAACAGAAGCCCGATGTGCCAAAACAGGACAGTCCCATCCAGGAGCGCTCCAAGAGCAAGCAGCAGCTCGTGCAGACCACAAGGAGGCTCCGGAGAGCACGCACTTGTGGACCCCTGGGCAAGCCGGGACGCTTCGCCACTGCTCGCTCTCGGAGGCAGCTGCGCGGGCTCGCGGGCCGGGCCCCGTGGCCCCCCCGCCCCCCCCCCCCCCCTGGGCGGCGTCTCTCTGGCGCCGCCCTCGTGGCGTCTCGGGCCCAAGAGCTCCGCGCGGATGTCCAAACCTTTTTCAGGGTGTGTGCCGCCCCAGAGGAGGAGGAGGAGGAGGAGGAGGAGGAGGAGGAGGAGGAGGAGAAGGAGGAGGGGGCGAAGGAGGAGGGGACGGAGGAGGAGGAGGAGGAGGAGGGGGGGAGGAAGAGGGGAGGAGGAGGAAGAGGGAGGAGGAGGGGAGGGGGAGGAGAGGAGGAGGAGGAGGAGAGGAGGAGGAGAGGAGGAGGAGGAGGAGGAGGAGGAGGAGGAGAAGGGGGAGCATGCAGCAGCGGGAGGAGCTGGAGGAAGAGCAGGACGAGCAGACTGAGCGCGCAACGATTGCCGCCCTTGCGGGCGGCGATCGTTGCACGGCGGCGTTCCTCCTCCTCCTCCTCCTCCTCCTTCTCCTCCTCCTCCTCCTCATCCGAACCTTCTTCGACCAGGGCCGTCAGACCGAACTCACCGAAGACTAAGCTTGAAGCTCAGCATACCCTCCAAGAGCATGGCCAGAGCCTCTGGAGCGAAAGCTTCGGGCCCCCCTGGGACAAAAAAAGGTGCCCACGACGGTCTCCATCGGTCGGAAGAAGTAGGTAGAACCATGAAGCAGCAATGCGTTGAAAGTAGATTGGGTTCCGTCCGCCCCCTTGGGAGGACGGAAAAGGTGAAGCCACTCGATCGTTGAAGCAGGAAAGCGCTCAAAGCAGATTGGAAACTGGGACTCCCAGAATACGCAATTTTTCAACGACCGATGGGTACATCAACCAGGGAGCTCCATCTTCTGAGAAGGGGCGCCAAGGGAAGCCACGAGACTGAAGGGGCCCTGAGACACACAAATGAATAGACACAAATAACAGGCTTCCCCATCTTTTACCATATTTTCTGGGTTTCTGTCTTCCCCCCACTTCCCATGTTTTCCCATATCTTCTGGGGAATCGACGATTCATTGTGTCCGTGCGTTTGTGTTCCCTCCCGAGAGACAGCTTGCACGACGCCGTCCCAGGGAGGAAACACTGCCGCGTGGGCCCCGTGCAGACGCTGCAACAAGCCAAGGCCCCACGAGCCGGGCCCTCTGCCGGGCAACCTGGGGCAGGAGCAGACGGGGCTTTTTGTTGTCGAAGGAGCCCCTGGGACACACAGAGAGATAGACACAGATTCCCAGGATTCCCCCTATTTTCATGTATTTTCTGGGCGTTCGTTCCCCCCCCTCTTCTCATATTTTCCCATATCTTCTGGTTTCCCATATTTTCTGCGTGTTCGTCTTCCCCCCCCCCCCTCTTCCCATGTGTTCCACTGTTCCACTGTTCTCCTGGGGGTCGACGATTCATGGCGTCTGTGTGTTTTTCCCCTCCCTGGTCTTTGTGGGCAACCGCCACAAGCCACCAAGGAGCCCACGAGGAGCCCACCGGGCGGCAGCCGACCCGGCGCCAGTCGGAAACATCGGCACACCCGCCCAGCGCACGGGGCGCCCACGTGGCGCCTACGGGCGGCAGCCGACCGTGCACAAGGCGAAGCCCCCACGCAACCGTCCGAACACTCAAACACACACACACAGACAGGTGAGTGAACGTTTTCTTATTCGGCGTGTCGACGTTGGGCGGAAGGGGGGGGGGAGAGGCTCCAGACCTCTGCTTAGCGCCACTGCTTGCAACAGTGCGTCCTGAGGGGGAGACTCCACCTGCTTGACCAAAAACATCCAAGATCTATTCCAGAAGGGGGGGAGGGGGGCCCGCGCCGATCGGCAAATCAATGGATAAAAAATCGATCGCTGAGAACTCCTGCAGGCACTGTTTGGGGAGGAGACGCTCGGAGGTCCGTGTGGAGTTCTCGCGTCGGCGCCAGACTCCCGCACCCCTGGCGGCGACTCGGGCGACGCCCCCGGCGCGCTCCGCGCGCCTAGGAAGGGGGTGTGCGGAGGGGGGTGCAGCGCCGACCAAAGAAGCCTACACGGACCTTCGACAGTTAGTGTGCATGTCGTTGTTGTGTTTCTAAATGGGGCGAGGCAGCTTTCGTCTCAGCGTCTAAGCGCGCAATGAGGCAAGACGGAAGCGTCCGAGGCGAAAGATCTCGGTGGGCTTGAGCTGATGAAAAAAGAGCACAGGTGCTGAACCTAGCATGGGCACGATACCAATTACAAGAATCCAGATGGGGTGTCCACTGCCAAAGACATCGCACGAACTTACGACACGGTGCACGGTCAAGCAATACTTTTAGACCTCGAGGGCCGCTATGCCATCTCGACACGCCCCCGCGCAAAACCCAGGAGCGGGCCGCTACGTTCTAAGCAGTGTGCGAGCTTCCGAATACTGGCACAGAGAACTGCAAACATGACGATGAGTCTGGCCCCCGCCCGGCCTCTCCTGGGTCCGGGAGCTGGCGTGAAGACCTCCTTCGAGCCAGGACGAGGTGTGTATGGGCCCATGGACACAGCAGCCCTGACCAGGACCAGGTGAGGACTCGGCGCGCCAGGCGACGAAGCACGCGAGGGCCCGCAGTGAAACCACGACGGGGCCCTTGCCAGGACCAGCCCACCCCCATGCCTGCCTCAGCCTCGCCCAAGGACCAGCAGACTCGCGGAGCGTGCGCAGGTCCAACGCTGCCTCGCCGCCCCCGCGAGTCCACTTGCGATCGCAGCGGCCCGCCTGCATCCTGCCAGTGGCCCGCCCCTGCCCTCCAAAGGGGGCAGCAACGATCACACGGTTGTGGCCGCGTGCGTTGAGCTCCCAGCGCTGGCTCCAAAACTGCGACCCGCGCAGCCCCCCATCTGGATTCCTCTGGCATGGGAAGCCCTGCTGCCATGCAGGCCTGGTGTAGCCGAGCCGGCGCGCGCCAACACCCAGCTTGCTGCCCGGACACCGGCCGGGTAGCGCTAGATCTGCAGCCTGCTCTGCTGCTCCTGCGGGGCCCAGCGTTGGCGTGTCGCGGCTGGCCGGATCCCGTGCTGTTCCTCCTCCTACCCCCACTCCTCGATCCCCCAAGCCCTACCCAACCACGTCCCCTCCGCGGCCCTGTCCGAGCCCTGTCCCCCTGGTTCCTCCGTCTCCGCCCCCACCGCCTCATTCTCCGCCTCTTCCTCGTTCTCCTTCTCCTCACCCCCCTCCTCCTCCGCCTCCTCCTCCTCCTCCTCCTCCTCCTCCTCCTCCTCCTCCGCCTTCTCCTCGTTTCGTTTCATTTCGTTTCGAACAGCCTGAAAGGTGCTCGGGTGGGGAGGCACGAGCATGGCGGAGGCACAAAGAAAAGCCCAGTTCACGGATGAACCCTCCTTAAGATAACATCAATGTTGTAGCAACACCCCCTGCCTCCTTCCTCATCCTCCTCCCTCCTCCTCCTCCTCCTCCTCCTCCTCCTCCTCCTCCTCCTCCTCCTCCTCCTCCTCACCGTCACCCCTTATCACATTCTCCTTCGCCGCATCCGAACTGGGATTATTGTTTTGCTCCCTGTCCGCCTAGGGACATGGCCCAAGCACGTTGTCCCGTTGTGCCGCGCGAGCTGATCCCCTGTCGCGGAGCAGATCACTTCGGGAGACGAACGTCACCCTTCATGACTGGCATCTCTATGGAGCATCGTTTAACCTATCCCCGTCCCCCACTGGCACGGCCTTGGCCCCACTCATCGATTTACCCTCCTAGATCGGGACACCGACATACACAGATGTATATATTTATACATACATGTGTATATATATATGTACATCAGATAAAGATGCTGTTTCATTCAGGTTTCGAAGGGCCTATCCCCAATTTTAGGGGTGGGCTGGCGGGACAGTGATACCAGTTCCTGGTGGGGGAAGGTGATCAGTCGAAAGTTCGGTGGCAACTCATGGAAGCCTCCCATTCCATCTTGTCGGCTTTTGCGAATCGATGCTCATCGACGCTAAATCGACGCTCATCGACTCTACATCAACGCTCATCGACGCTAGCCGACGCTACGTCGGCTCTATCTCATCGACTCCAGTCGACACTAGAGGCGGAATGGAGAGGGTATACCAGGCTCCCATGATTTGCTACAGTAGGGGCCCGACCACAAGAAACCTTCCACAAGAGACCCGGCCCCAAGACCCCAGGACGTCCACGGTTTGTTTTGGTGTGGGAGCGTCACGAGGTCCGTAGCAACACCATCGAGCTCCCAGAAACCCAGAGCACCCTGGAGGCCAGCAGGGCGTTTCTTGGCATGCGCCCCCGCTGTGCCGAACCCGAGGGTGTCAAGGGCTCCCAACTTCGCGCTTCGCGCTGCGCGAAGCGCGAAGTGCGACTAACTTCGCGCTCTCGCGCCGCCTCCCAGGGGAGAAGGGGAGGATGAGGAGGAATCGGAGCCGAACGGCGAAGCGCGAAGCGCGAATAACTTCGCGCCCTCGAGGGCGCCCTTGGGGTGTGCAGGAGAGGGCGGCACAGCGTCTCCCGAGAAGGGCTTCCGGGGACCACGCCCGTCGCCGCACGGCCGGGCACCGCGCCGGCGGGCGAGCCGGGCCGCCGCTCTGGCCGCACGGCCCATGCCTGGGAGGATCCGACGCGAGGTCTCGGAGTGTTCCACCCCGCCCTCTCTCGCGCTCTTCGGCGGCGAGCGAGGGGGGGAAGCGAGAGGGAGGAGGCCTTCTCCGAGGGCGGCGGGGCTTCTCAGAAGCCCTCGCGCCTTCTGAGAAGTTGTCTGCATCTTCGGGGAAGGCTGAGAGAACTTCTCAGAAGGCCGGGGGCTTCCGAGCCCTCCGAGAAAGGCCTTCTCCTTCTCACTTCCCTCCCTCGCTCGCCGACGACCTCTTCTCTCGCGCTCTCTCTCTCTCTCTCTTTTCCAAGATCTTTCGCTGTCTCCCATGATTTTGTCTCTCTCTCTCTCTCTCCCTCTCTTTTTCTCACCGCGCGCGGAATTGTCTTCTTCTTCGCCTTATTCATCACCACCGCAATGCCTCGCCGCCGACCAGGGGGGAGGGCTTCTGGCGGCCCGTGTGCATGCAACAAGTTCATGTCGTGGCGCCTTCGGGGTTGGTTTCGGACACCACGCGTACGGCTCCACATTGGACGATCGCTGTCGCCGATATCGCAGATGGTTCGCGATCGGCCACTGGCCACTGGCGACGTTCAACATTGAACGCCCCATGAGAGCCCAAATTCGAATCGAGAAGTCGGATCGGCGATCGACACGAATCGGATCGGCAGAAACCAACAGCCGAATCGGGAAAAGTCGGACTGGCGGAAATCGGCAGGCTTGTAGGCCTCCAGGAAGAAACCGGAGCCCAAATCGGAATCCCAAGTCGGATCGAATCAGAATCGGAAGCCATCGAGATCAAGTCGAGTCGAATCGGAGGAATCGAAAGCAGCCCTGACGCCCGCGCGCGCTGCCGCCACGTCAACGCGGCGCGAACCTGCCGTGCAGTATCGATTCTTGCTGGCCGCGGATCACGGAGTGATTCCGCGGCGGCCCCGATCGCGGCCTCCCGCCCACACTCCCGCGCCAGGCGCTCTCCTCCAGCATCAAGGTGGCGTTTGCCATGTCGGCCATCAGCTCCTCGGTGGAGCCATCCACAAGCGCAGAAGGTGGGGCACGTCCCGATCCCAACAAATCCAACATTCTATCGAGAAGGCAGCGGAATCGGGGCGACAGGGGGGATAGGGGGAGGACGGGGAGAGGTAGCCAGAGAAGGATGACGAGGCCCTCGTCGTCCTTCTCTGGCTACCTCTCTCCGTCCCCTTCCTTTCCCTCCTCGTCCCCCTCGTCCTCCTCCTGTTATTGATCCTGCTGTAGTTTATCCTCTTCCCCCTCGTCCCCCTCGTCACGAGGGGGACGAGGAGGAATAGGACCAATCACATGTTGCCCGAAGCGCCGAGCGCACGCGTTGTGCGAGTCTGCGCGACCCCCCTACCAGCAATCCAACTGGATGCGAAGACCTCCTCGTGCCTGCCATAGGTCTGGCCCACCGAGTCCAACCCTGCACGGCTGTGCGCCGCCTCGGCTTCACCACGAATAGGTAACCAAGAAGCGATCGGCGCTGGACCCCCCTCGGCTCTCGAAGCGCGCCAGGAGCGGCGCCGGAGGCGCCGTGGAGGGGGTCCAGTCCAGCGCTGACCCAAGAGATCCGCGCGGATCTCCAAACATGTATGTCGATTAGAATGGGGTCTTACGCGAGATGCCATAGCGACCTTACGCGGCGGCTTACGCGGGCCGCCAGCGCGGCACGCCAGATTGGAGACAAGGGCGCTTACGCGCGACCTTACGCGGGCAGCTTACGCGCCAATGTCGGCGCAGTCGACCTCGTTTTCTTTCGTCGCCCATTTGTGTCTATCTAACTTTCTGGTAGATTTGCGCCAGTCGGGCTTTTCGGTAAGGGCGAAAGCGCGACCTGAGGGATGCCGCGACCTCGCACGTCGAGAATGGACGAATGAGCGAACGCCAGGGTCGTGCGCGCTCTGCTAGCCCACCCCTGCCCATTTAGGCATGGCGTGGAGGCCGTAGACTCAGAAGAGGAGGCGTGGAGTCGTGGCGTGGATGCGCGGAGACGGCGTGGCCACCCGAGGTCTCCAACTCCGCCCGCTCTCGCACGCACGGTGGTCAACGTGCCTCGGCGTGACCCCTCCTACGGTCGGGAACCTTTGCCTGGCGTGTCGCGGCGGCGGCCCCAGCGACACGCTAATTGTGCCCTGTGAGCGGATAGCGTGTCGCTCCGCTCCGTTGGGCGGGAGGCTGGGAGATGCTCGGGACGCTGCCGCTCGAGGAATGGGGAACGGGCTGAGGCAAAGCGTGCCGCTCCAGGGCGTGGCGGGCCAGCACCGGCAGCGCGACGCGTTAAGCCAAAGCTCCCGGCCGTAGCACGCCTTCTGGCCCGCTGACTGCGCCCATCCGCGCGCGGCCAGGGGGGGGGCTGTCCCGACTGTCGATCGCGGGTCCGCCGTGGCGCGGGGCGCGAGACCCTTCTGCAATGCCGAGGGGGGACGGGAGGAGGAGGTGGAGGAGGAGGAGGACGAGGACGAGGAGGAGGGGGAGGAGGAGAAAGAGGAGGAGGAGGAGGAGGAGGAGGAGGAGGAAGCGGAGACGACGTCGCGCGCCGCGAGGCGGTGCGCGGAGAGGCGCGAAGCGCGTCGCGAAGGAGCGCGTCGGACGGCGGCACGCGGCCTCGGCACGGCACTCCGAGGAGAGAGCCGCCGCCGAGCGGCTCTCGCGGCGAGCAGCGGCTCAGCCCGTGGGCGGAAGGACCGCCGGGCAGCCGCCGCGTCGAGGAGAGCGCGGAGGAGACACGAAGGACGACGACGACGACGACGACGACGACGACGACGACGACGACGACGACGACGACGACGACGACGACGAGGGCGAGGGCGAGGGCGAGGACGACGGCGGCGACGGTGGCACCGACTGCGGGAAGGCCGAGGGTGGCGACGGCTACGACGTCGACAGGGACGACGACGGAGACTGCCCCGCACCGTCCCCCTCGGGGCGGTGTCCGAGTCAGGCCGCGGCCAGCGGTGCGGCGGCGACGGCGATGACGAGGCCGACGGCGAAGACCGCGGGGCCCCATCCTCCTGCTCCTCCTCCTCCTCTTCCTCCTCCTCCTCCTCCTCCTTCTCCTCCTCCTCCTCCCCCTCCTCCTCCCCCTCCTCCTCCTCCTCCCCCTCCTTATCCTCCTCCTCCTCCTCCTGGCCCCGAGAGGCACCCACTATGCCCTCCAAGGCATGTCAGGAGGCCAATCAAGAGGTGCCAACGTTGGTCCACAAGGCCCTTCCATGGACGGCGCAGCGGGCACCCTCGAGAGGCCCTGAAGACTTGCAGGTTGGCATCAGACACCGGTGATGCACCAGGAGGCATCCAAGACGACATCACAAAACTCAGACGCTCCCCAGAAGGCCCAAGGCCCTAAGAGCAGCGCACATCCCCCAGATGTCCTCAAGATTGGAAAATACATTTCGGGCAGACCATGATGGACTTTGACTTCAATCAGACCCTAGCAACCACAACGATAAGCCATTCGAAGTTCAAGTCAATCCGCGGGCAATGCTGCACCTGCCGCTGTAAAGGCCTACCTAGTCACTAGTCTGGGTGTGCCTAAATTGAGAAACTGTCGCAGTGTCTATATTCGACAAATGCCTCCGAACTCACACGTTGCCCGTGACATCATGAAGCCCGTTATTAGCTTGACACTTACGTAGGGAGCAGAACGGAGGGAAAAGGGGAGCACGGAAAGGACAGGTAGGGAAGGATCTCGCTAAGCTGGCGAGATGACCTCGCCATCATGGTGCCGCAATACGTTCAGTAAGGCGTCCTTCTTTCGCCCTCTGCACCCATCATCGTCCTCTCGACCTTCTTTCCGATATCCGAACACATTTGCCCCTTCAATCAGACGAAGCGCGAGAACCGACCAGCCAAGACAAGAACGCGCACGAACAGACCAAGCCAAAACGAGGACAGCCCCGAAATGAAAAAGAAGCGACGCGGACATCAATATTCGACCAGAACTGGTAAGGCTTCAGGTTGCGCACAGACAGCCCCGCCATGTAATTCGTCTTAGGTCGGGCATGTCCTCCTACAGACGGATTTTGGAAAAACATAGAAATAATTTAAACATATTCTGAAATAGTCGAAAAGTCGTCCCCTGACTATTTTTGGACTACGCCTCTGGAAGAGGGACATGCCTTACTCAAAACTTAGTCCTGGCTGGCTGCAACAGGCCGGCCCCCCGAGCCGTCCAGGGCGGTCTCAGCACCTCATCCTCTGGGGCGTGGGGAGCCCGAGAGGCGCCGCCGGAGGCGGTGCCCGGGCGTTGAGACCGATCCAGACTACTGGGGGTGTGGCCTGTTGAGGCCAGCTGGGGCTAGAGTGGAGGCCCGACCACAAGAAACCTTCCACAAGAAACCCAACCCTGAGACCCCAGGACGTCCATTGAGTTTGGGAGTGGGAGCGCCACGCCTTCCACAGCAGAACCCTCGAAACCCAATAAAACTTGGGCACCCTGGAGGCAAGCATGGTGTTTATTGGCATGTGCTTCCACTGTACTCGGGGGGCCTGTGCGCAGCCCGAAGCCTTACAAATCAGGACCTCTTCCAGCTCGCTCCACACACAGACACACACACACACACACACTTGCGCGCCCTCTGGCTGCGAGAGATCTGCATGTTCGTTTCCCGAGGGCGCTCGCCAAGAGTCCCGCCCTGCGGATCCAGTAGGAATACCAGGTAAGTATACGACGCTCCTGGACGCCCAAGCGGACAGAAGCAGTTGCGGCGACATCGGGCCAGCAGCTCCAAGACCTACAGTCAACCCGTATCATGAGGATGCGCGGCCAGGATGCAAGGGCCTTGGGAGCCCACGGGAACGTTTTCGAACGAGGTTGGCCAGCGAGAGTGGCCAAGGATGGGCCGAAGGGGCATCCTTGGGAAGGTCGAACAGGACCCAATCCCTACAGGGCCACTGTTCGGAGCGAGGGGAGGAGGAGGAGGAGGAGGAGGAGGAGGAGGAGGAGGAGGAGGAGGAGGAGGAAGAGGAGGAGGAGGAGGAGGAGGAGGAGGAGGAGGATGAGGAGGGAGGAGGAGGAGGAGCAAGGGTAGCCTTGGGAAGGTTGCTCATCCTTACCATGCGGGTCGACGGGCTGGCCGAGGAGGCAGCGGTGCCGGGGCAGCCTTTGGAAGCGCACCGCATCCCTGCAGAGCACTGTGACGGCCGCCATGGGGAGACGACGAGATCCACGACAAAGGGGCGGGGTGCAGCTCCGAGCAGGCACGCGGACCGAGACCGCGTCCGTGGCCCTCGAAGTACAGTAGGAGCCCGACCACAAGCAGCCTGTCGCGAGAAACCCAACCCTGAGACCCCAGGACGTTCACACCGAATTTCGGTGTGGGAGCGTCATGCTTTCCATCGCAGAACCATCGAAACCCAGAAAGCTCAGGGCGCCCTGGAGGCAAGCAGGGTGCTTCCTGGCACGGGCTTCCGCTGCAGCCGATCCGCCGCCCGAGCGAGCGGCGACACGACGGCCACACGGGAATCCGCTGGCTTGCAGGAACGGGCACGGGTCCCACAGAAGGGCAGGAGGAGGAGGAGGAGGAGGAGGAGGAGGAGGAGGAGGAGGAGGAGGAGAAGACAAGAGAGCAGAACACGGCACAGGCATAGACACTGCGAGGTCCGCGCGGCGTTCCTGCATCGGCGCTGGACCTCCCCTTGCTGGCGCCCGGAGGCGCCGCCAGGGGTGGCGCCGGAGGCGCTGCCAGGGAGGTCCAGCGCCGATCCGAGGAATCTGCGAGGGCCTCCGAAAGTTCATTTTCGTGCCTTTCTCTGCTCTTCGGGAAGTGGCGCCATCAGGGAGGCAGCATGAGGAAGAGGAGGAAGAGGAGGATGAGGAAGAGGAGGAGGAGGAGGAGGAGGAGGAGGAGGAGGAGGAGGAGGAGGAAAGGGGGGGGAGGAGGAGGAAAAATGAGGAGGAGGGAGGAAGAGGAAGGAGGAGGAGGAGGAGGAGGAGGAGGAGGAGGAGGAGGAGGAGGAGGAGAAGGACGAGGAGAAGGACGAGGAGGGAGGAGGGAGGAGGAGGAGGAGGAGGAGGGGGAGGAGGAGGGGGAGGAGGAGCATGAAAAGGAGGAGCGGGAAGAGGACGGCCAGGGGAGGCCTGACTTGGCAGGGGCGTGGCGGCGAGGGGTGGGCGGTGAGGTATCGAGGATGGGGGTGAAACAGGGAGGAGCTGGGGCCCGGCGCTGTGCGCGCGGGGGCGGGGCGAGGTGGCGGCCTTCTATTCCTTCTCCCCGTCCTCCTCCTCCTCCTCCTCCTCCTCCTCCTCGACGCGAGGCGGGGCGCAGGTAGCGGGTGGTGACGGACCGGGTGGTGACCCCAGAATCCCCAACGGCCTCACCGCGCGGTCCGTCGCCGCACGGCTTTGGGACCTCGGAGGCTCCCAATCGCTCGAGGCATTCTCGGAGAGCGTCTCAAATCGAAAGGCCGCATGGTGGCCCCGAATCCCCACTGACTCACCACGAGGTGTTGTCACTACACCGTTTGGGGGCCCCCGGTTCTAAGAAGGCGGGTGGCTCTTCAGGGCGGCCTGGAAGCTTGTGAGACAGCTGATTGCGCAGGAGGCCCCGATCCCTTCTGAGAGGCCACCCCCTGCCTGGAGGCAGCCAGGGGGTCTGAGCTGGATAGGCCCCGAGAAAATCGGTCAGCCAAATCTGCTAAACATCTGTCCCCAGACCCCTCCCAGGGTCCATCTCGGTAGTTGTTTACTTTGGATCCGTTTTTGACTGTCCCAGGTACCGAAGACGGCTCCCGCAGACTGACAAGCACCCAAAAAACCCTGTCGACCCAACACCTCGAACCTGGCCCCATTCCTGCTCGCAGGAACCAATGCTGGGCCATCTCAGCGCCCCAGCTTGCTCCGATCGCTATCCCTTCTGAGAGGCCTCTCCTGCCTTCTCAGAGGGCTGCCCCCGCGCCGAGCTGCCCCAACTAGGGGGGAGAGCGGTGCGGACGCGTCCTCGGCTCCGAGAGGCTGGGCGATGTGGTCGACGCAGCGCTTCAGGTCCTGGAGAGGCTTCCCTCTCTGCACCAGCCTCGAAGATCACTGGGCCCCGAGCCCGTGTATCATTTGATCCGCCGTCGTCTTCATCCATCGCCCTCATCCTGGCATCGGCGCTTGGCCGTGCTCTTTCGCCTGTGGCCGCTCTCAACAGCGTTCGGCTGCTCCCTTTTCCTGCCAACGCGTCTGCTCCGATCCATGGCCATTGTACTGCACTGCACTTGAAGAGCACCGCACCTCAAGCCCACAGCGCATGCTCAACTGATTTCCAAGATGGGGAGAGGACCGAGGAAAATGGAAAAAGGACAAAGGCAAGTGTGACAAACGCCAATGTCGCTCGACGAGCGTCCCGTGGAAGGAATGGCGGCGGCGCCAGGACGCCGAAACTTAGAAATGGTCGCGCTGCGCCTGAATCGGCCCCGTGAGGGTGCGAGGATTACACGTGGCTGGCTCCGGAACCCCAGGACCCCACAACTTTGACGCCTCGCCTTTGATTCCGCCGCCTTCCGCGGGCCTGCCGCCAGCTTCCGACAGGCGGGCCCGCAGGCGTTCCACTTCCGTTGGCAGCCGCCGAAGGCGAGGTGAGCCAAAGGCGAGGCCCTTTCCGGAACGCCCTACATGTGCCCCCCCCCACACACACGCGCGCACACACACGCACGCACGCACGCACGCACGCACGCACGCACGCGCGCGCCCTCACGCACGCACGCACGCACGCACGCACGCACGCGCGCACACACACACACACACGCACGCACACACATACACACACACGCACACACACACAACACACACATACACACATACACCCGCACGCTCGCACTCGCACACACGCACACACACCCGCACACGCACAGACGCACACACGCACACACGCACACACGCACACACGCACACACACACGCACACACGCACACACGCACACACACACACACACACGCACACACGCACACACGCACACACACGCGCATACGCTGATACGCGCACGCGCACACGCACACGCACACCCGCACACGCACACCCGCACACACACATACACACATCCCGCGCTTGTGGGCAAGTGCTTCCCAGTCGCGATCGCAAACCGGACCCGACCGAGTGGTCGGACTGGGCCAGACAGAGAGGCCGAATGCCAGGAAAGGGCTCACGCCAGGGAGATCGCCTGCGCATACAGCAATAGCTGCAAGAGCTGCCCCCCTCCTCCTCCTCCTCCTCCTCCTCCTCCTCCTCCTCCTCCTCCTCCTCCTCCTGGTGTTCTTGACGCCTCCTCTACGTAAGAACACAGCCCCTTTCTTACGATTGCGCAGCAACTGATGGACCAGATCCTGCAACTGCCATCTGGGCAACAAAGTCTTCTGGGAGAGGCGGGAGGGCCGGTCTGGGACCCACCCCGCTCCCCCTCTCCCCCTCTTTCCCCGACCCGTCGTCCGGAGAACCCCCCCCTCCTCCCTTTCCCGATCCGTCGTCCCGGACACCCACCCCTCTCGACTCCTTGGGCTCGAAAATCGGACACCCCCAATCCCCCCCTTGGCCACGCCGCCCCAGTGGCTCTGGAATCCGACCCCTACCAACCTTTCACCATAACCCCAACACATTGACCCTAACACCCCGTCCCTCACACCCTAACCCTAGCACGTTCACCTAACAGCATTCACCCATAACCCTACCGCCCTAATCCTGAAACCCTAACCCTAACAACCTAAACCTAATATTCGGGCCCTGCCAGCCTAACACCTAACACCCTAACACCCTATCTCTATATCAACCTAACCCTAACACCCTAACCCTACCATCCTACCCCCTAACCCTACCGCCCTGACCCTAACCCCAACACCATGACCATCACACCCTAACCCTGACATCCGATTCCGAACACCCTGACACCCTAACCCTACCACCCACTAACCCTACCGCCCTAACCCTAACTATCGCTGACAACATCACCCTGGCACCCTAACCCTGACACCCGAACCCTGACACCCTAACCCTGAAACCCGATTCAGAACACCCTGTGCCGCCCTAACCCTAACACCCTAACCCTAACACCATAACCCTAACCCTAACCGTGTCACACTAATCCAGGCACCCTAACCCTAATATCCTAACCCTACCACCCTAATCCCTAACCATACCGCCCTGACCCTAACACCATCACCCCAACACCCTAACACGATAACCTTAACACCACCCTGACCCCAACACCGTAGCACCCTATCCCTAACACCCTAGCCCTACAACCCGTACCGCTAACCCAATCTCTCTATTCATGACGCCCTAGCCTTGACACCCTAAACCTGACACCCCAACTCTAACACCCTAAGCCTAAAACCATAATCCGAACACTATAGCCCCAACCCTAACACCCTCACCCCGACACCCTAGTTCGACCACCCTACCCCCGAACCCTACCGCCCTAATCCTGAAGCCCTAAACACAACACCCTAACTCTGACACCCTGGCCCTAACCCCCTAGCAGCCTAACCCTACAAACCTACAAGTTTAACACTAACCCTATGGCGCAAAGGGTGAGGAGGGGGAGGGGTCCAAAACAGGGAGGAGGAGGATGAGGAGGAAGAGGAGGAGGAGGAGGAGGAGGAGGAGGAGGAGGAGGAGGAGGAGGAGGAGGAGGAGGAGAAGGGGGAGGAGCAGGAGGAGGAGGAGGAGGAGGAGGAGGAGGAGGAGGAGGAGGAGGAGGGGGACGAGGAGGAGGAGGCGGCGGAGGGCGGCGAGGGAGAAGCCAGCCCCACGTGGCTCCCAAACCCGGGATCGGCCAGAGGGAAGTGGCTGACCCCGCTAGCACGAGCCCCCGTCAATTTTAAGGGGCCCAGGAGCAAACAAGCAAATGGGCACACATCCCAGGACTCCCCATCTTTCCCAAGATTTCCTGGGGCTTCGTTTCCCCCACACTGCCCTATATGTTCCTGTATTTTCCTGGGGGTCGACGATGAATGGTGTGTGTGTGTGTGCTTTTCCCCTCCTGAGTCACGTGCGCCCCGAGCGCTCCACACCGCACGGGCGCCGGCCAGCGTGGTCGGCGGGCAGATGTCGACCGGCGTGGCCTCGGCGGCCACGGGCGAGGCCGAGCGGACCCCTGACGGCGCCGGCTCCTTCCAGAAGCTGATGGCGTTCTTGAGGAGGAGGAGGAGGAGGAGGAGGAGGAGGAGGAGGAGGAGGAGGAGGAGGAGGAGGAGGAGGAGGAGGAGGAGAGAGGAGGAGGAGGAGGAGGAGAGGAGGAGGAGGAGGAGGAGGGAGGAGGAGGAGGAGGAGGAGGAGGAGGATGAGGATGAGGAGTGAGGAGGAGGAGGAGGAGGAGGAGGAAGGAGGAGGAGGAGGAGGAGGAGGAGGAGGAGGAGGAGGAGGAGGAGGAGGCGGCTCCTTCCAGAAGCTGATCGCGTTCTTGAGGTCCTCGATGGGCTGCACGCAGCAGGGGAACTTCGCGAGGACGTCTTGCTGTCGGGGCCGGGGCGCGTGCGCGCGGGGAGCGCGCCCTCGCTGGGCCGCCCGGGGGGCCCGGCACTGCAGCTGCTTTTCGCGCGGGGCGTTGCCGCCCAGCTTCTGGGCCCGGGGCCCTCACACGTCGACCTCGACGTCAGAAAGGTGGCTCGGTCTTCTCCTCCTCCTCCTCCTCCTCCTCCTCCTCCTTCTCCTCTCTCCTCCTCCTCCTCCTCCTCCTCCTCCTCCTCCTCCTCCTCCTCCTCCTCCTCCTCCTCCTCCTCCTCCTCCTCCTCCTCCTCCTCCTCCCGCGCCACTCCTTCACAGACCACCACAGGCTGGGTCAACAACGGTCCAGACATACATACACTTTGTTCCTCAAAGTCGGATCTCGGGGCAGGGCCAGGGCGAGGGAGCAGAGGGATGCCACACACAACGACGAAGCAAAGGACTGAAGAGGGCGGTCGGGCGCGACCTTTGCGTGGGCAGGCTGCGCGCGAGTGCCCGCGCAGTCGACCCCGCTTCGAACAATTACGCCACGGCCCCCGCGCCCGCCACGGCCTCCGCAGATTCGCTGGCCCGTTTGGGCTTCACTCGGTGCGTGACATCAATCGGCGGCGAGCGCGGGGGGGAAGTGAGGAGGGGCGGGCCTTTTCAGAAGGCTCGGAAGTCCCCCGGCCTTCCGAAAAGTTTTCTGGGTCTTCCCCGAAGACGCAGAAAACCTCTCAGCCGCCTTCTGAGAAGGCCCTCTCCTTCTCACTGTCCCCCCTCGCTGGCCGCCGAAGCAGCACCACTGCCTACAAGGTCTACCCCGCGGGGGCGGCCCAGCTAGTTTGCAGGGGGCCCTGGCCAGTCCTGGGGCGCACCCCGATGACGACGTCAATGACGATGACGATGATGATAACGATGACGATGATGATAATGCTGCTGCTGACGATGCTGATGATGATGCTGATGATGATGGCTCCAAGACGGCTCCAGGACGGCTTCGAGACGACACCAGCAAGAAGTCCCCAAGGCGGCGCAAAGGGGCCCCAAGGCGACCTCACGAGGGCCTCCAAGAGGCCCAGCAGGGCGCCCATGGGCGCCTCGTGGGCGTCCCGAGCGCCAGCTTGCACCGCGCACATTGGACCACATAGCCTGCGCCAGGTAGGTTGCACAACGCAGCCTGCACCACACAGGTCGTCTTTCCGAATGAAGAGATCTCCCGCCCGAGCCCTGGCATGTCGGTTCCCCCTGGAGCAATAAATCTAACATGTGGGTCTGTCTCACGGCTTTTTCATGTGGAATCAAGCCATCCCAGGCAGGCTCCAGACAGGCCAGTATTGACCCCCCCCACACCTCATTCCTGTCAGATCAGAAAAGCTATGCGCGCACTTTCGCTTATCTCCAACAGTAAGGTGTCGGAAGCACATTCTTCTAAACGACACCACGAATCCCACACGCGCAAACATATCTCGAACTCATTCCAAACAGATGAATTATGCAAGTTCTTCCACAGAAGCACATTCAAGATCAGTTGCTACTCTGATGATGGTCTTCCCGCGCGGACATGCTGAAACCGTTGCGAACGACATAATACGTTGGCCGTCTCGCCCTCAGCCCGCAATCGCACCTTACCACGCGGCGCATCCGCGTTTATTCAACATGGGCCCCGTGCCCGGCTCTGGATAAATTAACATGATGCGGGTCGCTTGCGCGCGCCGCCACGCGCTCGTATCGAAATCCGTTCAAGACCAATTGTTCGACACTTTTTTTCAGTTGCCCCACCAGGTCTACCAGCGTCAGGCAACGGCCAGGCTCAGCCGCCGCACATACACCGGGCAAGTGAGAGCATTGCTGTACCATGTGGTGATGGACGCCCTCTCAACATAGGTTCACCCTGCGATGCCTGGCAGTGTGCGATGCAGCTGTGCTCCTACATCAGCCGCACTCATATGAAGCATATATGGTAACACAAGGGGCGAGGAACGACTCTGTCGCTCGGCACGATTTCCCGAAAAATGTCGCATTGGAAGGTCAAACATGCGACACGGAGAAGGCTCCGCGTCCCCTTTGCCGACGCCCCCCAAAGAATTCGGTAAGGCTATGCCTCAGCTGCCTTCAGAGTTGTGTACATTGCCGAATCTGGCTGTTGACGATTACCCCACGGCACTCAACAACAGCATGTACCAAATCTTGCGCAACACACTTCCCGTTAACGACTTTATCCGAGACGAAAACGTCCACGTGTGATTTGATGAGTTCCTTCTGCGAATCCAGCACGAACTTATCCAAGATGTAGCTCTTGATAGGCGCATGGCAGTCGCGCGAACGCTCAGGGACCAGCACCTCTCGCGGCTCGGGCTGGTGCTTGCGCGTTGTCGTCTGCACACCAGGGACAGCCAACGTCCACGGCTTGCCCATCTGCGGCTGTGGGCAGGCGCCCCGCACGGCCCACACGCAGGGGGCAACGCTTGAGCCCACCTGGAGCCAAATTTGCATGAGCCGAAAGGCTACGGACCAAGTGTTCGACACGTTTCAACACAGAGCTCTTCGAACACATAATCCCACCTGCCCTCTGGGCGTAGGTGGTCTAGAGAGCTCTCTTTACAACCCAATTCCTCCCCTGCGGGGAAAGGCTTATCACTGTTCCCTATTGATATACCCCCCCCTCCCCCAGGCGACCGGCAGCCAACCAGGAACAATGATAACTCTATGAGGGCCCCCCCCACCATCCCTGTCAACAAGCAATACAAAGTACACTTTGGGACAAAGTCCAGAGTCATGTTCGTGAGGCCCACGAGCACTTTGTATTGTTTGTTGGCGGGGACGGCGGGGGTGTCAGCATATTGCCTGCTGCGCGCAGGGCTACCATCCCTGACAAAAATAATGCACAATGCAACTCGCGGCTGAATCTGGATCATGTGCGGCCAGCCCGCGATCACTGTCAAGTGGTGGCCCCAAAGGGCGGTGGACATGGATCCATATATATATATATATGCCCACCGGGCCCCGAATACCTGTATATATATATACATATGTTTATATATACATGCATCCATATCCGCCGCCTCTGGAGGTCCGCGAAGATCGATCCCCCAGGCGGTGGCTATGGATAATCCCCGCCTCGGACACTGGGGCCCCCGAAGAGAAGCATCAGGCGGCTCCAAGTCCTCCAAGAGCCTCCAGAGGGCCCCAAGATGGCAACTGTTGGGGCTGATTGGGCTGATCCCTCCTTCTATTTAACAAGTTCCCTCCCTTTACTGCTCCTTCACTTCCCTTCTGGCGACACTTCGCCAAGATATTGTTTCAGAATTGGCTGACAGTGATACATGACATGTTAAGATTAAGCGCCATCTGGGTGTGGCAGGATACTGCAGAGGTATCGCTCACCACGGACTCACGCCCCTAGGAGACCTCACACAATCCAGGTCGCCACGCCAGACCGACGAATTCAACACGATGACAGGGAATCGATTGCTTCGAATGCTGCGAACGCCACGCTGGCATCGAAAAACATATCTCTGGTATCATAAGTCATGACCAACATGCGGCAAATCTGGCCTGGGCGAAGATCGCAACATGAGCCGAGCCTTTGTTGTCACATACTGCGCACAGCTGTCAAGGGTCACGATGGTCGACTTCAGACGACACACCTGGAGACGGAGTCTTCCCAATTTGGCCTCTCAAGGCCGAGACATAAGCGCAAACCAGGCGCACTGAAAGTCCAAACACGTCGCATTTGAACTTATGCTCGGTGCCGATTGGACCACAAGCGCAATGGATTCGCCGGCATGCAAGCCTTGGCGGCGAGCTAGGGGGGCAATGAGAAGGAGAAGGCCATCTCAGAAGGCGGCGGGTTTTCTCAGAAGCCCTCGCGCCTTCGGAGAGGTTTTTTGTCTTCGGGGAAGGCTTAGACAACTTCTCAGAAGGCTTGGGGACTTCCGAGCCTTCTGAGAAGACCCGCCCCTTCTCGTGTCCCCCCCTCGCTCGTCGCCGAAAACCAGAATGAAGAGACCCTGGGGCCCTGGGGGCGCACCAGCTCGGAGGTGACAAGGACGGTGAGCGGCAACGGTGAAGCACAGCGAAGGGTTCACACCGAGTGGCTTGTATATGCGTCCTGGTTCGAGGACACCTGCAGGAGTGAATGCTACACAGAAGCTTGCGCAGGCAGAGGCGGCATGCAACACCGAAACGTGAGCCCTGCAGGCGCTGGGGTAGGAATGCCGGGCTGCTCTGGGTTCAACAGCCACGAGGCAAAGAGAAGAGAGCCCGGGGGGGATGCAGACGGGGGCAGGGACAATCGGGAGCGGCCAAGAGGGGGGGGTCCAAGAGGAGGGGGGGCACAAATCATGGCCGGCGGCACGTGCGCGGCCCAGGGGGAGGGCCAGGGACGCGATGAAAAAAGAAGAGGTGCCATGAAATCTGGGGAAAATCACGACCCACGCCATGATATCCACCCCCTCCTAGTCACCACCCCCCTCCTGGCCGCCCCCGCGACAAGCAGGAGCAATGGGCGATGGCAGAAGCCGGTGCAGGAGAGCAGGAGTGGCAGCAGAGGGCCAGGAAGGGCAGGCCAGTCCGAGCCAAGGCAGGGAGGCCCGGGGGCCGGGGACCAAAGGGCGAGGGGAGCACAGTCTGTGGAGACACAGGACAGACGGGGAAGGGGAGGAGGAGAGAGAGGGACGGAAGGGCAGGGCGTGTCCTGGTATGCCATGCTGTCGCCTGTGAACTCCAAGAACTGCTTGGCCACGATGCCCTGGGCACCCCCGAGGGGTGAGCTGGGGGGGTCCACCCCAGCATTCCAGGGGAACGTCTCCCATTCTGGCTGACCCCTCCTCGTCCGCCCTGCTGATTCCATGCCTCTTGCTGTTGCCCATGCGTTGCTGCTGCCCTGCTGCTGCTTTTGCTGCTGCTGTTGCTCCTCCTCCTCCTCCTCAACCTCCCGTTTCCAGAGCTACCCGACGGCCTGGCATGTTCACTTGGGTGGGCAGCTGTGGCCAGAGCTTTTAACGCGCATCCCCTTCCCGTAGTCTCCTCGCCAGTGAGCGTTCGTGGACTGCCGAACCGACCCTCCTCCACCTCTGCCCACGGCTTCAAGGCAATCTCCCATTCGGCGCATCGAACATTTTGCTTGCAGCGTCTTTCCCAGAGCACTGTGCGTGTAAGACACCCTGCCGCTTGACCGCTCCCCAGCAAGGGCTTGCAATCTACAGGAGCGTAGAAGATTGCTCCAGGGAGCGAGGGGGGAGAGCTGCCAGACTCGACATCAGCGTAAACACAGGGCTGTGTAGGCGAAAAGGAGGAGGAGCCGCACGAGGTTGAGGAGGACCACGAGGACCTTCCTCAGTTCCACACTCTGGCCAACAAGACCAATGGAACTCTCACCCTGGCCCCCTTTAGCGGGAGCAGTGCGCATCCACATCTCGAGTCGGGCGGTCCACACCGATCAGAACACTCATGGTCGCAAGACCCGAATAGTATCCGGGCTGTCTGCGCAAGGAAATGTTCAAGCCTTGTCACGAAAATGCGGTTGGCTACACCAAAAGAGAAGCCACCACAAATCCAGAACGGGATTGATTGGGCTAAGAGGCGTCCAGATCCTCCTCCAGCGTGTCCCCACTCCTCCTCCAGCGTGTCCCCACAGAGCCGACCTGCTCCTTGCACGTGTTCGTCTCTCTGCCACCTGCTTCTCTCTGACAATTGCCAACCTGGATAAGACGTGCTAGCCAACCGTTCTCGGAATCCGACATGCGCAATTCGGGATTCACGCCCCCATTGCCACTACAGAACTATAAGCATCATGGCCACGTTTGGCCAACACGGGGGGGGGAATCTTAGCGCTCCTGTCCCGAACCATCATGGAGCTCGAACATTTCTCTTCGCGTTCCCCGTCAATCCCGCCTATACAGCGTTCCGCTCGATGATATACGTTCCGCCTATACAGCATTCCCCATCAATCCCCAACAGCGTTCCCTTTCAATCCCCGCCCCCTCCCCGTTTTGATCCTCCACCTCCTCATCGTCCTCCGGCTCATCCCATATTCGTCGATTATCCCAGGTCCCCTCCATGCACGCCCGTGGCAACATGAAGGTGGGGAGCATCGCTGGTGTCCGCATATGGTCATCCTTCAATGGAGATGCGCACATAAAGCCTCCCGACCCACAAACTCAGCATCCACTTGAGACAATCACGCTGCGGACCAAGCCTCACCAATATGTTGCGATGATGGCTGCGCATGCTGCTCGCACACTCCGAACTTTGCCGACCAAGATCGCACGCAAAGGCGGAGACACAAACACACATGCGCAAAACCGTCACCGATCGCATTCGCACGCATACGCGCACAACACAAGACAGACCACACTTCAGCGATCAAAGACGTGCGCGAGCTCGCTTAGATGCGCACATGCGGTTTGCTGAAATTCCAAGGGAGTCCCCTCTGGGCGGCCACTTGTCCATAGCGGGCGGGCTCACGCAAATCCTCTCCCCAGTCTTCCCACCCCCTGAGTGAAGGGTTAGCCTCCCCCTTGACCCTTACACCAAAGGTCCACACCTCAACTCCCAAAGGCCGTGAAGACGCCTCCCCAAGAGGGTGCTGCTTCTGCCACGCTATTCAGCTTGTCCCCAAGACGCCCCCAAGACGAGGAGCCCCCAAGAGGCTCCAGAGAAGACCCAGAAGCCCCCCAAGAGGCCCCCAAGACAGCCCACGATATCCCTGACATGGCCTATGGGGCCCCCAAAGAGCAAGAAGACTTCCGAAGGCTGCAAAATGCCCACGGCTTGCCTCAGAGAGAGCGCCCCAGACGCCCGCAAGACTGCCGAACAGCGCCAAGAAGCCCCCAAGAGGCTCACAAGAGAGCTCCAAGAGGCCCCCGATGTCCCCCCAAAAAGGGAGCCGCACTAGTCTCTTCTTGGCGTGGCTCCTGTCCCGTTTCCCCGTGCTGCTTTCCCCCCCCGACCCGAATTGCATCCGGCGAATCGCTATCCGACCAACAAGCGCTGGGCGAGCACGTTCGGTAAGCCATCCTGGGCCATCCTTGATGCCGACGCCACCAACAAACCCGGGGAAAACCCGTCTGGAACGACCGTGATAGCGCAACGCACAACAAGCCGTAAGCAGACCAAGGATCGGAACGACTAGAGTCGGGCTGCTGAAATAAGGCGCACTAACAAAAATACCGAGGCCCCTTGTTAGAGGTCTTGTAGATGGTGTCGGAGTAGATGGGGTCGGAGGGTCGCGCCGCATCGCCGATACATCGGCCATGCATCGGCTATGCATCAGCAGTGCATCCGCGATGCGCCGGCGATGCTTCGTCGACGTCGGCGATGCATCGGCGACGTCGACGTGAAGCACATCGGGCTGCACATCGAGCCGCATCGGCGATGCATCGGCGATGCGGCGCTGTTCAACGACCCCATCTACTCGGACCTCAACTAGGAGGCCTACGGCAGGTTCGCGTCGTGTCGACCCCGGCGTTGGTTCCTGACACCGCGGGGATCGTTCAAACTTGAACAATCGGCCCTTTCAAAGAGGCCGGATCGTTCAAGGATGGGCCGATTCTGGGCCACAGGCGGCGTTCAACACGACGCGAACCTGCCGTAGACTTTTGGCACCAACAGAGCCTGGGTGCACGAAGAGGGCCAGAGGGACAACCGCGGAGTGATCTCTCAGGAGCAGCGCGCCCCTTCCGAAGCCCAAGCGGCCAGCGTCGTTCCTGCACGCTTCAACCGCACAACGACAGCAGGCCTCCAAACGATGACCACCAAAACCATGGCGCAAACTCATCCTGCAAGCGATCCTCACACGGAAGCGGAGAACGCGCGGACCTCCAGGAGCCCAGGAGAGGATCTCGGGTATCTCAGCGGCCCGCGCAGCAGCGCGCGCTGCAAACCACGCAGGAGGCAGACCATCTGCTCATCACTCGGCGCCCCCCGCCCTCCTCCATGGAGATCGGATGAATCTCTGCGGTGGCATGAGCAGGATTCCTCTTTGTCTTCTCCATGCCATCGGTGTCTGTGGCATCCAGTTGCCTCGTGCTTGATGGCCTCTGCTATGAATGATGCACTCTATGCTCTGTGGCCTGTACTGTCTGCTCCCGCCACGCTTTCTGCACTTCGCACATGCCATGCTATGTATAGTAGTTCTCTCCCTATGTCTGTATTTACGCTCTCTCTCTCTCTTTCTTTATTTATCTCTCTCTCTCTATATATATATATATATACTAGAACCATGCGCGCTTCGCGTTGAGGTTCTAGCCGTGGCCACGGAACAGCTCCGAAGACGGTATGAGCAGGCACAGGTCCAAGTATGTGGGAGAAAGCACGAGCATGGCCCGTGGGATCTGTTTGTCGTGCACCTGTGACATGCATCTTGGGAGCCCTTCGGGGCTTCTGGCGGCGTCTTGGGGGCCTCCGGGGCGCTTCTTGGAGTCTCCTAGGGGCTTTTTGTGGCCGAAGGCTCGAAAAAACCGTTCGGATTCCCTCTCTGGGGTCCTTCTTAGAGCCGTCTTGGGGCTATCTTGGACCGTCTTGGAGGCCTCTTGGGCTGCTTGGGTCCCTCTCGGGCTGTCGTGGGGCCGTCTTGAGAGCCTTTTGGGCCGTCTTTGGGCGATCTCGGGAGCCTCTTCGGCTATCTTGGAGCGTCGGGAAGCCGCAAAGGTGAGGACCACAACAAATACTCCAAAACCATCGAACAACAACCATTTTTAGGCTCTCGTGGCCCTCTTGAAAAAGCCTCTTGGTGGCCTCTTGGGGCGTCTTGGAAGCCTCTTGGGCCGTCTAGGGACTATCTTGACTATCTTGGACCGATCTTGAGGCGTCTCGGAGCCCTCATGGACATCTTGGGTGCTTCCTGGGGCCGTCTTGGAGGCCTCCTGGAGGCCTCCTGGGCCGTCTGGAAGCCCCTTGGGGGCGCCGAGGCGCGGGTATTAATAAAGGGGGCCCGATGGTTTTGAGGTGGGCTGGGGGCCTGGTATTCATCCTATATCTATATAGATATATGAATATGTTATATGTTATATATATGTATGTATGCATGCATGCATGCATGCATGTATGTATGTATGTATGTATGTATGTATGTATGTATGTATGTATGTATGTATGTATGTATGTGTGTGTATGTATGTATGTATGTATGTATGTCTGTCTGTCTGTCTGTCTGTCTGTCTGTCTGTCTGTATGTATGTATGTATGTATGTATGTATGTATGTATGTATGTATGTATGTATGTGTGTGTGTTTTCTCTATATCTCTCTCTCTCTCTCTCCTCTCTTTACGCTCTTTGGACTCCCCACACGGTATGCAATCTCTGCTTGCATTATCTGCCGTGTCTATAGCCACCACACTCTGAGCTCTGGCGCGGGAGTCTGGGGGCCCAGAGGCTAATTAGGAAGCCGGGGACCTGGCCACCACTGACATTGGCTTCCAACCTCCACCAGGTCCCCTTGCGTGCAAGCGCTGCGTGGGAAACGATCATTTCCCTTGCCTTTGCCGCGCACGTGTGCCAGGCCCCGAGCAATACCGTTAGGTCGGTCTTGAAAGAGACATGCACCACAGTCAGAACAGATCCTAACATAGTCAGCAATCGTCGAAACATCGTCCCCAGACTACTTTTTCACCACTCCTGCACATGCCTCCCGTGGAGGGACATGCCCGGCCTGACACCACGGCCTCCCAGAAGGCCCCTGGGCGTGACCCCTGCCCCTGCGACGCCTGGCGAGAGCAGCTTCACCAGCGCCAGGTCGCGCAGCAGCGTCGAGGCCAGGGACGCCTCCGTCAGCTGCCGCAGCGCCCGCTTCAGGATCCTCCCCGCCCCCCCGCCTCGGCGAAACGACTGGCGCCCTGCGAGCCGCCCGGAGTCGACGGCGCGCCCCAGGGTTGGGTCGGGCACGTCCCCCTGCAGGCGGATTGTGGACGACCTATCAAGCTGAATATGAACAATGATCGAAGGTGGTAGAGAATCGTCCCCGATACTATTTTTTGACTGTTTTTGAAGATTCCGCCTGTAGAGGAACATGCCCCACTTAACCCGAGGTGGAAATGAAAAGGGGCGGGCCTTCTCAGAGGGCTCGGCAAACCCCCAGCCTTCTGACAAGTTTTCTCTAAACCTCCCCCGAAGGCACAGGAAACCTCTCAGAAGGCCGGAGGCCTCCTGAGAAGCCCTGCCGCCTTCTGAGAAGGCCTTCTCCTTCTCACTTCCCCCCCCCCGCTCGCCGCCGAAGAGAGTGCCCGCGCGCGCGCGCGTCGCCAAACAGAGCACCACCCCAGCTGACCACGAGGGGTCTGCGCGCACTGGCAGGGAGAGCACGCAGTGCGCCGCCGTGCAGCGCACCCACCCGGGCACAGAGAAGCGGCGGTTCCCGCTGGAGCCCGCCGGTGTGCGCCAGCATCCTCGCGAGGACTCCCGGCATGCTGCGCTGAGCGGAGCCCCTGCAGGGAGGGGCCGACGACGGCGTGACGATCAAACGCTGCTCCCCTGAGAAGCCAGTCTCCCAATCGCCGTCCAGGGGATCATTTCGCTGCCGAGCGCTCGATCGGGTCATCGTTTCGGACTGGACGCCCTTCGGCACGAGCGCGGCGATGGAAGCGCTGGCATCCGCACCTTCGCAAATAATTACCGCTCGTGACTCCAGCGGCAACACGTACAACTACAACCGGCTACAGAAGTAATGCAACTTTCTTCTTCGCCGTCGTCGACGATCGGAGGTCGAGGTGTATGGGCGTTCTAGGGCGTTTTGGGGTACGTTTGGGGGCGTTCTGGGTGTATCTGGGGGGCAGGAATACTTGCATTACCCTTGAACGAGGGGTGCTACAATCAAAAACTTGCCGCCATTAACCAGGGATGCTTCAGTCGCGCCCAGCTGCACAGAAGGCCCTGAGGAGCATTGAGCCCGTTTCGAAACCAGAATGGACCGCACCTCGAAGTTTTGGCTGCAGCAGTGCGCTGTCTCCACCCCCTCTTAGCCAGCCTCGAGCTTATCCCTACCCCTGAGATTGACAAGCCCGAGGCAATGACAATCTTAGGGGAACGAAGAATGACATAAACTGAAAAATTCTCGGATCAGCGCTGAACCCCCCACCTGGCGCGCGGAGCGCGCCAGGAGCGGCACCGGAGGCGCCGCCAGGGGGGTCCAGCGCGGATCCCGCACATCCGCGCGGACCTCCGAGTTTTTTTGTGTTTATGGCATTCTTCGTTTCCCTAAATCTCAGCAGTGGGCCCCGAGGAGCTGGGGGCGCCCTGGAAATCGGCACCGAGAGGAGATGATGCTAACCAGTAGGATGGGGACATGCTCCAGGCTGGCAGCCTCTCGCCCCGCCGCTGCCCCTCCGCACGAGGGAGTGGAAGGCCGCCAGGTCGAAGTCCACGTCGGCGTTCCACCTTGCCAGGCGGCATCTTAGGCAGGCCCCCCGGGCGCCCGCAGACTCCCGCGCTGGGCGTCGGGCGGGGAAGTCGTCCCTCGGCCAGGCGTCGCTGGAGCTGGCCCTGCTGCAGGGTGGCCCTGGCTTTCGGTCGGGCATGTGGATGGAGAAGTAAAACAAAATCCAACAATGCTCAGAAATTGCAAACAATAGTCCAAACATCGTCCCCATCGCGTTTTTTTGGTGTTATTTTTGAATATTCCTCCTGTAGAGGGACAGGCTCGATTTAACCCTGGCTTCGTATCCAGCGAGGCCACAGTGGCCTGCAGAGCACCTCTCGCGCGGCCTCGAGGGCCCCAGGGGCCCCACAAACCGGCAAGGAAATCGGTGGACACCTCGGGCGAGGGACACCTCTTGGGCAGCCCCAGAGCGGGGGGCGGCGCAGGCGAAGCAGTCCCAACCACTTTGGGGTCCCCGAAGCGGTGAGGTGACAGACCGTGCGGTGCCAGATCGTGACCCCGACATGATCGTGCCGTAAAAAAATTAGGACGGGAGGTTTTTGGCCAATTTCGGCCTCGGGGGGCCCTTGCTGGGCTTCTGGACAATGAAACAACGACTCATGATGAAGAACCAGCCCCCTGAAAGGGTCTGGACTTCCCGGGGCGCAGTCCTGGAAAAATCAAGAGATCGTCTGTCTGGGGAGGTGATCTCGGATCCCAAGAAACCCCAAATCGCGCGATCAGGCACCGCACGGTTTTGGCACCCTGGAGGCCCAAGTCGCCCGAGGGCTCCTCGGAGAAAGGCCCTTGCCCCAACACCGTTCACGGCAGGTTCGTGTCGTGACAACCCTGGCGTTGGCTTCTGATGCCGCGTGAACCGCTCAACCTTCAACGGTCGGCGGCTTTTCAACTGCCAGACCGTTCCATGTTGCCCGAGTCTGGGCCACTGGCGGCATTCCACCTTGAGCGTCCACGCTGGGGTCGTCGAAGGTCGACGCGACACGAAACTGCCGCGATCACCGCGAGCCCCGACTGACTACCTACCAGGCCACCCCAACGCAACCCGCAGACCCCAAATTCGGGTGGGTTTGGGGGAGGGGCCCGGCCCTTGGGAAGGTTGCCCGTTCTTCCTGTGCGGGCTGACTGCAGGAGCAGGGCGAGGACGGCACCACCCACGCAGCGGTCGTCAAGCCCGAGGAGGGAGCGCCGAAGAGGGAGCGGCGGAGGCTTGTCCTGGCCGCGGCGAGCCCCCAGCCACGGGCAGGCCCCTCGGACCCAGATCTGGGGAGCGGCCCGGAACTCAGAGCCCCATCCTGAGCCCAGAGTGGTCCTTATGTGAGCATCTGGACGTTTTTTTTCTATCCCAAAAAATCGGGTCATTCCCCACCTTCTGTGGTGTTGGGCCCTCGTTTTGGAGAGACGGTCCCCGCGTTCCTCCTTCCTTCCTCCTTCCCCTCCTCCTCCCTCCTCCCATCCCCCCATCACTTTGGCACACATGCCAGCGCTCGCATGCACCCACCGCACTCATTTTGGCACACCCATTCACACGTTTGGTAGCCCCAAAGGGAGCTCCACCGAATGTGGTGCGTACAACGACGGTGCCTACAACTGCAGATGGTTGGATCTTTTCGCCAGGCTAATTTTTCAATGAAAGCGCCTTGACTGTAGGATCACGGGGTAAAAGGCGGCGGCGCCAGCGCTGTCAAGCCGAGGGGGGACACAAAGGCTCTCGTGTTGTGGTACGGAATTCACTTCGAAATCCGGAACGAAACTCTCCAGGACAATCCAGGCCCATCCTATTGTTTTTCGAAAGAAATCCGCTCTGCGATGTTGGCACCATGAGAAGGGGGATCCACGCTGACGGGGGCGATTTCGAAAACCCTGGACCCAGAATCGTCTTCACCTCTTGGGGGCGCACCGCTTGCTTCCGCCGCCTACCTCCGAGCTTCCGCTGGCGGAGGCGGCCTCGTTGTTTCTTCTGCCGACCTTCCGCCTCCCTTCCGCCGCCCTTCGCCGAGGAAGAGATGACAACTCCTTCGATCCTCGAAGGAAAAGTCCTTCCTGGAACACCTCACATCAACATTCACTGTTCGGAGGTCCGCACGGACTTCTCGGACCAGCGCGGGGACCACTCTGCGCGGACCTCCGAATGTTCCTGTTCCCGTCCTTGTTTCGCTCCTTGGTGAAGGAAGACTCTGGGAGATTGCTGCGGGTCCGGGAGGTGCAGTCGGACCTGGGCCAGCAGAAAGAGCATCCCTCAGGAACACGAGACCCTCCGCTGGCCTAAACCAACGGAACACCCGAGAGTACCCTCCCCAGGACGCACGGGAACACCCAACAAGCACGAACAACATTCGTAGAAGAATAAGCAACGGCGTAAACATAAACTTTTGGTGCTCCGCGCGGACTTCCTGGATCTGCGCTGGACCCCCCTCCCCGACGCGCGGAGCGCGCCAGAGGCGGCGCCGGGGGGGCCCCACCGCGGGCCCGAGAAATCCGCGCGGAGCGCCAAAGCTTATGCTTGTGGCGTGGTGTCCTCGTCGGACCAGGGCACCCTCCCCGAACCGACGGGCTCCCTCCCCGAACCGACCTCGGTCTCCCCTCCCCCCCCCAGTGAGGCTTGGCGGCGCGCACAAAAGGGGTGGAGGGAGGGGGGAGGGCTTCTCAGAAGGAGGCTGCTTCTTAGAAGGCGCCAGCCTCACATCCACAGATGAGCCCCGCGCCTTCGGAGAAGCAGGGGCGCTTCTGAGAAGCCCCCCCCACCCCCACCCCCCCTCTGCGCGTGGCTGAGAGGCGCAGAAGGCGCGGCGCGTCGAGGCGACTCCCGGTGCTGGCCCGTGGGCCCGTGGGGGCGGCCGCGCGCGGAGGGGCTGGGAGTGGGCGCCGGGGCGCCGCTCCTTCGGCCAGGGGCGCGCCGAAGGGAGGAGGAGGAGGAGGAGGAGGAGGAGGAGGAGGAGGAGGAGGAGGGGGAGGAGGAGGGGGAGGAGGGGGAGGAGGAGGAGGAGAAGATGGAGGAGGAGGAGGAGGAGGAGAAGATGGAGGAGGAGGAGCAGAGGGATAAGTAGAAAGCAGAGTAGGAGAAGTGAGGGAGTGGCTCGCAGGAGGGCCAGCGGGCAACGCGACTTGGGCCAGGCATCTGCCCAAGGAAAGCCTATGCGCCCGGCGCGCGCTCGAGGGCCGGCGGTCCTCTGGGCGGTGAGGCCGCGGCGCGCCGCACGCCGCTTCTCGCTCTGTCTGGCGACGCCGTGGCAGAGATCCTGCGGCAGGCTCTCCGCGATGCGGGCCCCAAGAGTATACACCACCAGCGCGTCGATTCCCCCTCCCTCCTCTAACCTTATGTCGGGCCTGTCCCCCTACAGGGGGATTTTCGACGAAAAATAAAACAATACCACAAATACTCCAAAAAGGTATCAAAATATTCAAAAAATAGTCCCCAGACTATTTTTTGATTATTTTTCTATTATTTGTTTCGGTATTTTTTTCGTCGAAAATCCCCCTTTAGGGGGACAAGCCCGACTTAACTCTAACCTCCTGTTCCTTTCCTCTCTCCTTGGAGAGGGAGGAGATGAGGGAGGTGGTAGTGGTGTATATGTTTGGGCCTCGTACGCGAAGGGCCCCCCCCCCTGGGAAGCGCAGGTCGGGGGCCCCCAAGCGGTGTGGTGACCACACCGCGTGGTGAGTCCGTGGGGGCTCGGAGTCACTGCGCGGCTTTTTGGGACTCGCGCCGCGCCTCGAGGAGGTCTGGGGCGACCGAGGCCTCTTCGAGGTCCCAACACCGCATGGTGACGGACCGCGCGGTGAGGTTTAATTTTTTGGGGGGGGGAATTTCGAGGGCACCGCGCGGTCCGCGTCACCACACGGTCTTGGGACCCCCAGGCACAAGGCCGCGGCCCTCCGCACGCCTCACTCTGCCTGGCGGCCCCGTGGCGGATCCCGCGGCAGAGTGCTGGCCTGGCTGCTCGCGGCCAGCCGAGGCTGAGGCCCTCTGAGCCCCCTCCCCCCCCCGGGGAGCGCAAAGTCAGGCCCCCCGCGCGGGGGCCCTGATGAACCGGGACCGTGGCGAGCCCGAGCAAGCTGCGGCCGTGAGTCGAAGCGTTCTCCCATCCTTCGCTCTCTCCAGGTGGATTTGTCAAAGTGCTGCGTGGCAAGTGTCCCTCCCAGGGTGAGGTCTAACCAATGCCGACGCGAATCCAGGCGTGGCGACGAGAGGCTCCCGGGAGGTCCCCCAAAAGGCGAAGATGAGGCAAAGGGCAACAGTGTCGGTACCTTCCCCTCCTCCGAGGGAGGGCGACGGGAGGGGAGGGTGCGCACTGCCACCACCAGGGCCCATACCGTCTTGCCCGCCGCGGCGGCTGGCGTCCGTGCGAGCAGCTGGAGCTCGACGGGGTCTTCAAAACTGCAGCGCTGGCACTCAAACGAGCCCTCTGCGGGGAGAGCCACGGCCTGGACGCCAAATTCGCAAATTGGCAGTGGACGCGGTTTGTGGCCGAAGGGGGAGTGCCGAGCAGCAAGGGAGTTGTGGGGACGGACGCAATGCGGCAGCAGGAAGAGGAAGGGAGGAAAAGGGCTAGAGAATAGGAAGCGCGTGTGGGGCTGGGCCCCAGGATTAGACATGCAGCATCACAGCGTTCCCACAGGACGAAGAACGAACGCTCTGTTGATCGCAGAAATATCGTGAACCGGCTCCGCCACCCCCGCGCGAGCCACCCCCGCGGGAACACAGACGTTACACCGGTCGCAAGGGGAGGCGTCACAGATGCTCGCCGTGACTGTTTTTTACTGCTACACCTCAAAAGAACACTGCAGTGCGGAAATCGAAAGGTATCTTGGAACAGAGACAATCTTTCGATGAGACCCAGGGGCGTATCAAAAAGCCAAGGCATATTGCTCCTAGGTAAGGCTTGCGGTCCACATGGTGTCTGCCAATGCCTGCCCTGACCAGTTCTTCTGCACCCTCTCAACTGCAAGTAGTAACCCCCCCCCCCAAGAAAAGACATGTCGTTCTTTAACTTCATCGGTATGAGCGACATCACGCGGCTCAGCAACAGCTTGGCCTTCGTGTCTTTCTCTGCTGGCGCCTTCGGATAGTTGACCTGCGCAGCGGCCGCCAACCACATGACTGCGACACAGTCATAGCTCTTCACTGAGGATTGACTAACAGCGAGGTGATGACGACTATGTCCCACTCATGGAGAAATTGACCTGGCAACCCCAAATCTCCCTGTCACCTTGACGGTTCACGAGAGCCGAGGAAAATAGCACCGCCTTGAACGTCTGTTTGCCAAACTTGTCGGTCGGCTGCGTCTTTAGCTTTTCCATAAAGACGCTCCGGAGATCTTCTCTTTCAGGGTAGTGTTGATTCTGAGCGACGCCTCGGCGCTGCAACGGGGCTGTAGATCTACGTAGGGCCCCCAAATCTCCCAAGCTTCTGCGAGGACCACCGAACCGTGGCACCAGATCCTAGTAGGGCCACCGAAAACGTCAACTTTCGGTACACATCAGCCCCGCAGGCGATTGAAGACCGATTCACCGACCACGAACGAAATCAAAGCCACTCACTAGGAAGCTGTGCGACACCCACGCGCGCAGGTTCGAACAAGCTGAGGGTGAAGCGGCCGACAGCATCGAACAGCTCCAACAAACTAACCAATGGACGCGATCAAGACAGCATCTGTTCGCTAACGCGAGTCTATCGACCGAACCGAGCCGTGCACAATCTGTCCCGTTTACCCCTGAGACGAAGCCAGGACGAGGACAACATCGGGTGAGGATACATAGAGAATCTCTGAGATCTGGCGGCTCTGGGGGATGTCTCAGAGCGTCCCGGGACTCTCTGAGAGCGTGCTGGAAGGCTCTGGAACGGATTGATCCTCGTGCGAGCCCCGTCGGACCCCCCCCGGGCGCCAGCCACGGGCGATGGACTCAACTGGAGGACCTGAAGTGTGGGATCCGACGCCCGGAGCTTGGAGCCCGCGCCCGCCCGGGGAGGAGACCCCGAGCACGAGAGCTCCATCGAGACGCCCGTGGAGCCCCGCGCCAACTCGGGCGACAGCTCTGGTGTGGCAATTCTGCACGAGCGTGTCGTGGCTTCCCGTGGTGGCGCCCCTCGGCTGCCCCGAATCGCGTTGCGGCTCCAGGGCGCCGCGACTGCGAGGCGGCCTCAGAGGCGCACAAGCCCGCAGGTGAACCCACGCGACGCGTTCGCGTGCTGGGCATGCGCTCACGAGCTGCGTCTGGCAGGCATGCGTCCTGCACTTGCGATCCAGGCACGCGCGCACGAACTGTGTTCGGCAGGCGTGCATCCTACACATCTCATCGAGTGCTTCGCGCAGAACAACACAGGAGAGTCCATGGTGGCTGCTCTGCGCGAAGGCCAGAGGGGCTCAGGCGAGGTAGTTCACGAGCGACGCACATATCCGTATCCGCGCCCTCGCGGTCTGCATTCTGGGGCGCGATCCCGCAGATACGCGGTCGCATGGATACGTTCCGCGCGGGGCTTCCGCGGAAAAGCGCGCCGCATCCGCGGGGTCGCGGTCCAGGGGCTCAGTCAGGCGATGCCGCGGACACGGACGTGTTTTTCGCCAACGAATGGTGGCGACACGGCCCACGACGACGGGGGCCGAGCTAGGCCTCGGAAGGAAGTCCACCTGGGCCTGGAGGCACCAGGGCTGGACAGTTGCGGTCCACAGCATGTCTGGACTCTGCTCCCTGGACCTCGGCCGGACACACGCAGAGAGGCCCCCGTGCGCGCCACGACCTGCTCCGGGAACGGGCGGTCCGGCTGCGCGTCGAACGGCTCCCCAGACAAGATGCCGAACTTCATCAGCTCCAGCGCCACCAGGCACGGCTCCTGGCGGCTCCCCCTCCCTCCCGTTCTGCCCGCTCCCTGCCCCCTGGCGGGGAAACAGCAGGACTGGCTCGGGGGGGGGAGGGCATCGACCTGGAGTCGGGGCGATGCCTCGCCGATGCATCGGCGACAGGCCCCCAGGAGCAAAGCCGCACGCCCCTTGACCGGGGGGGGTCGGGGCCCCCTCGGTGAGGAATGGGCGATTGGGGGTCGATGCGTTCCCTCCGAGCCCATCCCCCCCCCCCTACGTTCCCTCCCGAGGTCCCCCCTTCCCTCCCCAGTTTCCCCTCCGACCGTGCCCGCGGTGGGCGTCGTCCGCTGCTGCGGGCGTCACGCACGGCCCTGGCGCTCTTGGGAGAAGCCCTCCTCGGAGTGGCCGCGCCTGCCACTGCAGTTGGAGCTCGACCGCCAGGAGCCTTCCACAAGAGACCCAACCCCGAGGCCCGTGGGCGATCATGGATTCCTGGTGTGGGGGCGTCACGCTGTCCATGGCAAAACCATCGGAACCCAAGACACCCAGGGCACGCCGGAGGCAAGCAGGGTGTTTCTTGGCATGGGTTTCCACTGCAACTGTACAAAGCAACATGCAGCAGAACTTCGCGACTGTCGTGGAGGAAACGGATCCTGGCGTGAACGGGTCCGGGACCCCACGGGCTCTCTCCTGGTACCAGGTCGTCGTCCTGAGATCTCCAGAAGCGGCCCCCACAGGCCGAGAACGGCGGAGAACCTCAAGACACCTTTCTCTTAGGAGCCGTCTGCTTCATGGCGACGCGAAGATGCTCGGGAGCGTCCAGGAGGGGGGCGCCCAAGAGGGGCAGTTAGCAAATCGTGGCCCCAGGCACGTGCGCGGACGAAGGGGGGGACCTGGCGACAATGTTCTTAGAACATAAACCCGATGTGTTAAAAGAAGACAGTCCCAGCCAGAAATGTTCTAAGAACATTTCGTGGGAGCCACAAAAGGTTCTTAGAACATTGTTTGGTGGGGCTATAGGCGAGCCGGGACGCTTCGCAACTGCTTGACGTATTGCAAGTGGAAGGGGGGCAGGGCATCTGGGGAGATATCATGGCCCCGGCCATGAGATCCCCCTCCGTCCTCAGCGGGTCTTGGCCGCCCCCGAGGGCTCCAGGGCGGCGGTGCCGCGCCGGGACTCGGGCGGTCTCGTGCAGGACGCCAGGGAGCGACGTCAGACGCCCGACGGCCTCGACGTGCACACCACACACTTCGATTGTCGCAGAAGCGACGCTCGCGCAGATCGGCCGGGCGGACACAGGGCCGCCGTGCAGCAATCAGTACACATCGGGTAGGGGATCGACTGAAGTCGAATCTACGACGGCTGCGGGATGGAGGAGCTCCCGGGGCGCGTAGACCATTGGGGCCTCGCTGCCAGCCCACGCGGGAAGCCCTGCTGGAACAGCGCGCGCGCGCCTTGTTCCGCGTCTGGCGGCCCCAGCTCGCGTTCCGGGCGCTCCTGTCCGCGGCATTCCCAGGGGAACCCGTGGCCTCGGACAGGATGACGTCGCGGCAGCGGATGGCCACGGCCAAGTGGCGCTGACGCGCTGACGTCCTCGTCCTCGACAGTGTGGTACGCCCGTCCAGGCAGAGTCTTGTCTGGCTGCTTGCGGGGGGGCCCTGGAGACCGGCCGCGGCCTGCATCTTCTCCAGCCGAGCGTCCTGATGGGCATCGACCCGCTCCCGACAGTGAGCTGATCGTACGCTTCGTCAACGTCGTCGGCGCGAGTCCTCTCATCGCCAGCCGTCAGATGCGCGCCCCAGTCTGCGCCCGCGCACTCGTCGGCCTCCGCCCTGCGCTCGAGGGCTCCGGTGAGCTCGGAGCGCGCGATGGCCCAGGCCATGCGAGTGCGCGCCACCTCCAGTTCGTCATCCTGGTACGCCCCCATGCCGAGTACGACCGCCTCGATCTTCGCATCGTAGTTCATGTCGATGCAGAGGCAGGCGGAATCGGATATGGCCGTGCCCCCTTTGCCGGCGGGCTTTGGGTCGGCGCGCAGCTGGATGGCGTCTTCGTTAACCGACGCTTCCCACGCAAGGCCCACGAGGTTGAACCGAGGGGCCTTAGCGTCAGCAAGGGAGGCCGGAAGAGCGTCGACCTGCATCGACTGAGCCATGGCGGAGCCCAACGGCTGTCAGCTGATGGCGAGAAAGGCCGCGTAGGGCCCGTGGCGGATCAAATGCCTGAGCACTCGAGCCTCGCGACGGCGGTCGGCGCACCGCGACGGACTGGAACGGCGCGCCCAGACGCTGCGGAATCCCCTGCGCGCGTGTCTACAGGAATCGTGCAGTCGTGCTTCGGTCGCCCGTGCCACTCCTTATCGACCGCTGCCGGCGATGGCCGCGACAGCACGCCAAGCGGAATTTGGCTGCGCCGGCCTATCCGCCGTTTTGGGCGCATCGGACCATTCCGCTTTCGCGCGGCCCCCTGGGGCATGAAATCCGGAAGGGCACGCCGTGCAATGCGCGGGGTAGGCGCGGGGACTCCGCGGCAAAGGAGGGGGGGGAAATGCGGGCAATGATGCGCGCTCCTGGGGCGCTGATCTGAACGCTGTAGGTGGTGCATCCCGGCATGCGCAGGGCCAGTTAGGGACCCGTTACCCGTTTTGGGGGGCCGGCGGACCTCCGGGACCTCCAGAGACCTCTCCTTGCAACGATGCTGGCGAGCGCACGGATGGGCAGAGGCGCAGAGAAAGGCCGGCCAGGTAAACGTCACCATCGACCGATCCGCAACTCCGCAGCGACCCGCACGCTTTTGGGGGGCCCTGGCAGGCTCCCGGGGTCTCTGGCCCTCCCGCGCACCTTCGCTGAAGAGCTGCGAATCCGCGATCGGCGCTGCGACGCAACGCAGCGGCAGCGAATATCACATGTGCTTTTGGCGGACCTCCGAGACCTCCCGAGACCTCCGGCCCTCCCACCAACTTCGGCTAAAGAGCTGCTGAGCCACGGTCGGCGCTGTGATGCAACGCTGTGGCAGCGAAGGTCACAGGTGCTGGCGAGCGAGACGGGCAGAGGGGCGGGGACAGGACGGCCCTGTCAACGTCGCCATGGACGACTCCCCCACCCGTCAGGAGCAGGGGATCAGACGACAAAGACTGGGGCACGTTGATATTCGCAGCGCCAATAATATCCGCACAGAGGAATGCAGGCCCGACACGTGAAAACCAGCAAATTTCGGTACTTTCTTGGTGCTCGAAATTCTCATCGCCGGAGGCGCCCCCTCCGGGAATTCTGATCGCAGGAGGCGCCGGCGTCCAATGCGCGGCGATGGGCGTGGAGGCAAGCCCGCCGCGCCGACGCTAAGGTCTCCAGGCGTGCCGCGGAATGCCTGGCGCACGCGAGCTCGCGAACGCTCCTCCACCCCTTCTGGCCGTCGGCCATCCTCCCGCCAATCGCCGAGCTCGGCGCGCCGCTCCACGGACAGCTGGGGGCGACCGGCGACGGACGGGAACTTTTGATGCAAAGAATATGTCGGTGTGGCATGATGGCCGTCGCGCGAAGGCAACCAGTGAACTCGGCATAGCTCATGGACTGCCAGCAGACAATATGGAGTCGGGCACGAAGTGCGTCGCATCGGGGGCATGATGCTGCAGCAAAGCGCACATGGCACCGAGGGCGCGGCGCCTCGGGCTCTCGCTGGTGGGCCCGGCGACGAAAACAACAGCCCCATGCCGAACCTTCCCTTTAGCCGCGCACTCCGCCAGGGCCCGAGCCGAGCACGTCTCCGGCGCGAGCGCATGGCGCTGAGGGAAATGGCGGCAATAGGGCCATCTGCGCCATCAATTGGGTAGCGCAAGTGAGTAAACTAGCCGATGGCGAATACTGTCTCCGGGCCCGTAGCGGTAGCTCGGCCGCCTAGCGGAGAACTCCTTCTGGCCGCGAGTGCGTAGATCCGCGCATCAGCGGCGAATGCAGAGGCAGGCGCGGTAAACCTAAATTAAGATGTGCGAAGCGGAAGCCCACCATCACTCCACGCACCGTCGCGGTTCCACCACCGGCCACATCGGCCAGCTAGATGGCCAGCGAGAGCGCGGTAGGAGAGATGTGGCGCTGGAGATCCAGGGCGCGTGATATCCCACCCACTGGAGCCAACGCCGCAAAACGCCGCCCGCAAACATCATGCCAGATGCTTCGAATGAGTTGGCAAGCGCGCCCCTGTAATGTGTCAGACACTGCGTGACACCGGACTGCTCGGCCTCGTGCTGGAAGTCGCTGACGTCCACCAAGTTCTGGCCGAAGACCTCGATGAGCAGGTCGGCGGCCTTCGCGCGGGAAGCCTTGTCCTTCTCTTCCTGCGAAAGAGAAGCGCGCGGCGTCCGCCAGGCGCCAGAACCGCGAGCTCGGCCTGGACCGCGCATGGATGCCAGCGGCTGCAATCGGAGACGCCCTGCACCCCGACCGCGTAGAGCGAGGAGGCCCTGAGCTGGCGCATCCTCGTCGGAATCGTGGACTCGAGCAGCCAAGAGGCGACTCGCTGCAGCCCGCGTGGCCAGAAACGCGGGCGAGGGGAGGCCGAACATCTTGTCGAGAGTCTCCATGCGCAAGCTGGCCATGTCCAGCTTGGTCTTCAAGCCTTTCGCCAGTAGAATGCGCCGCTCGGTCTCGGAGGGGTCCGCGAGGAACGCCAAATCGCATCGATGTGGTGAGACCTCGGCTGCGACGGGGAGGAGAAGAGCGCTCGTTGCAGCCGCGCTGGCAGCGACGCGATCCAACGGCGCCTCCACCGCCTCCGGCGCAGCTCCGCCCTCCGCCACAGCCTCCGCGCCTGCGGCTGACGCGATCTCGGAGGACTCTGTGCCTACAGACGGCCCGCCCGTGGCCTGACGGCACCAAGGCAGGCCCCCGCGCGGACAAGCAAGGCTGAGGACAGAGGCTATCGGTAAATGGACCCGCGGCTGCGCCGTAACACGCCAGGGGCTCCGATGCAACCACAGGCCCCGCCGACGCGCCACTGCCCACCTTGTCAGCCGAAGCAGAAACCAAACCCCTAGGGACCACAGGGGATAGAGAGGGGTCGTCAGGCACATCGGAGTCCGAACCGGGCGGGCGGAGCGACCACAACGGATGGTAACAAGCGATCTTGGCACCATCTGGCGCCCGCGCTTGGCCATGGTGGAGGCGCGGCAGGGGGGCTCAAGCCGGGGGCTCGGGGCCACAGTTTCGCGAGGGCCCGAGCCAACAGTTCTCAGTAGCGAAGAAGATGATGACGATGGCGATGGTGCCGAAGACAAGGAGGTCTCGGCCACGCCTGCGCAACACCGAATCCGTGACACCCGAACTGGCCCTCTCGGTTTCACGGTTTCCGCCGGTCGGCTTTCGCACCCCGGTCGGGGCTGCGGGAACGGCGGCCCCAGGTGACCAGAAACTGTTTCCCACAATTTCGGTCTGTCCTCGGCATAGCAATGAGACCCTGGGCGCTCTGGGGGCCCCATTGCACAGCTCTCGGTCGATGAACGCTCTGGGGAGGGGGGTTCAAAAGCTCTGTTCCCCAACGGGGGGGGTCATTTCGTTAACCCCTGTCCAAGCCAGGTGGCCGATAGTCGACGTGCCGATGAGAATAATTGTTGCAAGGGGGGCAGGGATTGTTCACCCCCGCGCAAAATCTGGAGCCAACCCGCTGCTGATGCTACGCCACTTTCTGTCCCTACATCTCCATCAGACGTGGGCCCCCGCCAGACGAAGATCATGCCGACAGGCTCAGCCCCACTCACACCATGATGTCAGCCTATCAAAATCCACCTATGGGGGCATCAACCCACGAGGGAGGGCGATAAAGGTGGGGCACAATTCGGTTGCAGTCGATGGGGTTACACAGGAGGCGCCTGGAAGAGGGCACTGTCCTGCCGCCAGTCTGGTCAGCGTTCAGCCCACGGCGATGGCACGCCAGCTCGACGGGCACCACTACACAGTCGAAGATCGAGATCAAGGCATCAGCACGCAGGCCATTTGTACTGTAGGCCCTCGGCATGGGCCACACCTGTTCGTTCGGAGGGCCAGGTTGAGGGAAGGTAATTTGGGGGAGGTCGTGCTCTTGCCGCTGTGCCCATTTCGACAGCCTCGAAGGGTAATATTTGTTTCATATTATTTACACGCATCCTCACACAAGCGGGCACGCACTGCGCTCAGGCGATCTGTTTGGAACGCGCGCGTGATGTTTTTTAGCAGTGAGCGTTCAAACGCAACGGCCATCCCGCACATGATTGTGTAACGCAGAAGAAAAAGAGGAGGACGGAGGATGCAGGAGAAGGAGGAGGAGGAGGAGGAGGATGAGGAGGAGGAGGGAGGGGGAGGACGACGACACAGGCCTGCTTCTTCTGTAGGCTTGCGCGATCCACCCTCTGATCACCGCTCCCGCCACTTTCGCCTCGCGATCGCCCGCGGCTCCTGGAACTGCCTCGGGGTGTCCGCGAGCACGTCCCCCAGCACCGTCATGCCGCCGTCGGGGGACGCGATGAGCTCCAGGTGCTCCAGGACCTCGGCTTTCCCGCGCCCCCTCGCCGCCCTCCTCCTCCTCCTCCTCCTACTCCTCCTCCTCCACCTCCTCCTCCTCCTCCTCCTTCTCCTCCTCCTCCTCCTCCTCCTCCTCCTCCTCATCATCATCACCATCATCATCATCACCATCATCATCATCATCATCATCATCATCATCATCATCATCATCATCATCATCATCATCATCACCATCATAACCATCATCATCATCAACATCATCATCATCATCGTCATCATCAGCATCAGCATTATCATCAGCAGCATCCGCATCAGCATCATCATCACCATCATCATCATTATCATCGTCATCAGCATCGTCATCACCATCACCATCACCATCATCATCATTATCATCGTCATCAGCATCATCATCATCATCATCATCATCCTTATCATCATCATCATCATCATCATCATCATCATCATCATCATCATCATCATCATCATCATCATTATCATTATCATCGTCATCAGCATCATCATCACCATCATCATCATCGTCATCAGTATCATCGCCATCAGCATCATCATCACCATCATCATCATCATCATCACCATTATGATGATGATCATCATCATCATCACCATCATCATCATCATCATCATCATCATCATCATCATCATCATGATCAGCATCATCATCATCATCATCATCATCATCATCAGCAGCAGCATCATCATCAGCAGCAGCAGCAGAATCAGCATCAGCATCATCATCATTATCATCATCATTTTCATCATCTTCATGATCCCCCTCCCCCCTCCCCCCTCTCCTCCTCAGTTTCCTCCTCCTCCTCCTCTTCCCCCTCCTGCCCATCCTCCTCATGCTTCATGCTTCCTCCTCCTCCTCCTCCTCCTCCTCGTCATCCTCCCTCCCTCCTTCCCTCCTTCCCTCTCTCTCTCCCTCTCCCTCCCTCCCTCCCTCCCTTCCCTCCTCCTCAAACGCGAGGAGGAGGAGGAGGGTGAAGGCGACCTTAACTTGCCTTCGCCCCGCGCCCCCCCCCCCCCCCCCCGGTCTCCTCCTTACATACATCCCTCCACCTCCTCACCTCACTCAGACGCCACAGATCAATCCTTCCAGCGTCACTCGTCGGGGGTGCCCCGTCCCACCCCAAATCTCTGGGGCCTACGGGATTGTTTTTTTGGTGATATTATTAGTATCATACCCATTACTCGCATTCTTATTGCTATTATTAGTGAAATTATCATCATGAGGAGTGTTTTTGTTATCGATCTTATGGTTGCTATTATCATTATTATTTCAGGTGACGGTCGCTTCCCGGGGGGGGAGGGGCTGGTACGTAGCCGGAACGCTCGGGCTGGGTGGGGCACGTCGGGGACGGAGGAGGTGCGCAGCGATCTCCTCAGTCTGCGCGAGCACCGGCATGCGGGAGGGGGTCCGCCCCCCCGCCCCCACGTGCGATCGTTACCATTAGAAGGTCCAAGGACGCACAAATAAATACACACAAATCCCAGGATTCCCCATATTTTCCCACATCTTCTGGGTTTCGTCTTCCCCCCACTTCCCATATTTTCAAATATTTTCTGGGGAATCGGCAATTCATTGAGTCTGTGTGTTTTTCCCCTCTGGACATCACCAGGGTGGGAGGTAACGATCTTCACGCGCAAAACCATAAGCAAACACAATCTCTCTGCGGGTCACAGCTGACCAATTCTGTTTTGCTCCTCGGGCGCGCAGCAGGACAGGCCCAGCCTCCCAAGACAGGCGGCGCCAGCTCGCCCGACTGCTTCGCACTTCGCCTCCATGCAGAGTTCAGATATGATCCCCCTCTTCTCTTCACTGACTTCCCAAAAAAGAACCAACAAAACAGCCCTTGTGTGCGGCACACCCGCATCGGCGCGCTTCTACACCTCGCTTGTACAAGCAATTTCGCAAACACAGCTGCCGCTCTCGTGAAGGCGACGTTAGAAAGAAGAAAAAGCGCCATCAAAATAAACTGTTGGCGCTCCGCGCGGATTTCTTGGATCTGCGCTGGACCCCCCTCCCTGGCGCGTGGAGCGCGTGGCGGCGCCGGAGGCGCAGCCGGAGGGGCCCAGCGCGGATCCAAGAGATCCGCGCGGAGCGCCAACGGTTTGTGTTTACGGTGTTTCTTGTCCTGCGAGACGCGGAGAGGCGTCCCTTCCAACACCCATTTCTGGAGCCCTGCCGGCCACAGCCCGCCCATTCTGCTTCGCTCCTCAGGTGCGCGGCACAAAAGGCTCGGCCTCCAAGGGAGAGGCGGCGCCGGCTCGCCCGACTGCTTCGCACCTCGCACCCGTGCAGACTGAAATCGCCCGCCCCCCCCCCCTGTGATTGACCAAAAAAGGACCCCCAACCCTTTTGGAGGGACCAAAGTGAGGAGGGCCAGGAACACTACGGATAGGGGGTCTTTCCTGGAGGTGTATCGAGCGCCGGAACGCCCAGAAGTATAATCCCTGATGCGAAGACGGGGAGGATCTCAGTGAGGCTACGTCTTCATCGTGTGATTAACGCAAGGGGTTCCCTTATCCTCAATGACCCTCCTTTCGCTGCCGCTCGCATTTTCGCTTGAGGATAGCCGGCGGGAGACGAGGTTCCGCAAGGCCCCGCGGCCCCCACGGCACAGTTGACCGTCTTAGGCGGGCTCCTCGCACGCTGCGCTGGCCTGCCTTCTCGATCGCGCGCTGCGCTGGCAGGCCCAACCTGGCCCAGAGCTGTGGGGGGGCGAGAAACCATCATGATGGCCCTCGCGTGAGGCATACCCGCATTAGCGCGTTGCCGAATCTAGTTTGCCTGGCCCATTACGCAACAGCTCCTTCAAATGAAACAAATTTTGTGTAAGGCACACGGAATGTTTTGAAAGTTCATTGGAGGAACTAGAGAAGACCCGCGTTGCTCCCTCGCGCGCAGGGATGGCATCAATCGAGGCGGGACACGTGGGCCCGAAGACACGGGCGACGGCATTCAGCAAAAGCTCTGAACTTTTCCAGAAGGGACCTTGGTGTCGATGTCGGGCTCCAGTGCCCCGATTCCTGTGTTTCGTTTCGCTCCGCGGGCAGGACGTCGCCTGGCCTTGCGAAGGACCCAAACTCTGCCTCGGGCGTGGGCCCGTCGAGAACCCCATCGGAGCCGTGCCGAGGAGCGGCCCGGCGAGCAAAGGCTTCCGGACGGGAGGAGTAGCATGGGGATCCCGACGTCTGGCCAGAGGGTCGCGCTGCTTCCAAGGGGGGGCCGAAGAGATGTCCGTGCGAATGCCTGACCTCGGCGTTCCCTTCCGTCCATGCCCCGGCATCCCCCCCCGCCGCCGCGCACCATCAGATGGATGAGCGCCGCGAGTGAGTTGGCGTCGTTGGAGCACGCCGGGTAGCCTGCGAAGCGGGAGCCCCTTCAAAAATCACACGTCCAACAGGTAGGACAGCCTCAGGATCCCATAGAAAACTCACTCCAGAAGCTACGATGCGAAGTGGTGTGACATACCAGCGCGGATCCCAAAAAACCGTACGGAGCGCCAAAAGTCTGCGTTCGTGGCTTTTTTTTCTGCTTCCAGGGGAGGCAGGGATGCAAGGGACCCTTGAGAAGGTTGCCCGTCCTTGGCTGTGCGGGGTGTACTGCAAAAACCTCGCCCGCACCCAGCACCCCAAAACTCCACGAGGCGCTTGGGACGGGGCACCGTGCGAGACGAGGCGGCCCCTTTGGAGGCACGACGGGGAGGTCCCGCCTGCACCCGCAGCGTGCCTCCTCCTCCTCCTCCTCCTCCTCCGCCTCCTCCTGCTCCTCCTCCTCCTCCTCCTCCTCCCCCTCCCCCTCCTCCTCTCCTCCTCCTCCTCCTCCTCCTCCTCCTCCTCCTCCTCCTCCTCCTCCTCTCCTCCTCCTCCCTCCTCCCTCCTCCCTCCTCCCTCCTCCCTCCTCCCTCCTCCCTCCCCCTTCCTCCTCCTCCTCCCTCCTCCTCCTCCTCCTCCTCCTCCTCCTCCTCCTCCTCCTCCTCCTCCTCCTGCTCCTCCTCCCCCCCGCGACCATGCAGCATGGGTGAGAACGCACGCGCAGTGGAGGCCAGTCCCCAAGAAGCCTTCCACAAGAAACCCAACCCTGAGCCCCCAGGACGTCCAGTGTGTTTTTTGCGTGGTAGCGTCACGCTGTCCATCGCGAAACCATCGAAGCCCAAGCAACCCAGGGCACCATGGAGGCAAGCAGGGTGCTTCCTGGCATGGGTCTCCACTGTAAAATTGTACACACAAGGACACAGCGTCAGACAATGCAACATGGGGTGAGCGCACGTAGCTGAGAGAACAGCCTCGCGCATGCAACCATACACTTTCTTTCGTCGGCGGCGAGGCAGAGGCAGTCCGCTCCAGCGTGTGGCGATCCGGGGCAACCGAAGGGTGAATTGTCCGGCGTGCAAGAGGAAAGACGACGAGGGCGGCCGCGCGGGGGGAGGAGGGGGGGTAACAGTACACATAAGGACACAGCGTCAGACGGTGCAACGTGGGTGAGAGCGCAAGAAGCTGAGAGAACAGCATCGCGCATGCACACATGCACATGCAGACGCCTTGGAGGGGCCCCCATCGACCTCTGGGGCGGCCCCACATCTGCAGCCTCGGTGGAGGCACCACAGGCCGCTGTGGTGTTCCCACCCCGTGTGGACGCATTGCCGCGTCGAGTCGCCCGCCCTCTTTGCCGACATCACGGATCGGGGAAGGGTGATGAGGACAAGGAGGAGGATAATGAAGAAGGGAGAAGGATAATAAAGAAGATCGCACCAACATAAGAGGACGACCAGCTAGAATCGCGTGACTTTCTGAGAGCGTGGACTTGAGCTCGCTCGAACTTCGCTCTGCAAGGGGGGGGGAGGGGGGACGACATTCCCGGAGGCGGGGGGGGCCACACCATTAAGGGGGAAGGGTTGGGTGGGGGGGGGGCGCCATTCCGGGCGCCATCCGGGGGCCAACGCCGTTACGGGGATGGGGCTGGGGGGGGACGCCATTCTCGACGCCATTCCCGACGCATTTAATGCTCGGGGGCGGGGGGCCCACACAATTCCCGACGCCGCTCCGACGCTCTGACCATAGAGGGTGAGGGGGCCGACGCCATTCTAAACGCCATTCCAGAAGCATGTCGTGCTCGCAAGACGCCTCCAAGACGCCCCAATAGGTACCCAACCATCTGCGAAGAGAGACCCACGAGTTTCAAATCGTCCAATACCTATGGGAAAACGTACATTTTTACCTTATGCGACATTTCGGCCTTCACGACGTTGTCGACGGTCCCAGAGGCCCCCGAGACCGCGTCAAGACGGCTCAAGAGGCTCCCAAGACGACCCCAAAACGGCCCAGTAGGGCGCCAAAACGGCCCAAGAAGCGCCCAAGCCGGCTCAAGAGGGCTCCAAGACGGCCCCTGGAGAGGCCCAAGAGGGGGAGCCCGGGGAGCCCGAACCGAACATCCCAGCCTTTCCCCTCACGAGGTTCCCAAGAGGTTCCAAGAAGCCCCCGAAAGGCCCCAACAGGCCCCCAAGAGGCCCCCAGGAGGCCCCCGAAGGCCCCCAAGAGGCCCGAAAGAGGCCCCATGAGGCTCCAAAACGAACCCCAAGAGGCTTCCCCAGGTCCCTTGCTCAATCACCTGAGCCTCAGTCCTCAAGCCTGGGGATTCTTAATGGGCCCGAGGCCCCAAGCTCTCAAATCTCTGGGGGCTCTCCGCGCGCCCTCTGGGGCCCCCCAGAATTTTCCCGCATGAATTGTTCGGGCCAAGAGAGGCCCAAGACTGGCCAACAGGGCCCCAAGAGTCCCTCAAGACGGCCCAAGAAAGCTCCGAATAACCGAACGATCGGTCCAAGACGCCCAAGGTGGCTCCAAGACGGCCCGAGAAGCTTTCGAGACGCCCCAGGAGCCCCACGAGCCTCTCCAAGAGGGCCCCGAGAGGCAGCACACACGCATTCCATCTGAATTGTTCAACCTTCCGACGTTCCTTGCTCTCACTTTCACGTCCTCCCGTCCGCACCCCCTCGTCGACGCAAGGCAGAAGCCTCTCGGAGGCCTCCCTAGCTTCTCGGACGCCTCTCGGAAACATCGCTGAAACTTATCGGACACCTCAATCGTGTCCCACAGAAATCCGCAAACGTGAACTCGAGGCACGAGCTGGAGTGTCCCCATGTCCCTTGCCGCGTCCTCTAGGTCCCTTGCTCCATTCCCTACTCCATTCTCCTCCTCCTCCTCCTCCTCCTCCTCCTTCTCCTGCTCCGCCTCCTCCTTCTCCTGCTCCTCCTCCTCTCCCTCCTCCTTCCTCTCTCCTCCTCCTCCTCCTCCTCCTCCTCCTCCTCCTCCTCCTCCTCCTCCTCCTCCTCCTCCTCCTTCACATCTGCATCCTCCCTCGTCCCTCCCTCGCTCCCCTCCTCCCCTCCTCCTGTCTCCCTCCACCCTCCTCCCTCATCCCCCCTACCCCTTGCCTCCTCCTTCCTCCCTCCTCCCTCGGCCTCCCTCCTCCATCCTCTCCCTCCCTCCTCACAAGAGCCAAAAACAACTCCAGGATGGCCCCTATGAGCCCCATAAGATGTGGAATCGGAAGACGCAGCAGCTTCATCATAACCGTCGTCATCAACATCCCCACCACCATCACCATGGTCAACGTCATCAGTATCATCATCAGCAGCATCATCATCAGCATCATCATCAACAACATCAGCATCATCAACAACCTCACCATCACCATCAACGTTCTCACCAACTGCACCACCCTTAATACACTGAGAATACACACCAACAATATAAACACCACCGTCATCAAGATCAGCATCATTGTGGGCACACCGCTATCATCATCACAACCACCATCACCATCACCAGCAGCACAATCCTGATTATCGTCGTCGTCATCACCATCTTCATACGCTTCACCAAGGCCAGTACCATGATAAACATCATCATAACCATCATCATCATCATGATGATGGTCATCATCATCATCATCATCATCATCATCATCATCACCAGCATCAACATCACCATCACCACAATCCTCATCATCACCATCAACATCAACATCACCCATCACCATCATCATCACCATCATCATCATCATCATCATCATCACCACCACCATCATCATCATCATCATCATCATCATCATCATCATCATCATCATCATCATCATCATCATCATCGTCAACATCATCATCATCATTATCATCATCATCATCATCATCATCATCATCATCATGCTCTGGAGCGCCCCGGATCGGCGGCACTGGCCGGAGGCCAGCACAATAAGAGGACGACCAGCTAGAAATGCAACACATCAACAACACATTGGCTCAGACTGTCCTCCAACGGAAAGAAAAGCTTCTCAAGTGCGCTCGAACCGTGCAGGGCGAGGGATACAATTCAAGTCGGGGTTGCACAACCCATTGAACGACTCCTGTCCAACAGAGTCGACACCCTCTTAATCGTACAGCCGGGTCCAACCATAAGGACGCAGGTTGAGGATGTAAGACCCTTGGACGTCCAAGTTGCACCATTTGGCCAGCAGCACTGGTTGGCTAAGGCCTAAACATCGAGGATGCAAGGTACCCTGGGCAAAGCACCTCGTCCTTAGGGGGGGGGTCCAACTGCACAGCCAGCGGCCGCTGGCCAGAGCTGCCACCACCACGTCCTCGCATAATTGGGGAAAGTGCGAATCAGCGATGCACCACCCACTGCGAAACGATTCGATACTCTGCCCTGTCGCATTGCACGGTGCGGGGTTGGGCGGGGCTCCGCTGTCCCAGGGGTGAAGGAATGGCTCTGGTGAATGAAATCCTCCGGCCCCCTTGTGGGGCCACCAGGCTGTAGGACGAGGGTTTGCTGTTCCCTGCGCCAGTTCCAGTTTCCAGTTTCCACTGTTACAGTTCTGCTTCTTGTTGTATTATTGTTCCTTGTTGTAGACCGCGCGAGGGGGGGGAGCCGAAAAGTGCCCTGGTTAGCATCTTCTGGGAGGGTTGTCAAAATTTCTGGGGGCTCGAAATTGACACCCCTCATGCAGATCGCCGGGGTCAGGGTCCGAAGCCACATGGGATTTCACATTTCTAAAATTCGGCGGCACCCCTCACGCAGATTGGCGGAGTCAGGGTCGAAAAACCAATGGGATTTGCCAAATTTCTTAAATTCGGCGGCACCCCTCACGCAGATCGGCGGGGCCCGGGTCGAAAAACCCATGGGATTTGCCACATTTTTGAAATTCGGCGGCACCCCTCACGCAGATCGCCGGGGTCAGGGTCGAAAAACCCATGAGATTTATTACATGTTTGAAATTCGGCGGCACCCCTCACGCAGATCGGCGGAGTCAGGGTCGAAAAACCGATGAGATTTGTTACATATCTAACTTTCTGTGGGAAACCTAAATGCACAGCATACGGAAGCAGGTTCAAAATGCAACACTAAGCTCAACAATATCATCAGAATCTGAATTTCTCTTGCCGATGCTGCTTCACGGCGGCGCCGAGGCCTCATGATTTAGCTCTTGGATAGCCCATGATCCGAGAGAGGGGGGCGCCGGCAGGGGGCGAAGTCCTGACGGACAAAGACGCAGGTGCGATGGTGATCCATGCGTCGTTCCTACTGCTGGCCACTGCCTGTCATACAGGCGAGAAGGAGAAGGCAAGGAACGACCCACTGATCCCCAGAACGGCGCGTCGGGCGCGTTACTCTCACTGGTGTCCGCAAGCGGAGAGGGCACGCTTGCTGGGCCGCTTGTGCCATCAGGCACGTCGACGCACACATCGATTCTTTACTGCAGCAGAGGCTGGAGGTACCCTCTACGAGCCTCGCCATCACTAACGATGCAAAGTCGAAGTCGCGCGTCGCGCAGCTGGGAACTTGCCCTCACCCTCCAGAGTTGAGGTCGCCGCATAAAGGTGCGCTGGCGGAGACTATTTAGCCAAGAGCCTGGCGCGCACGTCAACTTTGAAGGGGCGGCCCACAAAATAATGCCCAGTGTGCGCCTCTCTCAACTTTGAAGGCCCCCTTCAACGATGACGCGTCGTCTGGAGCCACCAAGCGGCGCCGCGTCTACTGCGACGAAACTTGCAGCTCGCCTCCCCCCCCCGGCTTGTAGATCTGCCCGAACTGCTCGCGACGCCCAAGCAGGGTACCAAGGCTGCAATGAGGAGGCACTGCACCAGCACCCTGTGTCGGTGCCGACATCACCTTGGCGCACGAGATCAACGGCAACGATAGCAACGATCACAACGATAACAGCGATAACAACGATCACAACGATATCGTTGTAATCGTTGCTATCGTTGTCGTTGTTATCGTTGTGGTCGATGTGATCGTTGTTACCGTTATGACCGCTATCGTTGCTATCGCTGTTATCTTTGTTATCGTTGCCGTCTGAGGCCACGCCAGCTCACTCCTGCCCCCACGGCCGCGGATCACGGCAGGGACCCTGGCGCCGGCGCCGACGGCCCTCCTCGGAGGGAGGAGGGAGGAGACGGAAATGGGGAAAAACCAAAAAAACAAAGGAAAGAGATGGAGGGAGGAGATGGAGATGGGGAGGAGGGAGGAGATGGAGATGGGGAGGAGATGGAGATGGAGATGGGGGAAACCAGAGCAGGAAGCTCGAGGAGGCGGGGCGAGGAGCGCAGGGGGCCCCGTTGCGCGGCAGGGCACGGAAGGGCAAGGAAGGGAGGCAGAGGGCGGGCAGACGCCGGGTGCGGCCTGCGGTGTTCACCCCCTTCACCAGCTGCCCGTCGTTCTGGAACTCGTTCCTGCCCCGCGGCGTCGGCGCGGGCCCACGGCACGCTGGCCCAGAATGCACGAGTCACTAGCCCCCCAGCGCGCCGGAACTGGACGCCGGCGGTGAACCGTCCACCAGGTTACCGCCGGGACCTCGTAGAGCTCTCAACACACAAAATCAGTGCCCAGATAACGAGAAGAGAGCGTTCTCGAATGTCAACTCGAAAACTCGCAAAATGCAGCCCCGCGCCGCTCGGAGCGAACGGGCAGCGCCTGTGCGTCACGGGGCTGCTTGGTGCGTCTGGGGCTGCCTGGGGCGTCGGCGCAGGCCTCAGCAAGGGGTGCGTGCCGACCCCCCCTCCCTGGAGTGAATCGAACTCTGTACGCCGACGCTGCTTCCGGCCCTGCACTGAAACATCTTCAAATAGAAAAGCGGATCCTGGTGCACACGGGATCCAGGTGTATACGTTTCTCGCTGTTTCCCCGGGAAAACGGGGAAACACGCATACACCACACCACCCCCGACGTCGTCCCCGACCCTCCAAGAGCCCAGGGATTGAAGAAAAGGCCCGCCGCTGGTAGTGTGCATGCTCCAGTTTTCGACCCTGGGCCCGGCGGAGGACGGGACAGAGTCCCAGGAGCGCCCGACGCCGCACACTGGAAATCGAGTGTACATTTGGGCCTTCGGGTTGGATTGGGGTGGCTTGGTGGTTTGGTGGACTTCCCTGGGACAAGCCCTTCGTCCCTGGATCGTCCTCCCACGGCCCTGGGGCCCCGTGAGCTTGCCACCGCTCGGACGTCCATGCCTCGTGCATGTCTCGGCGTCGCGCGCTTCTTGCTCTGCAGAGTGAGCCGAGATGCTCCTCGATGGCCCTCGCAGGGAAGACATAGCGCGCACCTCCGAGCGATGCCAAGTAAGTGCCCCCTGGGGCAGATTGTGTGTATGCTCACGCTGCTTCCTCTTATAAGCCAGATGTCCGCCTGGAGTTGTTTTACAACGCGAAGGGGTCTGCAGGGGGGCTGGGGTCTGCCGGCGGCGCTGAGCTCCACTTCTTCCCCTCTCCCACAACATCCTGTCGCCCTCCGCCACCCCACCTTGTTCATACCCCTACCATCTTCTTCCTCCCTCCCGCACCCTTTTGCCCCCTTCTCTGTCTCACCAACACTCTGTTTCCCCTGGCGCCCCTTTCTTTTTCCCTGCGAAGCCCCCCTTGCTTCCCTTGCTGCAGACGACCGAAAACTCGGGAGCCTGTTGGAGGTCTCTTGGAACACTCTGGGGCGTCTTGTGGCCATCCTGGGAAGGGGGCGGGGAGCCCGGGCGGTCTTGCGGTGGCGCGTCATTTTGCCCCAGCTCGGGGCCGTCCAGGACGCCTCTTCGGCCCCCCCGGGCGCCTCGGACAGGCAGAAGGACGGACAGACAGACAGACCACCGCAGTGGCCAGATCAGGGGAACAAAAAGTGACATAAACATAAAAACTCAGAGGTCCGCGCGGATTTCTCCAGGGGGGTCCAGCGCGGATCCGAGAAATCCGCGCGGACCTTAGAGTTTTTATGTTTATGTCACTTTTTATTCCCTCACAGATGTCCGGGCCGACTTCAGGCCGGGTGGGCGAGGCCGTGGCCCCCAACTCTGGATGGAAACCTCGAGCACGCATCGGCAGGAGGCGTCGGCAGCAGCCGTGAGGCGTCCACGCGCTCGGGTCGAGGCAGGACCTTCGTGCTCCGAGGGTGCTCCGCCGTCCGCGCCGGCACGCGGGGCGGCCCTGCCTGGAGGGGAGCCTCCCAGGGTGCGGCAGGGAGAAATTATTTATAAGGAAGAGGAACGAGGGTGCGACTTGCCTCGGGGTGCGGCAGGGAGACATTATTTATAAGGAAGAGGAACGAGGGTGCGACTTGCCTCGGGGTGCGGCAGGGAGAAATCATTTATAAGGAAGAGGAGCGGAGGAGGAGGAGGAGGAGCAGGAGGAGGAGGAAGAGGAGGGGGAAGAGGAGGAGGAGCAGGAGGAGCAGGAGGAGGAGGAGGACCAGTGTAAACCCAAGAATCATCAACGATGCTGGAGTAAACCCTCCCTCCAAACTCCCTCGTCAAAGGCAACTTACAACGGTTCATTTCCACTGAGGGAACCAACTGCCTCGTGGAAGACAACCGTTTGAAGACCCTGAAGCATGCCAAAACATTGTTCTCGGGATTCCAACGTCACGGGTCAACCAGATTATTGCATCTTGACGATCCTGAATCGTGCCAGGACGCCATTCCTTGGACTTCAACGCCGAGAATCAACGTAACTGTTGCACCCGCATAATCCAGAATACTTCCAAAACGCCATTCTGGTACGCTGATTATGCACACCCATGAAACTCTTGCAGATGTTGTGCACGAATGTGCGCGGCGCTGAGGCGAGAGCCAAGTTTTGAAAAGGAACCGCCCTCAAGCTGCGAAACTCTTGCAATGTTTAACAACGAATGTGCGCCGCGCTAAATCGAGAGCTACGTTTTGAACACCACCCGCCCTCAATCCGTGAACCTCTTGTAGATTTGTACAACGAATGTGCGACGCGCTAGCGCGAGAGCCACGTTTTGAAAACGACTCGCCCTGAATCCATGAAACTCTTGTAAATGTTTGAGACGAATGTGCGCCGCGCTAAAGCGACGGCCACATTTCGAAAACCACCCGCCCTCAATCCGTGAAGCTCTTGCAAATCTTTACAACGAATGCGCGCCGCGCTAAGGCGAGAGCTACGTTTTGAAACCACCCGCCCTCAAGCCATGAAACTCTTGCAATTGTTTTAAACGAATGTACGCCGCGCTAAAACGAGAGCCACATTTCGAAAACCACCCGCCCTCCATCTGCAAAACTGTTCCCAAATTGTAAGCTTCAGAATCGTACGTGGTGAGGAAATCTCAGGCGAAACGCCAGGCCCGCCCTAAAAACTTGCCTCGGGATGCGGCAGGGGGAAATTATCTTTAAGGAAGAGGAACGGGAGGAGGAGGAGGAGGAGGAGGAGGAGGAGGAGGGGGGGAGGAGGGGGAGGAGGAGGGGGAGGAGGAGGAGGGGCAGGAGCAGCGGTGGGCTAAAGGAGGAGGGGCAGGAGGAGGAGAAGGAGGAGGAGGAGGAGGAGGAGGAGGAGGAGGAGGGGCAGGAGGAGGAGGAGGAGGAGAAGGAGGAGGAGGAGGGAGGTCAGGTGGCAGGTGGGAGGAGGAGGGGCTCTCAAGCTCTGGGTGTCGATGTCGGCGCGCGGTGCTCTGGGCTGGTGCCGTGTGCGGTCGGGGTCGCTGCCCGCGTCCTCGTGCGCGATCCCGGGAGCCTCGGGGCTTTCTCGGGGCGATCCCGCGGGCAGGCCTGCGACTCGACCCTCGGGGGCGTGGTGGGGCCATCCTGGGGAGGGGGGGAGGTCCAGGAGGTTTTCCGCGGCGAGCGAGGGGGGGAATCAGGAGGAGGCCTTCTCAAGAGCCGCCGGTCTCCTTAGAAGCCCTCGCGCCTTCCGAGAAGTCTGTTCTGTCTTCGGGGAAGGCCTAGAAAACTTCTCAGAAGGCCAGGGGACTTCCGAACCTTCTGAGAAGGCATTCTCCTTCTCACTTCCCCCCTCGCTCGCCGCCGAAGTCTTGCGGTGCCGCGTCATCTTGCTCCCGCTCGGGGCCGTTCCGGAAGTTTCCTGGGCCCTCCGGGGAACCTCGCGACCGTCGTGGGGTCAGCCTGGGCCAGGCGCCCGCACTCGTCGATCTGGGGCCGGCCCGACGTCTGGCCTGCCAGCCGCCTGAAGGCCTCGGCTGGCTGGCGGCCCCCCGAGGGTGCCGCGGAGGCAAGCAGGTACGGCAAGCGGGTGCCGCGGCGGCGCCGGCGTTGGTTTCTGGCACGGCGGGCGTCGCTCCACCGTGGAAGATCGCGACTCTCCGACGTCGCGGGTCGTTCGGTGCAGGCCTCGGAAGCATGCCACACTCATCGGTCAACGCCTCCCCCTCCTCCTCCTCCTCCTCCTCCTCCTCCTCCTCCTCCCCCTCCTCCTCCTCCTCCTCCTCCCCCTCCTCCTCCTCCTCCTCCTCCTCCTCCTCCCCCTCCTCCTCCTCCTCCCCGTCACAGTCAATGTTCAAGTTTGGTGGTGGGTCTGATGAGTCGCACTTCGACCGCAGTCTCCCCCGCGCGTGCCAGCTTGGAGTTCGGGGGAGCGGGGGAGTGTCCACGAATTGCTTCCCCCTGCCGTATCAGCAGGTCCTGGAACACTGGCGGCGTTCCACCTGGGGCGGCCGCGTCAGGGTCGCCCCGCCGCATCAACGCGGCGAGGACCTACCATGCCAGCAGCTCTTGCCAGAAGGCTCGCACGAAGAGCTCGACGCCACATGGGGCCAGCAGTCACCAGAGATACGAAACAGCCAGGCCGACACGAGAGCGCCGACCTCCCTGGCCCAGAATCAAAGGGGAGCCTCCCTCGGACCACGCTAGCTAGCCCCAACTCGACAACGCCGCGCAATGACCAAAACGATCGCAGGTCGCCGCGGCCATAAAAGAGGAAAGTTTGGGCGACCCTGTTGGGAACCGGAAGCGTTGGGGACCCTGTTGGGAACTGTGTTGCGTCGGCGGCAAGGCAGAGGGTGACTGCGCTGGCGAGGAGAGGCTGAAAACGGGATGCGGTTGGAGCGAATCGTGCCGCCATGCAAGCGGAGGAGGGAGGCAGGAGGCGGCCGAAGGAAACGAGGGCGGGGCGAGCGGCTCAGGGGTCAGAGCGCTCCCCGAGCGTGTGGCGCGACCCTGCTGGAAACAGAAAGGTCCCCGGCCGCCCCTGTGGGCCCCTGGATCGGGCCGAACCCGGCGCGACCCCACGGAGCTCCGACCGCGGCACCTCCGGTGTGACCCCGATCGGCACCAGAGCGCTCCCGCCCGCGCCCCCTGTGGGTGTGCTCGTCGCCCGTGGGCCGCCATCTGGCCAGAAGCTTGCTTGCCCCTCCTCCTCCTCCTCCTCCTCCTCCTCCTCCTCCTCCTCCTCCTCCTCGTCCTCCCCCCCTCCCCCTCCCCCTCCCCCTCCGCCTCCGCCTCCCCCTCCCTCCCAGGCCGCCGCTCCTGTGCCAGTTCAGGCAGAACTTGATGTCCACCCCCTCCGCGCCCTGCCGCTTCATCTCCGCTGCGACGGCGTCCTGCTTGATGTTCCACCGGAGACCTCTGCGCGCGCGCCCCAAGAGGGCGAGCGGCCTCCCGGCGCTTATTCCCATTGGGCATCTCGGCGCCCCTCTCGGCGCAGTGAGGTGTGGCCTCTTGGAACCCTGCGGGGGCACTTCTGGGAGGCATCCCACCACACCCCTGAGGAAAAACGTGACCAAAGTGGCCATGGGTTTCAGGGAACGCTTCGGGGTCAAGTTGGAGTCTCATAGGACTGCCTGGCCATGGGGCCATCTTCTCGTAACGGCGCCCCGCCCACCCCCCACCCTCAGAGGGGGAGGGGGAGGAGGGCGGCTGCCGAATCGATCCGTCAAGCTGTTCTTGAGAGGGTTGTAGGGGACGCTCTAGGGGTCCCATCTGGGCCCTCTTCGACTTTCTTTGGTGGCCTCATTTGGGGACCACCCCCCATCCAAATTGGAGAGGGGAGGAGAATAGACAGCATAAAGTGCTCGCGACGCGTCTGGCGTTTAGGTTACGGGCAGAACATACTGTGAGCGAATTCAGAAAGAAAGGTGCGGGGAAACGAAATCACTGAAATGGAACCACAATTAAACAGCTTCGGGCGATCCCCACCAAGGACATGATGCGAGTGGTTTCGACGTGTGTTCAGTGTGATTCCATAGATGAGGTGTTTGATGGTATGCCCACATGTCGTGTCAAGCGTGTGCCCGTGATCGTTACCAAGAGGATTGCTAATACGTGTTGATGGTATTTGAGGGCATTCCTACATGTTCGGTCTATCAAACCTTGCGGGGGTCATTCGGATTCCGATCGTGTTGTCAAGTATTATCATCATGACGCCCATTGTGCGTAGTCGTCGTACCCGTAACGACATGTGTCATTGATGGCAACTGTTGGTGTATGGTATGGATGCATGTTATTGGTGTATGGCCATCGCGTATATGATGGCTTTTGCTGCTGATGTGCAATATATATGGATGTCCTGGATGCGTCCCCATGGTGTTGAGATACGCCTATACGCAGGATATGTTTGTATAGTGTGTGACGTGATTTCTGGATAGCTGGTCTTGGTGTGTGTGTGTGTTTGGTTGGTGCGTGGAACTACTGTGCATTGCCGATTCATGGTGTTCACGTGTGGTGGTGCCACTTTCTGAATCCGATTCCCGTATATCCTTGGTACCTGCCGCTGATGTGCGTTCTACGTGTATGCTGGTGATGGGATCTATGTGTGCTAATAGTACTTGTTGTCCCCAACGTCTCTCCTTCACCTTTGCTCTATGTGTCAGTGGACGGCATGACGCCGTTACGCCTGCCATGTTGATATTGATGTCTGTCCTTGATGTTGGGTAGACTGGCGGGAGAGTGGGGATACTCAGGATTATCTTGGGCCTGGCGGCCGCTGTATGCAGAGGCGGCGGGCGGGATACTCGGGAGTCCTGGGCCTGGCGGCCACGGCATGCTGGGCTGGCGTGTTGGCTGTTTCTTTCATCTGACAGTCCCAACCTGTCAGATGGGGAACAATGCTTAGGTTGAGGCATGTATCCAACCAGCTCTAAGTCGCTCCGCGGGTGATGACCCGATAACGGACTGCTCTATATATATAGTATGTACACGTATATTTCTACATGCGTGACTATCGATTTAGTTATATCTGTATATATACACATTACGTATGTGCATGTGTATGTACCTCTAAGTGTGTGTATGCATCATGTCGATATCACTTTCAATCGGACTGTGAGCCCTCAAAACCCATCAACGTACCGCTCTCACAGGTCCCTGTCGCCGGCGCCCCCCGCCGAAGATTTGGGAGGCCTGTCCAACAGCTAGTTTGAGGGGCAGGGCCGCCCTTATCACACCAAGGATGGGGGGGGGGCGATCTGGGCTTGGTCAGGGCGATCGCGGGGGACCCCGAACCAATCCCGGGGAACTCCCTGTCTGGCTAGGGCTCCCCCCCAAAGCAGCCCTTCCTGGCGGCGTCCGAAGCGGCTCCGTCTGGCCCGGCATCGAGAAGCACCTCACGTATCTTCGTGGGCAAATGTCGTCTGCTTTCTGGGCGCTCCCGTCAATACGATCGTTCGCTGGAGCGGCTACAGCCAGGAACATCTGTGCCAGGACGGCAAGGACCTTGTCATGGCGCTGCAAGGCCAGAACAAGATGGCGACGCATGGGAGTATCGATCAGAAAACGTAGAGACCTGGATGCCTCATACGGAGCCACCCGATGCTCACGATAGCTTCTGGTTCACGACCAGTGTCCTCGCGACGCGGTTTCAACCTCTCTCTGTTGATTTGTCCAGCCAGCATGCCTGCCACCAGTCTTTCTGTTTCAGTCTGTGAAGCCCACGGGCCGCATTTCCTCAGCCCGTGCGAGGAAGCTTCTTCCATGGAGGCCCGCGGTTGGTGCTGGACCTACTCCACGGTGTCCCGCTATGCTGAGTCCTGCCCTGATCCAAGCGGGGCGCTCCAGACATTGAGCAGGGACGGACCGTCCCAGCATTCCTACAGGCCTACCACGACATGTTCTCAGAACCCCAAAAAAGTTCTAAGAGGAAAGACAGTGTGAATAAAACGTCGGCCCGATGTGTTAAAACATGACAGCATCAGCCAGACATGATCTAAGAACAGAACATCTCGTGCAAACCACGAACGGTTCTTAGAACATTCCTGGGAGGGCCTCAAGGCAAGCCAGGACGCTTCGCCACTGGTCGAAGATATGGCCTCGCCTTCGGAGGGTCGACAGATCGACTTCGCGCCCCCGGCGGAAGCCGGTGGACGGGGGGAAGGCGGGCTGCTGGCGTAAGGCTGGCGGAAACAAAAAGGGCTTTTTGGCTTCAGGGGAACGGGAGGGGAGGAGGAGGAGGAGGAGGAGGAGGAGGAGGAGGAGGAGGAGGAGGGACTCAGCAGGAGGAGGAGGAGGAGGAGGAGGAGGAGGAGAAGGAGGGACTGAGAAGGAGGAGGAGGAGGAGCAGGATGAGGGACTGAGGAGGAGGAGGAGGAGGAGGAGGAGGAGGAGGAGGGACTGAGGAGAAGGAGGAGGAGATGGAAATGTAGACGGAGGGGGGCCGTGCCCTTCTTGGCTTCAGGGTTTCCGGAGCGGGCGAGGCTGAACCGGCCGCTCCGCGCCCGCGGCCGCCCGGAGCGCGGAGCCCGTGCCCACGCCGAGGCACCGTCCTGCCGGCAGGGCGGCAGACGGCCCCGGCAGGGGCGCGGCTCGCCGGGGGGCCTCGTCGCGGGAGCCTCCGCGCGAGCCTTCTGCGACTCGCGGAGCCCGTCGCCTCCGAGGCCCACGCGCGCACGTCGATGCACAGTTCCGGCGGGCCGCCTCCCAGGGGGCCTCGGCGCGGGGGCTGGCGCGAACTTTTGGCGATTCGACGAGGGGCCGCCAGAGTGGTCCGCAGGGGGGGGCACGGTCTTCAGCGGCTGCAGGACCGAGAGCGCTTGCGCCAGGGCCACCATGTCGTCGGCGCATGCCGACGCCAGCCTAGACAAGCGCGGTCCACGACTCGCAGAATAACTACTCGCAAAGGGCCCGGATCCGCCGTGGGGGATTTACGCTCCACTCTGGAGCTCTGCGAGTCGTGGAGCGCGCTCGGTGACGGCCCCTCCGTCGGCGCCGGCAGCATCTCGGCGACAGCGCGGCGGATCACGCCCAGCGCCGCGGCTCACAGGTCGCGCCCGAGGACGGGCAGCACCGCAGAGTCCTCCCCGGGGCCGAGGGGGACACGAAGAGGGGCCGCCCTTCCAGCTCGGCTCCGCGGCGCCGCGCCATCGATCGCCAGGAAGGGAGGCAGCGCCGGGTGATGACCCCCCCCAAAAAAACCCGAACCCTGTGGGAGTGGTCCTCAGACAGGAGAGCCAAAAAGCTTCAGGGATAGAGGGTCTCTTCTGCAGATGTATCAGACCAAACCACCCAGACTTATGATTCTCAACGCAAGGACAGGGACCTCAGTGCACCTGCGCAGGCCAGCCCGCGAGCCGCGCCACCGCGTCCATGACAGCGGCGTCGTGGCAAAAGCCAAAATCCCCCCCCCGATAAGCCCCTGCCACGACGGCTTCTCGTGACGCGGGTTTTCTCCTCGACGCGGCGCCGCGCGACCTGGTCCAGGGCCGCCGCGAGAGGACCTCGGCGCACGTGCCGTCGCGGCCTTCCGCGCGCAGCTCGCCAGGGCGCCAGGCCCGTCGCTCTCGGTGGCGAAGGGGGACGGGAGGGCGTGCACCCGCGCGGCGCAACTCCGATGGCGCGGATGTCCCGGGGGAGCTCCCCCCCGGCGCTCCCGCTGCGCCTGGGACGTCAGCCCGCGCTCGGCAAGGCAGAGGTCCTCATCTTCGACGTTCCAGATCCATCAGGTGCCGCCGCTCGTCAATGCTTCAACAGACTCCCGCCCGCTTCTGTCTGGGTCCGCCCACGGGACCGCTCCCCTTGGCGGGTCCGCGCTACAGGCTCTTCGCTCTGGCTGCAGCGACGGCGGCCTGCAGCACCTCGGCTGTGGGCGCTGCTGCCGCTGACTGCTGGTGCTGTGCTCCTGGGGGGCGGCAGGTGACACTGAGCCTGCTGAGCCCCCTCCTGCACTGGCTCCAGCCCAGCGCCCGCATCGGTAGGAGGAGCAGAAGCGCCCACAGGAGTCGCCGACCCCTCCCCGCTGGAAACGGACGCCGCGTCATCCTTGCGGGCACGCTTGGCAGCCAAACGCTGGCGCATCGCCCTGGCCTCAGCACGGAGCTTCTGGATTTTCTCTGCACTTTGCCCAATGGCCGCCACGATGGCCTTCTGGAGCTCCTTGGCAAAGTTGCCCTTGAATTCCAGCCACTTGTTCCGCTCAACTTCCGCCACCTCCAGTCCGCTGAGGTCGAGGATGTCTCCGTCAACGATCTCCAGCGCGTCAAAGCCGCTCCCATCCGCGAGCAGCTGCGACAAGTTGATTTGCGACCCTGCCGGCACATGCGTCGCCCCCGGTACAGTTGTGCCTGGCGCCACACGCTGGAGCCCCGCCTTGAACTCAGCCTACCACTCTGCCTTGGCCAGCACCGCCGCTTGAGCCGCCGCCGCCGCCTCTTTGCTGCAGTCCTCAAGCCAGCGCCTCGCCTCGCCCTCCTGCTGCACCGCCTGCTCGAGCGCCTTCTCCGCCCTGCGACCCGCAACCCCCTTCGCGCTGCTGGTCTCCTCCGGCAGCGGCTGCCGAGGCGCCGCCGCTGGCTCCGGTGCCACCGCCTGCAAGAGGGCCTGGAGCTCCAGGGCCCCTGCGTCCTCGCCGACGCGCTGCTGGAGCTGCTCCAGGAGCTTGGCGACCGAGGAAGTGCCCGTGCCGCGCTGCGGCGGCGTCGACGGCTTGGGTGTCGCTGGATGTCGCTGCGCTGTCGCTGTCGCTGCCACTGGTCCTGACCTCCTGACTCCGACCACACTCCCCGGGTCTTCCGCCACGGCGGTTGGACTGCTGAGACGACGGCAGCGCTGCACGAGTAGCACTCAGACCTTGATTTTCAGTTCCATCGGTAGCGACAGCTCGTGCAGGAGAGGAACGTCGCATTCTTGCCCATGGACTCCGCTGGGAGCTCACAAAAACGCGAAACGCGCCAGTGGGGCACAACGTACTGTATTGGAGTACCCCTGAACGCGCGGCCCAGGGATCGCTGGTGGGGGCGCAACTCCCCCTTGCCACCTCAAGTCGCTGAGCCTCCTGCTGCGGACTTGAGCCAAAATCGCTACGGAGGAGGAGGAGGAGCGATGAGGAGAGGAGGAGGAGGAGGAGGAGGAGGAGGAGGAGGAGGAGGAGGAAAAGCGATCAGGAGGAGGAGAGGGAGGAGAAGGGAGGGGCGCGGCGTGCGCGTGGAGATGCTGCTCAAAACGAGGACCTCTCAGCACAGCAGGGCCAGGAGCGAGGAGGCCCGGGAGCGAGGGTCCCCGGGAATGACCTACAGCAGCGGGACGGCCCAGTCCTCGCCTGTCGCTCCAGCACGCATCGCCGCTGCCAGGCCACTCTGCTGCATACGCTTCGTGTCAGCCTCGACGCACAGCCTGGCAGGACACATCGACTGCAGGGCAGCGCCTCTCACCTGACCTCTCGAGGATGAGGCTCTTGACCTCGTGGGCATCGGGCTGTTGTGCAGCACGTATCTTCTGACCTCTTGCGCATCAGGCTGTGAAGCCTGCTCATCACGGCTGCAGCTTGAAGGGGGGAACGACAGAACAAGTCCTCGCCTGTCGATGCAGCAGCGGCGGCAGCCTCCCGAGGGAGGCGGATCGCGGCAGCAACGGAGGGGCCTCCGCGCAGTGCCGCCCAACGACGGCGGAGGAGGCGTTCGGTGAGGAGATCCGCAGCGCTGCGGAGAGGAGGCAGGGACCCAGCAATGTTCGGCGGCGAGCGAGGGGGGGAAGTGAGAAGGAGACGGCCTTGTCAGAAGGCTCGGAGGTCCCCCGGACTTCTGAAAAGTTGTCTCAGCCTTCCCCGAAGACCAACAACTTCTTATAAGGCGCGAGGGCTTCTGAGAAGCCCCGCCGCCTTCTGAGAAGGCCTTCTCCTTCTCATTTCCCCCCCTCGCTCGCCGCCGAAATCAGCAACCACTGACTCCTACCCCTGCAGCGGCTGGGGCTCAGAAACCGAAGGATGTCTGCAGCCAGTTGTGCCCCAGCGGGGGTGTCCAAGCATCGATTGGACCTGCAGGGGTAGACTTCGCCAGTGGCCGACGAAACAAGACAGTAGGGTTGGAACAGACAGCCAACACAATATGTTCAAGACTTGGGGCCTCGCAACTCTCTGCAACGCTCCCAAGCGAGCAAGCCGGTTTTCACCACCAGCGCGCCTTGCAGAGGGCACTTGGGCGTCATGATGCGCGCATCTGGCGGCCATGACGCCTGCGGGGGCAGGAGCAGTCCCTGCTTCCTTCCCTCTCTTGCCTGAGCCGGCCGGGATCCCGAATGTGCAGCACAGCTGTGGGGATGCCCCCCCTTCCCGCACTTCGCGTGGGGAAGGTCACGGACACATCCACATCCGCACGTGAGCGTCTTTTGGGGGGGGCGTTTCGACATTGGACGGAAAGGGGGGGGGGGAAGGGAGGGTCTGGCTCAAGACCTCTGCTTCGTGCACTTGTTTGCAGGAATGCTGCCTCTGGGGGAGAGGCTCCACCCGCTCGAACCAGGCGCCGAAAAACAGCCAAGATCTGCTACTCCATGGGGGGGTAGGAGGGGGGGGTTGGGGACCCGCGCCGATCGGCAGAACAACAAATGAAAAAAACGATTCCCACCCTCTAGCCGTCTGGTGTATCCTCCCGCGGCGCGTTGCGGGAGCATCGAGCGTCGAAGGGCTGGGGGTTCCAGGGGAGGCCAAGGCCTGTCCGAGAGCCCGCGCCCATCTCCGAACTCACACTGCGATGTGGGAGCCTCTGACCTTAGCTGCCCCGATGCGCAACACGCAAGACGTAGCGTATTGCTACGGAGCTCAGCACGTAGACTGAAAACGTAGGTCTGACGCGGTACGATCGCCAAAGCGTGAGCCAATACGTTGAATCAACTCGCAACGTCTTGAGACGGACGTATTGAAGGCGGGACGTGTCGCGTTTCAGAACGGGCGTATCGAGGCAACTGAGCCTCTGACAAGTGCGGCACATAATCATAGCGGGCAGCTCTTTCAACTCGCTCGCACTGCTGCAGTTTGAACAGCAGCCCTCTACCACGAGGGCCGCCTGGCTTGTGAGTGAAACTTCCACGGTGCACTTCACGCCTGGAGTCCTACCATCATGGCAAAAGCTTCAAGCATCTTCTGGCTGGGCACTCAGAGGAAGGGCGAGCGAAGGAAAGCGCAAGCGGAGGATCATGGGTGGATCTGGGCATCTAGTCGAGAAGCGCGGGGAGGACATCGAGCAGAGAGAACGGCACAAAACGACGACATGTCTGGAAAGCTCCGCTGGGCCGGGATGGGCCAGAAATTCAGCCCAGATCATGTCCCACATGTGGCCATCCCGTCCCTGTTAGGACCAAGCTGTACATTGCTTGCGGATCTCGAAGCGCACGACCGAACACTCCAAGGAGAGAACGCAACGGGCGGCAGCCTCGATACATGTCTGTGACGCTCGACCAACAAAAACAGTGTCTGGGCCAATTTCCACCCAGCGGCCTCTGGCCTAGCCAAATCTGGAGAAGCGGGTCGAAAGCAGATCGGCGATACTGGATCGAAGGAGGCGCTTGGCCCTCACCTTTCCCCCCCCCCCTGCGACCGCAATGTGGGCTGATGATGAAACGCTGATTCGGGGGGCGATTAAACACATAGCTTCTGCGACCTGGTTGTGTCTATACTGACGCGCCAGGGGGCTCTACCGACGGAGAAACGACGATTCGTACTGCACCTGAATCAGGATGAGCTGGCAAGAGGGCGCCTGATATGTGTATCTGTGTGTGTGCGTGTGTTGAGGGGGGGGGGCCTACTGCGGGCTGCCTGCCCCTTGCCCAGTGGGCCTACAGCAGTCGCCTGCCCGTCCCTGGTCGGCCTACTGATTCCACTGCCTTACTGCCTCGCACTGCCCACGGCCTGCCTTGTTCTCCCTCCTCCTGACTGTGTGCTGCTTAAGCCGACGCCACTGCGCCACGCTTGTGGCCTCGGCCAGATACTGCCCGCACCGCTCTGCGTCCGCAGCACTGCCTTCCCGCTGCCTGCTTTCCCCTCGTCTCCCTTCCCGCGGCCCCCGCCTCCATCGAGCGCGGTGCGGTGTCCAGGGAGGAGAAACTGCGACGAGAGTGGTGTCATGATGCGATTGGCTCAGGGTGCGTTGCCGGCGTTCTAGACGATCTAGCGGCCCTCGTATCTGCAGCCCGTGCGGAAAAGTAGGGGTTCTTGGGATAGTCTGAACTTCTTGCTCCTCTGGAGAACAGCGCGCCTCGCGGAACTGCGGGGATGACGGGCCCAACTAACTTCCCCGCGCTTGTTTTTGGTGAGCCACCTCCGGCAATCGTGAAGCTGGGTCCCGGGAGAGGGGGAATACGAGTTACATCGCCAACTCACACTAGTCCATCGCATGGATTCTGATATGTCGAGAGAAGTCTGAGATGGTGCCGATGCGCAACACAGCGACTGTTGTGCAAAACTGGCAGCGGCCGCTGTTGGGTAATCGGCATTCGTTCGCCCCAAATTGACGACGCCCGCGGCGATGCCAGAATGAACAGACACTGCTGTCGGTCGTCGCCCCCAGTATGTCCGTCCTTATTTCGATCCCCCCGACTTTCGGAAACGAGACGAGACACATGCCTGCTAAGGCCTTCCACTGGACAAACATTAGAATTGTTTTTTGACAGTCCCGTAAGACTTCCAGGATCTTGGAGGCAGCCGCAAGGTCTGAACTGGCTGGGACCCCAGAAGATCGGTCAGGAGGGGCGGGGATGAAGCCAAATCCTTTCAAAAATGTCCCCAGATCCCTCCTGGGGTCCATCTGGTGCAGTTGTTCATCCGGATCCATTTTTGACGGTCCTGGGGCTAAAAAAAACGGCCCCCGGAGGCCGAAAGAGGCAAAAGCTTCCCTGAACCCAGAACCTCGAACCTAACTTCCTGCTGGCCAGAAACAATGCTGGTCCACCTCAGGCCCCCAAGGCAGCTCCAACCAGGAGCCCTTTCCCTCATGGCGACAGACGCCTGCTGATTGAACGCCCGATACATCTGGAATAACTCTGGTTAAGGGTGGTTCTGCTCTAAGCCCCAGACGCATGAACCAGCAGCTACCCCTGATCGCCCCCAGCCCGACGATTTCCGGAGGGCTGCAACGTCCGAACTATCGGAGATAACTCCCGTCAGCGGCAACTCCGGCACGAATCAACAGTCACCCCCGGCCGCCTCCAGCCCTCACGACGCGGGGCTCTGAGCTGAGGCCCCGCGCGGGCTCCACGCCGCAAGGGGCGATGCTGAATTGCTGGCCGCCGACGGTCCCCCCGGCCGTCGCCTCGTTGCCCGCGAGACCCTGCCGGCCAGTGTGGGGCTCGTAGAAGGCCTTGCGCGGAACCCGGCATGCCCAGAGGGCAAGGAAAACAATGCATCCCTGAAGAGAGTTACAACAAAAAGCAGTTACGCTGAGAACAATCGACTTCACTCCAAGCTTGTTCCTAAACAGTAGCCCAGGTCTGGGTCTACGATAACCCCACGCAGAAAGGAAGCTCCAAGGAAACGCCCATGGTCCTGTCCAGATTCTTCATTTTCTTAAGCGAAATCTGAAGTCCATGAAAGATGACGTTTTGTATTGTACATTCTGAGGGGTGTACATCCCAAGCCACGGACATACGGTCAACAATCTTTGATAGCGGCGGCGGCGGCGGCTCCGACGACACGCTGCGCCCTGCGAGCGGATAGTCGCTACGCTCCGCGGGGTGCGAGGCTTCGGGAGGCTCGGGACGTGGAGGAACGGGGACTGGAAGGTGGAGAGCGTGCCGCGCCGAAGCGGGGTGGGCCAGAACCAGCGGAGCGACACGCTGCCCAAAAGTGCCCGACCAAATGCCCTCGCGCCCTGGACGCCGAGGCATGATCCCACTGATACGCGATCCCGTGGGTGCCTTCCGCACGGGGTCTCCGCGCAAAGCCACCCTGTACACAGGGGACCGCGAACCGGGAGTTCAGGCCGCGAGGCTGTGCGGATGGACATGTTCCCCGCCCACGGCAGAAGAACATAGACCAATGCACTATAGTTTCAGCATGCTAATCCGACATGCGCTGCCTTCCTCAAACGTGAGCTGCGTTTTTCGAAGTGTGCACACGCACTCCCCCTCCGCACCATTATCCTGGGAGCCCCCCTTTCAGTTTTACATCGTTACGGTCAACCCGTATCGTAAGGACGCGCGGTAAGGATGCAAGGGCCTTGGAGGACCAAGTTTACGTTTTTCGAACGAGTTTGGCCAGTGGAAGTCGCTAAGGATGGGCCGAAGGGGCAAGGATGCAAGGGTACCCTTGGGAAGGCTGCCCATCCCTACTATGCGGGCTAAGCGTAAGGCTGCCACAATATTGCACCTAGCTTCCTTGTTTTGGGGCTGCATTCAAACTGCGCGCTTCTATAATACATACATGTGTGTTATATACGTATACACATACATATTTGCAGACATGCCCCTTCATATACATATATATATATATGTATATATATATGCTGTGATAGCTGCCTGTTGTTGGCATACAGCTTGATCTCTGCACGGATTTAGCATGCATTCAGATTGCCCATGCTTTGCCTTTGGACTAGGCTGAGCTGGCTGGCCGCTCGTCTTGCGAGTCCCCTTTATGGCGCTGTCTTGAAGGTAGGAAAAAGGCGGACCGCGTGATCACATCGATGATGCAACTCCGTAGAGCATGCGCAAAACCACAACGCATGCATCTCACAAAGCACGCGGACGACAAAGTGTGCAATCTACATAAGCAAGAGGGTGCAAGAGCGAGAATGACGGAGAGGAAAAAACGCCCAACATGTCTGGACACGTTACCCTCAATCTGCGTCCCGTCCTTCCACACCCGCCTTCTACTCATCGCCACTCATCCCAGCACACTGGTCAATCAAGATGCGAGCGGGCTGCCTTGCACAAGACCCTCTTCTTCTGAAACGCGGGCTGGAGGTGACGCGCCACGAGCCCCAGCGATGTCTCCCGGTAATCCTGCACTCGCGTGTTTGCTAGGCGCAGCCCCTCATAAAAACTTCTGAAGTACTCGCCAACTCCGCCAAACTCGCTACAAAGCAACTTCTGACATCCTGATCTCTTTTGCGTTTAAAAAACCAGCCGAGTGATCTACAGCGCAAGCAGTGCGTGATTGTTGGAAAGAGGCGCACGTCAGGGAAACTGGTCCGCCACTCTGCGGTCGATCGGGAGCTTTCGTGAAAAATTCTTGCGTCACTCTCATCCCCGTCTTCCTCCTCCTCCTCCTCCTCCTACTCCTACTCCGTTTTTTTGTTGTTCTCTGTCTCTTTCTCTCTCCGAATCTTCCCTCCCCCCTCCTGCCTCCCACTCCCCACTTGCTCGCCTCCACCCTCACATCCCCTTTCCTCCTCCCCCTACTCCATCCTCCTTCCTCTCCTCTCCTCCTCTTGCCCCTCCTCACCCCGTGGGCTGGAGATGCGAGAGCGCCTCAGACCGCCTCGCCCGGTCCCCAAGCCGAAGAAGATCCTTCAGACAACTAACCTCGCACTCCTCCCCCCCTCCTCCCCTCCCTCCTCCTCCTCCTCCCTCCTCCCTCCTCCTCCTCCTCCTCCTCCTCCTCCTCCTCCTCCTCCTCCTCCTCCTCCTCCTCCTCCTCCTCCTCCTCCTCCTCCTCCTACTCCTCGTCCTCCTTCCCCTGTCCTTTCCCCTTCATCCCCGCCTCCCCCTGCTTCCCCCTCCTGATTGCCTTCGTAGAAGCGAAGGGGAGACTGGCAGAGAGAGGCTAAGTAGAATGCTGGCAAGAGGAGTGGGGTAGGCACTGCACTCCCTTCTGGTGGCTGGGGTCAGCGGTCAGCTGCGCGGCAGCAGCACCCGCCTGAAGTTCCAACAGCAGGTTTCTGAACTCCTGGGTGTCTACCTGCGGCCAAGTCCCGACGGAGGAGGGCCCGGTTGTGCACGCGGCATGCGGCACTCAACGTACCGATACTGAAAGGAGACAGATTTAAGGACATTCAGAACTGTGACCTGCCCTGTCAACAACCCTTGATGAGAGAATTCTGTGCGAGTCGGCATTGTGTCAGATGCAGCCTCCTCACGCCCGCATATCAACAAACATCTGGATAACAACACCTCGTCTGGAATTATGCTGATGTCGGACAGGGGGGGAACAGCGCTTCGAATCAAGTGTCTGAAATCTGGCGACAAAGCTTTGAAGCGTGAAATCAAGAGAGGCTTGCCTGGGGTGTTCCGATGATGGGGGCGCACAGCCACACGGGCCAGCCACCGCATCCTCATTGACACTCGGCTCCCTCTGTCCACGCGCCATCCCTGTACCGCTCTCTACCTGCTGCTCGAGATCGAAACGTCGCCGGCTGACCTGAAGAAGGAGCCTCCGATTAGGGACCCAGCCTGTGCGATTTGGGGGCGGCGATGGGCGGAGATGGGAAGGCCCCCCATCTTCCATGCAGCATCAACAGCTCTGGCTCCCCTCGGACTGCACCCCGTGCTAAGAACACTCCTCCGAGCCTATTCCGACTGGCGTAGCGGCGTTGACACAAAGCTTCCTCGGGGCTACTGTCTTTGCTGATTCTCGACTCTTCTCCCCTTTCCTCCCCTGCCCTGGGTTCCGAGCTAGAGCCACTTTACCCTTGCGAAAGCGAAAGCGCACTTGCTTTCCTTCCGTTCCTCTCCCCACTCCCTCGCCCCATGCCTCCCTCCCTTCATTGGCTCCCTCCCGCACCTGTTCGCTGCACAGTCCCATCCCGCCCCCAAAGCAACCATCAAGGAACTTGACGGGCAGTGCACAGACAATGGGCCATGAGTCAGGAGGCAACCTCATCCGAACAGGCCTGCCAGTCCAAGCCAAAACAGCAGCATAGTTACTGGTGGCATCGAACATCAAACTACTGGTGGTCAGATGCTGGTCTCCTTCCCACGAGCGGGCGCTTTCGACTCTCAAGGCAACTGAGCGGGCACTGCAAGGCAATGCGCGCCGCCCACCTGTGATGACGCATCGGATGACCAGCTCAGCCCGTGCTCCCCGCCCGCCTCTGCCCCTGGAGCCGTCCCTTCCCCCTGCGCCCGCAGGTGCCGGGGGGCCTGCGGTCAGGAACTTCGGGATCGCGCGTCGCCGCGACGGCCCATGGCGACACGCCATACCGCGCAGGTGGGCAGCGTGCGCTCCGCTCCGCGGCGCGAGAGGCTCGGGAAGCTCGAGACTTCGACGCCTGGGAGCCGCGAAGTGGATAGCGCGTCGTGGCGTACAGGGGAGGCCACTCCGCAAGAGGCCTTCCACAAGAAGCCCAACCCTGAGATCCAAGGACATCAACTGATTCTTTGGTGTGGGAGCGTCACGGCTGCCATCGCGAAGCCATCGACGCCCAGAAAACCCAGGGCGCCCTGGAGGCAAGCAGGGTGCTTCTTGGCAGGGGCACCCACTGTGGCGTGCGCTCCGCTCCGCGGGGCGAGAGGCTCGGGAAACTCGCGACTCCGACGCCCGAGAACCGCGAAAGGGATCAGCGTGCCGCGCCGCAGCGTGGTGGGCCGGAACCCGCGGCGCGACCCTCCGCTCCCCGAGTTCCCGGCCCCAGGCCCCACCCGGACAGCACGCGCGAAACGGGAGGCCCTCCGCTGCTCCCGAGCCCCGATTCTTGGGTCGGGCATGTCCTCCTACAGGCGGAGCTTGGAAGAAAAATGAAAAATAGTCCAGAAATATTGCAACATAAGCAAAAGCAGTAGAAAAATCGTCCCCGGACTATTTCTTGCCTGTTCCTTGAATATTCCTCCTGTAGAAGGACATGCCCGATTTGACGCTATGCTCCCGAGCCCCGAGTCCCGAGTCCCGGGCCGCTGCTGGATTATGGGTCGACCACACTGCCCACAGGACGCTCGCCAGGCTCGAGACTCGAGCAAGAGGGCCAACAAATCTCGAGCCGATCGCCCCAGACCGAGCCGCCTCCCGACCCTGTGCTCGACCTTCGGGCCTGGCAGGGCCCTCCTGCCCCTCTCGGGGGAGCCGAGAGAAGAGGAACAGAAGCCGGCAGGCAGCCAATCCGCGGATCCTCCTCCTCCCTCTTCCTCCTCCTCCTCCTCCTCCTCCTCCTCCTCCTCCTCGCACCCCTCCGCGGAGGAGGGGAAGAGGAGGAGGAGGAGGAGGAGGAGGAGGAGGAGGAGAAGGAGGAGAAGGAGGAGGAGGAGGAGGAGGATGCGCGGTGAGGATGCAAGGGCCTTGGAGGGCCCCGCTCATGTTTCTCCGAACGAGGTTGGCCAGCGAAAGCTGCCAAGGATGGGCCCAAGGGGCAGGGATGCAGGGGTACCCTTGGGAAGGCTACCCATCCTTACTATGTAGAGGCCTCCTTAATGGGGTCGGCATTCATTGGGTCGGGGGATCGCGCCGCATCGGCGATACATCGGCGATGCATCGCCGATGCATCGCCGATGCACCAGCCATGCACGGACAGACGACGTCGGCGATACATCCGCGACGTCGGCGTGGAGAAAATTGGGCCCCGCATCGAGCCGCATCGCCGATGCGTCGGCGATGCATCGGCGATGCGGCGCGATCCTCCGACCCCGCCTACTCCGAACCCATCTGTAAAGGGAAATTAAGACACACAAATAAATACACACAAATAAACATATTCCCCATATTTTCCCATATTTTCTGGGTTTTTGTCTTCCCCCCCACTTCCCATATTTTGGCATATTTTCCTGGGAGTCGACGATTAATTGTGTCTGTGTGTTTCTTTTCCCCCTGAATCTAGGAGCCCTAGACTGTGCGCGTTGACTGCAGAGGAGCACGGGCACGCACCCTCGGAGGTCCGCGCGGATGCCTCGCGTCTCGGCGCTGGGCCTCCCCCCCCCCTCCCCGGCGCCGCCGGAGAGCGCGCCAGGGGGCGACGAGCCCCGAGCGAGGCCGCGAGGGGGCTCCTCCGGCGCCGAGCCCAGAAAAATCCGCGCCGGCCTCCGAAAAGGTACCCATCGGTCGGAAAGAGCAGGTGGGAGCACGAGGCAGGAAGGCGTTGAAGGTAGATTGGGTTCCGTCCGCCCCCTTGGGCGGACGGAAAAGGTGAAGCCATTCGATCATGGAAGGCGCTTAAAGTAGATTGGAATCTGGGAATTCCACAATACCTGCTTTCAACGACCCATGGGTATGATTATGTCCATGCTTGTTTTAGGTCTGATATTTCCTGCTACACACGGATTTTGGACGAAAACTACAGATATTCAGAAACATATTACAAAATGATCAAACATGGTCGAACCTCGTCCCCAGACTATTTTTGTTACCAGTATTGAATATTTATCCTGTTTCTCCTGTAGATGGACGTGCCCAACTTAATGTTTGTTCCCCGAGAATTGAGCAGGGACCGACCGTTCTGGCATTCCTATAGGCCTACCACGACATGTTCTTAGAACCCAGAAATGCTCCAATAACAAAATCAATGCTCCTAGAACATAAGCCCGATGTGTTAAAACAAGACAGAACCAGCCAGAAATGTGATCGGCGAGCCGGGACGCTTCGCCGCTGCTCGAGAGAAATGTCGGCGGCGAGCCTTCTCAGAAGGTTCGGAAGTTTCCTGGCCTTCCGAAAAGTTCTCAGAGCCTTCCCCGAAGACACAGAAAGCCTCTCAGAAGGCGGGAGGGCTTCTGAGGAGTCCCACCGCCTTCTGAGAGGGCCTTCTCCTTCCCACTTTCCCCGTCGCTCGCCGCCGAGAATGGGAAAGGAGGGGGGGAGAAGCAAAAGGGGGACCAGCGAATCAATTGCTTGTAGCTGACTCTCCCTGCGCCGCCCGGCTCAGGATCGTCTTGCCATCGCTCGGACGTCCACTTCCCGTGCAGTTGTCGGTTTCGTGCGTGCTTGTTGTGTGTTTCCGCAAACTGATCCCAGAAGCTCCTCGATGGTCCGCGCCGAGAACATACGTGCACACGCAGTCCGAGCGATAGGGGTTCGAGGCCCCGGGCCGCCTGACAAGCAGGATTCGCGTGTCGCTGGATGTTGCACGTCGACGGGCCTGCTTGCGATCGGCTGTGATCGTGCTCGGCCGATCACGTGATTGGGCAAAATGGATCACGTGATCGCCGACCCGATCACGTGATGATCCGATCGCCGTGATCAGTGATCGCGATCACGTGATCCGCAGACACTAAGAGGGAGAAGGAGGGGGGGGGCAATTTTTTACTTCCGCCAGGCATCTAACGGTCTTCCGCCAGCTTCCACCGGCGGGGTCACCCCCGTTATGCTTTCTCGCCGGCTAGTCTGAGGTCGGGCATGTCCTCCTAAAGGCGGATTGTTTAGTTGGCGAAAGGTTAAAAAAACATAGTCCATACATTGCCGAAAACAGTCAGAAAATAGTACCAACATCGTCCCCAGACTATCTTGTTTACTATTTTTGAATCGTCCTCCTGTCGAGGGACATGCCCGACCCAAGGCTTAAGTCCCCGCCCCTCCCTTTCGAGGAAGAGGCGCCCAACCGCGCTTCGCGAGGGCGGGGGCCCTCCCTGGAGCGGCCCCCGTGTGCCCAGGGCTGCGGAGCGGCGGGGACGACGCTCGAGCCCGCCGCAGGCTGCAGCTCTCGCACCCCCGCTGCCCCGGATCCGAACTCTGCTGCACGTCAGGACCGATCATCCTCAGAGCGTGTGCTGGCCCCAACGTGTGCTTGTCCATCGAGGCCCGTCGATACGGCGCAGGCGATGTAATGATCCATTACTGGTTGGGCTGAAGGGGGTAACGCACACACACACACACACACACACACATTGGGCTAACACACGTCCTGAAGATTATCGACAGGAACAGCCCATCGTGGGTTACGAACCTGGAGGCAGAACAAATACCAGATCGGCCTACAGACCGCACCAAAAAACATCA